>ML781645.1:135685-168385 GCA_009831015.1 Picea engelmannii | reverse complement strand
GGTGGTTAATCCTTCTGAGGCTTTGATACTTGACAGATTCTGATTATACAAGGCTTGAAATTTCTCCATTTCTTTCCTTGTTTTCACTACTTCTTGTTCTAATGATTCACATCTTTCCTTCTTTTATGATAGTTGTTGTTTCATAATCTCTTCGATTTTCTTTGCCTCTTCCAATTATACTTTTAGTAGGACAAGGTCTTCATCAGGTTCTTTACTGTCTTTCTCGAACTGTTTTAACAATTGTCTTTGCTTTCTGTTCTTGATTCTTAGTCTATCAATCTCTTCCAATGCACTAATCAGTTCTCCTTCCATGTCAACCACAGCTTCTTCATCATCCTCATTACTGCCTGTGCTTTGATCATCATAATTCTCTTTGGCCATAAGTGTGAAGTCATTTAGTTTATCTTCAATAGATGAATCATTATCCTCTTCATCTGAAGGATCATCATCATTGTTTGCACAAAGACTTTTCTTCTTAAAGTTATTCTCTTTAAAGAAATTTCTGTGTTTGTATTTCTCCTCATCGTCACAAGTCTGATTCTTTCCTTTGAGGGGACATTTGTTTGCAAAATGACCTATCCTACCACAGTTAAAACATTTGAAGGACAATTTTCCTTTGTATTTTCCTAATCCCTTCTTCAGTCTCTTCACAAATTTTTCTTCAATTTCATCGGGCTCAGAATCCTCATTCTTGTTTTCTTTAAATGATGCCTCTCTGGAGGTGGGTTTATCTTTAACTATTCTCATTTCATATGTAGTCAATGTTCCAAGAAGTTGGTCAAATTGCAAGGTTTTCAAATCATTAAGTTCTTCTATAGCATAGACCTTCGGGTTGAACCTATCTGGGAGAGATCTCAAGATTTTCTGAACTAAAGAAGGTTCTCTAATTATTTCACCAAGTGCCTTCATTGCATTTACCAATTCTTTTATTCTCAGAAAGTATTTTCCAATAGTTTCATCTTCCTTCATCTTCAGCTGTTCAAACTGTATTCTGTAGGTTTGAAGCTTTGCATCCTTTACCTTCTCATTACCTTCATAACCATTGATGAGTTTGTCCCACATTTCTTTGGCAGTTCCTAGATGCATAACTTTTACGAATTATGCTTCTGCAAGCCCACTCAAGATAGCATTCATAGCCTTAGCGTTGAAACTAAATTCTAGTTTGTCATCCTTATTAGCTAGCACAACTGGTTTTACATAACCAATCTCTACCACATCCCAGACATCTACACCTAAAACCAGTATGTAGGTTCTCATCCTAACTTTCCAGAAGGTAAAGTTTGTTCCATTGAACAGAGGGGCCTTATTGGTTGAATTTCCTTCATGGCTTGACATGTTTAAGCTCTAGGATCTACCCTTGGATAAAAGGGGCCGACTCTGATACCAATTGTTGGACAACTGAGAGCGTGGGGGGGGGGTGAATCAGTTGTTACTGAGCTTAAACAATTATGCTTCTTTTAAAACTCTTTGCAGAGACACTGAATGATGATCACAATAATGCATAGAAATAAACACAGGCACATTCAACATCAGTCACATATATGAGAAACACAGAGACAGATATTTTCCAAGGAAACCCATACAGGGTAAAAACCTCTTTTTCTTTATATGATAAATGATAATTACATTCTTTACATTATCATACATATGAGCACCAACTCATAATGAGGCTATAACCTCTGTTTAGCAAGATGCAACTTGCTGAGAGCATGAACTCTCTGTTTTCTCTAGCACCAACTAGAAGGAAGCACCGACTCCCTGGTTTCTCTAGCACCAACTAGAAGGAAGCACCAACTCCCTGTGTTCAAGCACCCACCTGAACTTTTGAGTACACCAGTCCTCCCTAGCTCCTCCCAACCACCTTGAAATATAAATCTTTGCTACTGAATTTATTGCAGTGATATGATGTTCGAAGATGGCTTACCTGACTTATCACTGTTCTACTTCATTTCGTTTCTCTGTCTGCCTCATTGCCTTTCTGCTCATCTCACTTGCGTTGTCTGTTCTTCTCCTTTTAAGCTCTGTGCACCATACCCATTTATTGCACAGATCCTCTTCCCTTGACTTCAGCTATTGTACTCTCCTTCTTCTTCGCACATGAATCACCTTCACCAGCTACAATCACTGCCAACTCCCATAGCAACAACAACCACCAATAGCAACCGCAAATTCCAACAGCAACAACAACCAAATCTCTTCTCTGTACTGTGTATTTATAGCTTATGTGCACTTTGTGCATGCAATGTTCTCCATTCCTCTGCATGCTTCAACCGCGCCAATCTTCTCCACCTCTCGAGTGCTCTGTGAGATCAACATGTTAGCTCTTCAACTTCTCTGGCTGAAACCATCAGTGGTTTCTGGAAGTTTCACTGTTGCATGCAACAGTAACCTTGCGATCAATACTTGATCCAACGGTTCAAATCAAATCGGGATTTCATATATCACGAATTCGGCGCTCTCGGCGTTCATAGTTTTAGTCACTTACAAATCCCATGACCAAGGGTTGTGACCACATCCTTATGTCTCTCTATCGTGGTTTCAACGTTTTCAGTGTCGAGATGCACATGTACTCGGAACCCCTGATTCTCCGATCCCCGATGTGCTCCTTTCCCGAGCCTTAGCCCCTTCCGGCTACACAATGGTCTATGTAACCTGCGATCACGTGACCACCACCATACCTCTCGAAAATGTGCGCTAGCCCTCCTGGATAGAACATGATCCATATGAACTATCTCCGTGTGACCTTGGTCATATCACTCCATCGGAGTTTCGGCACTTACGATGACATAATGTTTATGTCCATGGAATTCGTGATTTCCCGATTCGCGATGTGCTTCAGCCCTCCTGGTTGACCCTGGTTCATGTGACCGTTACCCGTGACCGCATCCTTATCTCTGACAGCTGGCCTCCACTATGCCACCGTCCTCCTTCGCTGCCGTGCTGACATCTGGCCCCTACTCATCGGGGTTTTGCGGATCGCGATTCTGAATTTCACAAAACTATTGTCAACAGGATCCCCGATTTCCCGATGAACAAAATGCCGACGGCGCCTTGATCTTCGACACCTGTCCCTCAGATGGACGGTCCCGATCCCTCTGGGATTTCGAGACTTTCGATGTCAAGTGACTTTGTCATTTCAAAGTCCCGATCACCGATGCCTCTGCTGACGTCACACGTGGTTTGACATGTGTTATATCTTGCCACGTGTCACTCTGATTCGTGACTTACATGTGCCTGAAGTGTTGAATCTGCCTGACACCTGTCATTCCTTGGTTGTGCCACGTGTTCCTACCTGACGTGGTCTACTGTCGTGAGTTGAATCAACGGTCTGGATCACATGTTTCTTTAACGGCTACGATCAAATCGCGAAATCGCATATCGCGATTTTGGAGTTGTCGATGTCAAGTGAATTGGACATCATAAAATCCCGATCCCCGATTCTCCGATGAAGAAAATCAACAGTCCATATCTCATGCTTGCTTTAACGGCTGAGATCAAATCGCGAAATCCCATATCGTGATTTCGGAGTTTTCGATGTCAAGTGAATTGGACATTATAAAATCCTGATCCCTGATTCTCCGATGAAGAAAATCAACGGTCCATATCTCATGCTTTCTTTAACGGCTGAGATCAAATCACGAAATCACATATCGCGATTTCAGAGTTTTCGTTTTAATTGTGCACGAGACTCGTGAAACTCCGATTCACGATTCTCCGATGAAGCCTCTCCTCTTTCTCATGGGAACTTATCCTCCATGCAACTTCCGCAGATCCGACGGCTGTCGGCAACTCTGCACCAAATCTAATGGCTCTCGCTGCGTGCACTCACTGCTTTCGATCATTCACCTCTCTGAACTTGTCTTTTGTTTGTTTGTCATCTTTAATGTTGTACTTGCCATCAATGACAAGATTACGTTGCCTGTGCAACATGCCAACAATCTTTTGTACATTCTTCTTGTTAAACATTTGCCAACACCATCATCCTGAATTTTTTTATTAGAGCAATGGTGCAACAATTGAAATTCTTCACAACATTCATCATAAACGAAATCAGTTGAATACATTCCTTTACAAAAAACACTAAATATAGCATGAAATTCCTTCAATGAAGAGATATTGGATGGAGTTAGATATCTACACCATTCTCATGCTTTTCCTTCTATTGAATACCTTAACATCATCATCAAAATATCTCCATGGACAATGCCCAAATGTCCCATACATTCATGAAAATATAACAAGTGTTCAAAAAGAACTTCCCAATCATTTCTCTTAAACCTCGGAAAACATATTTCTCATTCTTCTCTTTCATGCATAGGATTCAGAAATCCAGGTACATTTGAATAATAAAAAATCCCATACCTATGAACCAAAAAGGCTTCCATTGTTGTGGATTTTCTGAATCAATGGAGCCACCTCGGGATTCTTCAAACATGGAGTCTCCAAGTGAGAAAACTACAGTCAAATAAGTGTCCACTTCATGTTCATCATCAAGAACAGGATCTAGACATGTCATACACTCAAGGAGGATATTCAATGTCATCCCTGGAAACGGATCCAAAATATGTTAGCGCTAGAAGATTCTCTTTGATTCTTGGGAGGGCATCCCTAGCACATCTTAGTTATTGCAATGGTTTTGATTTGGTTGGTAGGTGGATCAAACAGGTTGAAAGGATAAATATATGTTAAACCTCTCTTAGTTCAAATAATCAACAACATTTCACATAATCAAGGGAATTCACTTTGAGATCCATACATTTGATGGAAAATGTGATAAGGAGAAATAAAGAACATAGATGAATACATAACCCAACAATTTTCCACACTCATATATTCACCAGGAAGACATTCAAACTGAAAATCATATTTTGGATCAGAATGAACTACTTGAATACAAATTATCAGTTATAGGAAATTAACAACATAATCTCTATTGCAATCAGATCTGAATTGACACAACAATTGGTGCATTGAAGGAATCATATTCATATTCAAATAAGCAGAAATACAGAGGAATTATAGTAGATGCAGGGCCTAACTATCAAGATGTTTTAATCCCTTAGTATGGGATGTTGCAAGACATGAATCTCATTACAATTTTAGGACTTACTCTCTTCTACTCAAACCTCATGTTTCTTCCAAAAGGAAGTTTAAACCTCCAAGAGGAAGATTAAACCATTTATTCATTGATCAGTCTTGCTTAAATAAAATTTACAAAATATAATTCCAAATAACAAATTCAATATAAGATTCTAAACAAAAGGATCTCATCCTAATTCTAAAGTAGAAAATCAATATCAAATCTCCAAGTCGAATTCATGAAGGTGGCACTTCCGTTGAATGGGCGTTTTTTAGAAAATCGAATTCTAAAAAATATGGAAAAATCAACAAAATCGGAAAACATCACTCTTAAAGCACCACCTGTAGCTCCCAAAAAAAACACTTTCTTAGGAAACAACTTACATGGACCCTGAATTGGCTCGTTCCGAAAAAAACCCGTTTTTTGTTTTTCACTTCGATCTCATTTTCTTGGAAATCGTGTCGTAAGATGAACACAAAAGCAATCACCTACAAAAATTTCTGCATTTTTTTACTAAATATTAACCAAATGGCGGTCTTCATCTCCTTGATATATTTGGATATTTGATGAGTTGAAAAAGTGTAAATGATGATTAGGATAGCCAACTAAGCCATTCTACCCATTTACCATCATGAAATTCCACAAAACTACACACAATGTGTAAATTTGTATTTAGCAATTTCTGAAACAGGGGCATTGCAAGAAGCACAGATTTCTTGCAACATGCATTATCTCACATGCATAACAAGAATAAGTTTGAGAGAATTTAGTTGACACTTGGAGTTAAAAATTAGGTTGGAAACCCAATATTTTAATAAAACCAACTAAGGTATGTGTAGACCTAAGAGTCTTAAAAAACTCAGAATTTAAACCAAGATTCAATTTTTTTGACAAAATTTAAATTTTTTCCAATGACAACAATTAGTGTTAACATTAGGTATGTTGGAAGCTGTAAGTTCATGATTAGAAAGCATAAATTGTCTTGTTAAACAAGATTCTTGTTTTCTTCATAAAAACCTCTCATCTCCACCTCACCCAACCTCTTAATCAATCCTAACCTCATCAATTCCCACTTGTGTATCATTCCCAGTGCATTCAAGGTCGTTCCCTCTCCAATTTTTACTAAATGAATCAACGATATAGTTGCATACTTGTAGTTTGACAGAATAACTATCCTTTATTGGTATTATCACTACCCATAGAAGTGGGGTTAGTACGAACTAGGATGAATAGGTAGAAACAACTACATCTCTACCCATTGATTATGTCATTGGTAATAACAAATTATAACACACACACACACACACACACACACACACACACACACACACACAATATGGATCTTACTAATATTAGTATATTCCAAGGCTATGTTGATGGCCAAAATTGTCGATGTTCAACATGAAGGAAATCACCTGGTCAGGGCCCCAATAAGACCCTTATTCATTTGGTGTGGTGATTCCAACTTGTTAAATGGGTCTAGTTACCCTTTTCCTAAAAAACATTAAACTAAATCCTAATCTATTCTAAAATATAAAATAATTCTAAACTACCCTCTACTGAAGTATGATAATGCTAGCAAATATCAACAGGAAAAAAGGAAAGACTTTCCTCCTTGCAGCATGCTTGCAAGAGAAATATTTGAGTCAGCTGAAATGAGGGCTCAACCAAGCCACCCAAAAGGTTGTAATTATGGAAGAAGACTTTCATAAAGGCATTGAATTATACTAAATGAAAAATGCAATCTATTTTAATACGTAGACAGTCAAAGGAAATCTAGTCTATCTCAATCGAGAAAAGGAATAATCCTACTCTGAATCAAGAACAAGAATAAAGAAAATGGACCAGAATTGAACCTAAGGTAAAAGTGAGCTAACAAGTCATAGAAATAGTTCACATGGCTTCTAAATATTCAAGCATATATGCATATACAATTATCTAATAAAGAGTTGGCATATCTCAATATGCATATACTTAGATTCAAATCACCATACTTACATTCAAGATAAAAGATATATGCCACATTAAGAAAATAGTTCTCAAAATATGACAATAATTAGAATCAAGACAAGTATGAAATAGCACTAGTAATTAGTTAAAATCTCAATGCATACAAATCTACTGAAATACAAAATGAAATCTTAATCTAACTCTTCCCAACCCTGCAAAGATAGATTTACAATCATTTTAAATAAGCATGAACTGTACAGATTTAACAACATTTCTAAATTGACAGTTACACTCATCAGACTTATCATGAACAAAGAATAAACAAGTATGAATAATATCTTTATTCCATATTAAAAAAATGAACAACAGTACCAAAAACTATTACATAATCAATATCTTAATGTGATCTAGTCCAAAAGAAAGCCTCCTTCTACAAAATTGGTTTCCCCTTACAATAATGCAAAGAGTTTCCTCTCTTGCAGAAATGAAATCCCCTCAACTTTTCAAGCTCTCATCCTCTCTCATCCTCTTTTATAGTCTTCTTATGTTTATTTTCTTTCCTTAATCCTAGCATTCAAATATTCTCAAATCCAAATTTTGTGTGCTCCAAATCTTCATTTTCAACCTACAATTCAAACAAATCAAATCAATTATGAAAATCAAATTAAATCTTACCAAAACCCAATTATAATAAAACTAGACTAAAACAAAACAAAAGTAAATTTAAAATAAAAATAAAAATTAAATACAACTAAATCGAAATTATAAAATAAAACTATATTCTAATATCATAGAGTTTAAATAATTAAAAGCAAAACTAATAACTAAAAATGAAAAGTAAAAACTTAACTAAAACTAAAAATAACCTGAGTAAAGTGAAAACTAAACTAAAAGAAAAACTAAACTAATTCTGAGAAACAACTAGACTAAAACTAAATTAAATTAAATTAAATTAGTTTCATTCCAGACCTGGTGTTTTATTCCTTTGACACTTAAACGATCAAGATCATCTGCAGTTTGGTATAATATTTTTTTTTATAAAGAAAACACATTCTCTTCCAAAACTACCTGCAAAAACACATGGCGTTATATTCTCTTAATGAGTATAATATATCCTAAAATATTTTATCAAAAATAATTTTAAAACAACACAACTTTTAGTATATTCCTATGATCATATGTTACATACATAATGCTTTACTACATTTTTATAATCCTTTTTAATAAAAATTACTATTATTTATTATTGATAATTCTCACACAAAACTTATAAAGAAGAAAAAGTTTCTATTGTAAACTAAATATTTGTGTTTGCATCTTCATGCGATCAAAAGTAAATATCATAGTTAGGAAAAAATAATGATGGAAGAGAGTTTACGTGGAAATACAGGTGCTCTTTAAAAGTGCACATTGATTTATTATGAATAAGCTTTTAATTGTATTATTTTGGCGAATATAGTATGATTTTGAACGAAAGTTTAATGTTCTTAAAATTTAATGTATTTTTCAAATTCAATACAATGAGCATGTATTTTTTAAAGTCACGGATAGAATTTTTTTCAATTGAATTTTTAATTGAATTACTTTAATTGGTCAAAGTCCTCAAGTAAGTGATTTATGCATCCAAGACAAATTTAAAGAAACTGTCACAATATCATGATAATCTAATGTAATTGACTTGAATAAGTTCATATGAACATGCAAATGATGAGAAAACAAAAAAAGCAAAGGGTGCATTTCAATATTCTCTGTGGATGAGGTGACGAATAAACCTGACATAAGAATGGCATCAGCAAAAACTTAATTATTAGACAAGATGTATGCAAGAGATAGTGTAAAGGAGCATTGAAACCAAACCATGGAGACAAGAGAAACTATCAAACCAAACAAAAATGAATACAATCAAAGATAATATTTTTAAAAATTTAATGGGGACGTCCTTAGTTTTTTTCAAAATTTAGGAGAGTTGTTGAGGCCTCAACAATTGGCGATACATGGGGATGAAGCACTTATCTTTCATATTAGGTAATAGGGCTTTAAATTTATCAAAGATCAAAATAAAAAGTTTCCATAATATGCTCACACAACACAACATTTCTAAGGGTCGCACATAATATGAATCAAAGTTAGATAAGTTCTTATAAATGAAAGTATATGAATTCCCAATCTTAAAAAAATGAATTCGAATATAGGGAACAATATATATATTTATTTTCTTTCTACTATTGAATAGCAAAGATAGGGTTAGGAGGTTTTGATATTACTATACATCTATTGAATGAAAAATTACCTATTTTTCCCAACATTGGTTCGTTGCGTGTAAGTGTCCATAGCCCTTACGAAGATGTCTTGGCACAATACAACCATGGGCCCACTACCAACGAGCGTCCATATCCCTGGTGGGTTTTCTTGTACTTCCTCTTACGTTCTTTCAACTCTCTTGTGTTTCCAACCTTTTGATATGTTTAGTTAGAGAATTTCTTTTCGCAATTGGGTGAAGAGAGCGGGTTGGTACAAGAGCAGTTATAGAAGAAAACAGATGCAATACTAGTTAAAATTTGACCCCACTAACCTTCGATTCATCTACCAATGTAGAAGACTTATTTTAACCATGGAGGGATAAGGGAGGGATTCAAAGAAAAGATTGTAGTAAGCCATGAATACATGAAAACTTCAAACAAGACAAAAATGAAAAAATATATCTGAACATATGAAAATAAATACAAAGTAGAAAGGCATGTTTTCAATTATGTTGAGACTATGATTAGTTTTGTCTTAAATGCTTTATAATGAGTTAGGCTTTTGTAGTTTTGTCTTAAATGCTTTATAATGAGTTAGGCTTTTATTACAAAAGTAAAATTCTAACTAAAACGAAGTTAAGCTTAATAATTTTCTCATGGGTATTTTAACAAAGTGTTGTACTTTTATCATATCTTTCTTCTTACTTTTTGAGTATTAGACACATTGGCTTTCTATGGCCACTATAGTGGGCTACCGGGAGAATGAATGCATGCTTTATTTTCCAACAGAGAATGGTTCATTTAATGGATAACTTTCTTTAGCTTAGTTAGATTGTAATTATAACCCAATTAATATTGGTATAAATGGAAGCTAGGAATGGAAATTAAACTTGGATTGGTGAGGATGAGGGAATATGTATTCCCTAAAACTAGGCACTCTATTACTAGATCTAAAAATTTTAGGTCATTTACTAATTCAAGGTAAATGTGACTAGATCAATTGAGTGAAAATCTCATGCCTATAATAAAATTACTATCGATATATATATCCTAATGGATTTTTATGACGGTATATAGGGACATGAGAATGAATTGATTGTCACTTGGATTCTCATGGTAAGGAAGGTGCTAAGCTCCATAATCAGTCTTAAAAACCATCTAAAAGTGATCAGAAAAAAGTAATATAAAATGATGAAGAAAGTGAATCCTCTAGATAGGTTAATGTTGATTCTCCCTCAAATACAAGACACACAAACACAATCTATATTCACTCTAGCATCATAGTGTGGCTCACATGCCCTTTTTGTGATGATGTATGTGCAAGAAACATATTCCTTATGCACAATAGTTGTTAATAGTATTCACGTATCCATTTAGAATTTTGAAGATCGAAGACACTCACTACCATTTAATATTTTTTAGGGACAAGGGGAAAGAGATCCATAATTTCATGTCATCACAACTAAGTTAATGTCTGCATGTCATTCATTATGGTTGTCCTATGGATGTTGCAATAGTCATAGTGCAAATGTATTTATGGTTCAGAAGGGAATAAATGTTGAAGCTTCCTTTAGTTGTATCATTCATTTTTTTCAGTTATTCTTGTTCCTTTGGATTTGAGATATCATCCTCTTTATTATGGAATTATAGATGTTGGAATTATAGATGTTGCTTTAGTACAAGTTGTAACTATTATCATGTCAATCTAAGTCTCCTTTTACTTGCATGATTCGATGGAAAATTATGTTTCTATATTATTTGCATGATTGAATGGTAAATGTAGCATACCCAACCCCCTAATCATCTTTTAGGTTGGTGAGATGTTGATTTTTCTCCTTTTCAACTAAACTTAGGTATAATCCTAAGGACCACAGATGGATTCTACTCACCAAGAGATTTCCAACAAATATAAATATGCTCAAATCCGATCTCTGGATCTAAAGTTACATCCTTCTGAAGTTTTAAGAATCCCATTAACAAAATTCATCTCATTGACACATGGAATCTATGTGGCTTCCTTCCACTCATACATTTTGATGTGGCACTCACATGGCACCAATGTGGAACCTTATCATAACACACCTCTCAATGGTTCATACTTCCACAAAATCTTCCATCATCGTCGGGGTTTTACTCTCATGGAGCACTGAATATTCAACATCAAATGTTTCGATGACGACCCACCCATCAGATATTTCCCATATCTGAGACATCTAGAGTATTTCCTTTAATGGATTTGATCATTTCGGCACCTCCAACTTTCATTCCAAATAATGTCCAAGTCTTCATCCTCTCTTACAGTGAATGGATGTACCTATACAAATCCATGGATGAGATCTCATATCAACTGCCTGTTGGTCAATGACTGTCGTTCAACCTCCAGATCTCATCGTTGTCAGCACTTAATCCCACTCACACTTCTTGACCTATATCCTACATCCTCTGATTAACAACTGAGATCCAACGACATATATATTTGATGGTCGAGATTGTGGTCGAAGCCATTCAAGCTTCTAATCCACATCCAAGATAACTCATGTCTATTGACCACTCCTCTATCAACACATGTCACCACTAAGGACATGTTACTTCTCCTATGGGCCCTCCATGTCAACGTGATGTCACCAATCCCTTCCACACTTACACGGGCCTATTAAATCTATGGTGAATGTTAACTCATGCCTACATATCGATCGACAACTCTCATCAATCCTAGATCCTTCATCATCATCAACACATATCTAGGCTCAACACTCACTTCATTGACTCTCTATTCCTAAGGACGACACATTTCACATCAACGGTCCAGATATTGTTGAGGCAATTCCCAACAAATCAACATTCCTTGGTTCTCGTCAAGTTTCTCTTCATTGTTGGCAGACTTTAGACAAATCCTCGCACTCAATCATTCTAAAAAATTATTCCTCCGACGACGAAGGGTCGAGATATACTCACCCTGCCAAATCAATGGCCGCAAGATCTATCGATTCAACACATGATTTATTTTCCAATAGATAACATGTTGAATTAGGACTTAGCCAATTTTTAAGGTTCGATAAGTGTTTCACCGGGTCATTAAAAGTAAAAAACCTACTTTGAGATCATCGAAGGCCTTTCAACTTCATTAGAGATGAATTTATTTCATTTCTTGCAATATTTCCACATAAGGATCATGGTTCCCTCATAACTCAGGGTCCTTCATTCCTCATGGGAACTTCCGACATTAAGGAACTTGCCTCATCGAGTAAAAGATGTTTTTTTTCCATGTCGTGAAGACTTTACTCTAAATATAAAAGGTTCATAGGGACACAAAGTATCCACACTTATTTAATTGAAAGTTTATTAGTCTAAGATATGGTGAAAATAACATATCCTAGTTATCCAGATGTTCCATTTATTTATTACAAGCATTTCAATTTCCCATATTGATTAAACAATTACACACTTACATCATTCACACACATATATGCAAATCAAATTAAATACTTATCTGATCAGAGAAGTTGCCAATACTAACTATATGAGACAGGACACCTTTCCTCCCAATATTAGGCCTTACTATAGAGTACCTTCCTATAGTACACCACCCTCGCTCCAAGCCATGATACCACAAGGGGGATGAATCAATTGGTTTCCAAGCTGAAGATGATCCAGAAAGGTTACTCTCCTTCCTCCTTTGACAACAAAAAAAGTTCCCCTCTTACAACTAAGATTAGGGTCTCTACAGGTTTATCGTGTGGTTTTTCAACTATATTTCCTCTACACAAGAGGGTCCTTTCTCTACTAAATATTCCCTAAACGACCTCCCCTTATCAGTGTCAGTTTATTTATAGTAAGCGCCAAGTTGTATCCCTCTATTGCTCTAGTGTATATATGAGTCTTCTTTGTCTCAGGGTGATCAATCTCAAGTTGGGATATTTTGCATATTTTCTTCAAGGAAATCTCTCTTCTTCAACTCGTGCTCCCAAACACTTTTTTCATTGCACTGTACTCTGTGAGTCTTTTTCTCACTATTTCCTTCTTAGGTTCTTTCTCTCCTCGAGTTCCTTTGTATTTTTTTTTTTCTGATGCCACTCTCATGATGTCCAATAGTTAGTTTCTTCTTGTATTTTGTCTCTTCTTGTCTCTTAGTGGTTTGTATCTTTTGTGTCTACTGTGTTTTCTTTGGTGGTGTTTTCCACCTTTGGTCTCTTCTTCCACAAATCCCATCAGGATTACCATAGCCTCCCTACAAACACAACCAATAGTCCACAGTTGCTATTCTAAAGAGGTAAGTTTGTGGTGTCCTGCTGTCAGGTCATTCAATTGGCCCCTTGCTTCTTCAAAAAACCAATCTGTCATAGTTATTAACTGCTTCAACCACTTCCCTGACCTTCCATAACTGGTCATGTGGATACATTAATATCAAGTATGCTAGAAGGTGTAAGCTCATTCTTACAGAGCATACATTGGCTTGTTAAACAAAATTATTGTTTTCTTCATAAAAACCTCTCAGTTCCAACTCACTCAACCGCTCAATAAATATCACATTCATCAATTCCCACTTGTGTATCATGGCGAGTACATTCAATTTTGTTCCCTCTCAATCAGTGGATTGGTTTCTTTTATTAAATAAAAACATGATTACATGCTTCATAAAAAAAACTATATGAATTATTAGCATAATTAGAGTCTTGGGGGGAAACAGGGTGTTACATTCCCCTCCCCCTTAAACAAACATTGTCCTTTGTGTTTAAAACACCATGTATATACAATTATAAAGAAAGAAAAAATGGGTATGCCAACCTCATGGAATATTCCAGCTCCCATGTAGCCTCATCTACTCCAAATGTTTTACATTGCACTTTGACCTACACGATGCCTCAGTTCTAGAGAATTGTTTCTCTCCTTTCTAGGATGCATTGAGGTTTGGGCTGAAATTCTCCCTCTCATTCCACATATGTCACAATCCAATCAATTACATGATTAGACTCATGTAAATATTTCTTTAACAAATACAAATGGAACACATTATGAGCTCTAAAGGTAGGTGGCATTGCAAGTCTGTATGCTACAAGTCCTATCCTCTCCGGGACTTGAAAAGGTCCACAATAGTGGGTTGCTAACTTAGCTCATGTTCCCATCCTCAGGGAACTTATCTTGGGTTTCAAATGGAGATACACATGTGTTTCCCACTTTGAAATATTTTTTATTTATCTTTCTATGTGCATATATGTTTTGTCTATCTTGAGCTACTTTGATATTTTGCCTTATCTTAACCATTGCATGCCCCATCTCCTTCAATAATTCTAGTCCAAGTGTGATTCTATTCACTTGACTGTTCCAACTGATTGGAACTTTGAACTTTCTTCCATACAAAACCTCAAACAGGCTCATTTTCAATTATTCTTGATAACCATTGTTGTAGATGAAGTCTACCAAAGGTAGATACTCTTCCCATTGCCTAGGTTGATTCACAACATGCATCCTCAACATTTCCTCTAATATTATGTTCACACTCTCAGTATGACCATCTATTTGAGGATGGTAGGCTTTACTAAACTACAATTTCACTCCCAATCCTACAAAAAATCTTTTCCAAAAACTTGAAGTGAACTTAGCATCTTTTTTTAAGACTATGGTCTTAAGTAAACCATGCAATTTTAAAATTTATTTTATGAAAACATTAGAAACATCTATGGCTTTTGAGGTAGACTTAATAGGAACAAAATGAGATGCCTTGCTGAGCTTTTCGATTGCAACCATGATAACATCATGTTGTTTGATTTCCTTTGGTAGACTCATAATTAAATACATGGAAATCATTTCCCATTTCCACTCACGAATTTGCAAGGGATGCAATAACCCAACATGATGTCTATGCTCTAGTTTTGCCTATTGACACTCCAATAATTTAGATATGTATAGAGCAATGTCCTGCTTCATTCCAGGACAATAATATAGTTGTCTTATTGTTGTCACCATTTTTTGGTAACCCAGATTACCTACGTTTCATTGCCTATGGAAATCCTCCATAACTAGGCATATCAAATCTATTGAATTAAGAGTTTACAGACTATTATTACATAACAACATACCATCATCTCCAAGTTGATACCCTTCATATGTCTTTCCCCTTAGTTCTCATTGTAACCCTTCTTTCGCTTGAGTGTAGAATTCATCTTCTTGCAAGAGGGTTTAATCCTCGTCTTGATGTCAGAATATCCTACACTTTCTATTGCTAACTGTATATCCTACACACTTCGGGTGAGTGTATCCACCACTCTATTTTCCTTTCCTTTGATGTTTTTTATTTCAAAATCAAACTCATTGATATGTTTCATCCACCTAGATTGCCTAGCATTTAAACATGGTTAATCAAATATATAATTTAGAGAACAACGGTATTTCATTAGGACAAATATCTTCTCAATCAAGTAGTTCCTCCACATATTCAATGCATGCACAATTGTTTCCAACTCTAGATTGTGACTAACATATGTTTTCTCATGTTCATTCAACTTTTTTGATTCATAACGAGCCACCTACCCTTCTTTCATAAGAACTCCATTGAGTTCCTCTTTGCAAGAATTTGTGCAAAATGGGAAATCAGTTTTTGGGTCTACAATCTTTAGAACAGGGGAATTAGTTAAAATATGCTTCGGTTTCTAGAAGTTATCTTCACACTCTTGTGTCCATACAAACATATTCCCCTTTCTTAGCAATGAAGTAATAGGTTTTTCGATCTTGGAAAATACATTTATGAATCTTCTATAATATCAAACCAATCCCATGAAGGATCTTACTTCTATGACATTCTTAAGGGTTGGCCAATCCATGATTTCCTTGATCTTTTCAGGATCCACTACCACTCCTTTGGTTGGGATTATGTGACCTAAATACTCGATTTATTTTTGAAAGAAATCACACTTGATAAACTTAGTGTACCTCTAGTGCTCTCTCAACACCTATAGAACCATCATGATATGCTCTTCATGATCTCCTTTGTTCTTGGAATACACCAAGATGTCATCCAAAAATACTAAGACAAACCTGTCAAACTACTTGCTAATCACAATATTCATCAGACACATGAATGTGGCATGTGCATTTGTAAGTCCAAATGGCACCACTACAAACTCATAATTCCCATACCTTGTTCTAAAGGTTGTCTTGTGGATGTCATCATCCATGATTATGTCTTGGTTCTTAGAGAAAAGTACATCTCCTTTGAGTTGATCAAAGAGATTATCTATCGTAGGAAAATGATACTTGTTCTTTATGTTCATCTTGTTCAATTTCCTATAACCAAGACACAGTCTCAAGGTACCATATTTCTTATTTAGAAACAGGGATGGTTCTCCCCATGGAGATACACTCAGTCTAATGTAACCCTTATCCAACATTTCCTTCTAATGTATCTTCAACTCCACCAACTCTGTTGTGCTCATTCAGTAAGCTAATTTTGATGTTGGCACTTCTCCGTGAATAAGATCTATTGAAAAATCAAGATCTGTTTTCGGATATAGTCCGGGCACTTCCTCTCGAAACACATCTCTGAATTCCCACAACATTGGGTGGTATTCAACCTTCATCTCTTTCTCTCTGTTGCGTTAAGAACTTGTATATTATACAAGGGATTCCCTTTTCTGTTGAACATTTTGAGTTTCAATGTTGATATTTTCCTTATTTAAAGTGGTTTCCAAATGCCTTTCAAAATCCTTTCATTTACCTCCTCATATTCGCATTTCAAAAATTTCTCATAAAAAATTAACCTTGCCATGTGAGAAACTAGCTAATCCATTCCCAACAACACATCGTATTAGCATAGCGGTAGGATATTCAAGGATTTGTGAGTCTATATTCCATCCATTTCAATTGGACATGCTTCTATGAACTCAACCACTTTCATTTTTGGTCCAATGGCGAATTGGAGTAACCATGCTCTCACATGTTTCTTTCTCTATAATGAACATGTCTCAACAACGAGAGGTGAAATATAACTGAGGTTATATATGGGGTCATTTAAAATAGAGATAGGTTGCTTGGTAATAATACCTTCTAAATCCACCATAAAGGCTTGGTGTTCAACTTGTCGATTCTCCACAACTACATATATTCTCGACAAACTTTTGGCTACATCATTAACTGTAGCTTCATCTCACACATTATAAATAGTCTAGTTGTCATGTTATCTATTAGGATAGTTCCTCAAAAAATGTGGTTCTCCACATCCCCAACATTTCAAAGGTCCTTTTTTGGGTTCCTTTGCACTTTCTCTTGCTTGTTCTACTTCTTTCTTTCCACTTTGAGATGTAAAATTCTATTTATGTAAACTTCTACTTGGCTAACGAAAGTATGCACCTTTCCTGGAATTATTGTATGGGAATGAATTGAATCCCTTCTTCTGGAATACACTCTTGTCCTTCCTCTTCCATTCCTTTGAAGTCTCTTTCTTATTCTTAGACTAATCATATTAACACTTAGCATTATGAATAGTGTCCTCTAATGTATTTATTTTATCAAACTCAATCTTCTCTTGGTAGGAATGTGGTAATCCACTGAGAAAATGATGCACTCTCTCTTTCTCATATTTGAGGTAAGGGACATACCTCAACAACTCCATAAACATTTTTTCATATGCATCCATGTTAAGCTAACCCAAATTGTGCTCATGGAATTATGTAATCTTATCATCATAATAATTTTCCAATAGGTAATCCTTTCAGAAGTGTTTCTCAAATTGCTTCCATGTCAACTTTATTTCCTTCGATACCTTGATTTCCTTTAGGTCTTCCCACCATATAGAAGCTCCTCCATTTAGGTTAAATATGGAAATTATTTCCTTAGTATTCTCATAGTATTATGTACATGAAAGTAATTCTTCATACCAAACAACCATGCCTTGCCTTCTTCTCCTTTCTCAATTTCTCTATTGAAGGTAGTAAGCTTAGCCTTATTGAATTCTTCAGTCAATGAACTTTGAGAATTCTTCCTATTTTTCTTCTTCAAGACACTTGACTCTGTGCCACTAATGGACTGCTCTACTGAAGTAGTCTTCTTTCTAGATGACTCCATGCAAACACTTCCACTCTATCTTCCTTTCTAGGCATCCCAGTGCCTTTTTCTAGAAGAACTCTTTCTCACATCGTTGTGATCCAATCCATGCTTCTACACATCTGAAGGGGTTTTTAACCTCACTGACTCCTACAAATATGCATTACTTATTCCTTGTTGCAGATATATTTCAATATCCAACAAGATCTGCAATAATACTACATTCAACTCTACCTGTTTGGCTTGAGATCTAATGAGCCTCTCATTGTCTTCCTTCAAAATTATAATAGTGACCATCAAATATGGAGGGGTTTTTCTATCCCTCCAACCATCATAATGTTCATCTAAAAAATGTGAGGTGTCTTCCATACTATTCTATATCATTCTCCCCTATTTCCTTTGATTATGTCCTACATGCTGAAATTACAATCATTATTAGTAATCACATTACTATTTTAAAACATACATGTTAAAAAACATAAAAACATTTCTTAAATAGTTTCAAGTGGTCTTGATGTCCCATTCAATCCTAGGGTTTGAACTCTTCTCTGATACCACTCTGTAGAAAACCCTACCCCCTAATCCTCTCTTATACTTGTGCAATGTTAATTTTTCTCCTTTTCAACTCAACTCAGGTATTATCCTAAGGACCACATATGGATTCTACTTGATAATAGCTTTCCAATGACTATAAGTATGCTCAAATATGATCTCCATATATAAAGTTACAACCTTCCAAAAATTTTAGGCTCCCATTACCAAAATCCATCTCAATGACGTGTGGCATCCATGTGGCTTCCTACCACTTGTACCTTTTGATGTGGAACTACCATGGTGTCGATGTGGTACCTTCCCATAACTCACCTCTCAATAGTTCTAACTTCCATGAAGCCCTCCATTGTCGTTAGGGGTTTTACTCTTGCATAGCACGAAAGATTCAACACCAAATGTTCCCACGACGACCCACCCATCAAACCTCTCCCACATCTGAGGGATCCAGAGTTTGTCCTTCAATGGATTCGATCATTTAAGCATGTCCAACTTGCATTCTAAATAACATTCAAGTGTTCATATGCTCTCACAATGGATGGATGGACCTATATAGATCTATGGTTGTGATCTCATCTCACCTGCCTATGAATCAACGACCATCATTTAACCTCCATATCTCGTTCTGGTGGGTGCTTTGCCCCACTCACACTTATATAACTCTATCATAGATCCTCCAATGAATAATAGCGATCCTATGACATCTAAATATGATGGTCAATATTGTGGTCGAAGCCATTCAATATTCCAATCTCCATCCAATACCACTCATCTCTATCGACCACTCCTTTGGCGACACATATCACCACTAAGAAAATATTTGTTTCCCTATGGGCCCGCCATGTCAATGTGATGTCACCACCCCTTTCTACACTTACATGGGACTAAGAAATCTATGGTGGAGGTTAACCCATGCCTACATATCGATCGACGACTCTCGTCCATCCTTGAGCCTTCATCTTCATCAACAGTGCTTTGGGCTCAACACTCACTTCAATGACTTTCTATTCCTGACGATGATGCATTTCACATCAACAGTCTAGATATTCTCAATATAATTCCTGACAGATCAATAGTCTTTGGATCTCGTCAAGGTTCTCGTCATCATCATCAGAATTTACACAAGTTATGGCACTCAATTGTTTCTAACGATGATGCCTTCCACGAAGAAGGGTCAATATCTACTCACGCTTCCAAATAGAGGGCTGAAAATATCCTGATTCAACACATGATTTATTTTCCACTAGCTAACACGTTGAATTGGGACTTCACCAATTTTTAGGTTTCTACAAGGGTTTCACCAAGACTTCAAGAGTCGAAAAACCGCTATGAGACCACCAAAGGTAGTTCAACTTCATTAGAGATGAATTTCTTGCACATCTTGTAATATTTCCACATACGTATCATGGTACCCTCAAAACTCAGGTCCCTCGAATCCAAATAGGGACTCTTGACATTAATTAACTTGCCTCACCAAGTAAACGATGTTTTTTTTCCATGTCCTTCAAACTTTCTTATAAAGTTGCAAGGTTTATAGGGATGCAGACTACCCACACTTCTTTAATTCAAATTTTATCAAGTTAAGATATGGTGACAACAACATATCCCAGTTATCTAGAGCTTCCATTTATTTATTACAAGAATTTACATTTCCCATATTGATTAAACAATTACACACTTACATCATTCACACATAGTTATAAACATAAAATTAAATACTTATCTGATCAGGGAAGTTTCCAATACCAATTGAGTGTGTGTGGACACCTTTCCTCCCAACATTAGGCCTTAATTTAGAGTACATTTGATCCAGGTGGATATCGATGGCCACCCACCTTTTCCAACTGGCTCAAAATAATTTTCTGGCAATTTTGGTAATTTACTATTTTTAGCGGTTTTCACTTTCGGAGCCATTTTGAGGCCCTAAACAATGTTTTTGGGAAAACAGGTTTGCAGTATTTTAGTTCATTTGTTGTTGTAGCTAAAATTAATCTCCTTGATGATATCTTTTGAATGAGCTATCATACGCCTAAAACAAAGATCGTATGCAAAAGTTACGACCCAGGGAAGTTGATGTACTAACTTACCCAAATGGGGCCCACATGACTTTTGGCGCTTCATCTCCTAGGGTTAGGTTTTTGGATGTATAGGGTCTTTGGAATTCCTATTTATTTTAAAAAGGCCTTCAGATCCTCATTGTAATCATCTTCTTGTGAATGCGAGTAACTGTCACATCTCTTCTCAGAGATAAGCTGCCACCATTCTAGCGAGTCTTTCACTCTGTATTTTTACAGTCTCTATACATTTCTTTCATTAATAGAAATCATGTATTACTGTACATATGTGTTTATGGTTGCATATATGATACATTTATGATATATTATTTAATATATGCGATATCTCTGTGCATTTCTTTATTATATCTTCGCTCTGATTTTGTGCCGAAAATAATCTGGATCAATGGTCTCAGAGCAGGCTGCTCTTGATCAATTTTTTTAGTGCATGTCCCCGACGAGGTTCGAGTATATAAAGTTGGGTCTTGAGCTGTTCTCTCTTGAAGACAATCGTCTCGCACACCAAATAAACCCTCAATGGTAGAAGAAAATAAAAATGATGGATCAAATGATCCTACCAATTTGTTTCTTGAGCAAGCTCTCACGTAATAGACAAACAAAATGATGGAGAATTTTTTCAACATCCTTCAATGTCTATCGTTAGCAACAGGAACATATTCATCAAGAGGCCAATTTGGAATAACCTCGCCTTTCAAGGTACAAGTTAATTTTGATATTCCTGTATTTGAAGGACAGATAGATGCAGAAGCCCTAGACAAATGGTTAAATCTGCTAGAAGGTTATTTCTCTGCTCACAATTTTTCTGATAGATAAAATATCACTTTCACACTCCTTAAAGCTCTCCCTCATGTAAAAAATTGGTGGGAAACTTACTGGGAGAAAATTTCCACAGAGGAGTCTGGAATATATGGGGCCGAGCCCACTTGGGATTTTTTTGTGGATGCGGTAAAGGAATAGTATTACCCTATTGGCAACTATGAGGATAAGTACATGAGATGGACCACAATGAAACAAGAGAGGGGAAAAGGAGTTCTAGAGTTCACCAATACCTTCCATACCTTGCGCACCAAGCTGGGCATCAAAGAATCCGAGCGACATTTGGTTTTGAAATACCGCAGGGCTCTACATAGATACATCCAAACTTAAATGGATTTTCTGGACATCTCATCACATGGTTTTGCTTACCGATATGTTGTTAAAATCGTGCATAAGTTTAAGCACAAGAACAATCGGGAGTTCGGATATGCAAATCCGTAACAACCAAAGTATGAGAAAGAAGGCCCTAACAAATAGCTTCCTGAAAACTAGTCTAAACCACAGGAAAATAAGGGTCATAGAAAGATGAAGAAGGACACTGAAAAATGGTGCGATTTCCACAAAATCCCCTGGCACAACACTGATGAATGTCACTCAAAACATTCATTGGTGGACAAGATCAAGGACAAGGAACCGAACCCTAATTCAAAATCTGATTATGAAAATACTGGTAAAAGAAAAATCATTGATGCAGACCCCACTGCTATTGTCGCGATCCTAGCAATTCATCTAGAAGAACCAACAGATACTGAAGAGGGGGAGCACCTTTTTCATTCACATATGTGGGTGAAGGAGACCCCATTGCATTTTATTTTTGATAGAGGAAGCCAGAAGAACCTCATCTCAACAGAGGTTGTCAAACAGTTGGGATTGTCGACAACACCACACCCGCAGCCATACAACATCAGGTGGCTTCGACAAGGACAATATCTTCATGTTAGCTAGCAGTTTTGATTGTCATACGAAATCCAACCTTTCAAGGATGAAGTATTATGTGATTTTTCCCCACTGGATGTCTGTGATGTTCTCTTGGGCCAACCATATATGTGGAAGCGCCATGTTATTTATGAGTCTCGACCCCGTAGTGTCATTGTTACTTTGGGGGGTCATATCTACAGAATACCAGAGGTAGTTATGACTATTGTTCCACCTAAACAGTGCCGCAAGGTAGTATCTCATACTACAAAATTCAGCTTCTTCACAATCTGTTCAAAAGGGGAACAAAAGGACACTGCAATCACTACAGCCTCTCCCCAAGCACCTTCTATCCAATAGAAGAAGGTCGACAAGGTTGCATAAAATCACAAAGATTCCTTCTGCACACTGTCCTCTCATGTATCTCAACTTGTTGAACAACCTCAACCTCAACAGGTTTGTGACATACTTCCACAAATTGAGCAATGCGACGTCTCTAGCAAGGGAAACAACTCACCAAGATCCAGATTCAACAAATGCTTTTCCCTCTCCCTCGGGAACTCAACGCAATGGATACCATTTATTACTAAGGAGGGAAGATTGATCCAAGTGGATATCGATGGCCACCCACCTTTTCCAACTGGCTCAAAACAAAGTTCTGGCAATTTTGGTAATTTACTATTTTTAGCAGTTTTCACTTCCGGAGCCGTTTTGAGGCCCTAAACGATATTTTTTGAGAAACAATGTTTGCAATATATAAGTTTTTTTTCTATTGTGCCTGAAATGAATCTCCTCGATGATACCTTTCCAACAGGCTATCATATGCCTAAAACAAAGATTTTATGCAAAAGTTACGACCCCGGGAAGTTGATGTACTAACTTACCCAAACGGGGCCCACATGAATTTTTGTGCTTCATCTCCTAGGGTTAGGTTTTTGGATGTCTAGGGTCTTTGGAATTCCTGTTTATTGTAAAAGAGCCTTCAGAGCCTCATTGTAATCATCTTCTTGGGAATGGGAGTAGTCGTCACATCTCTTCTCAAAGATAAGCTACCACCATTCTAGCGAGTCTTTCACTCTGTATTTTTACAGTCTCTGTACATTTCTTTCATTAATAGAAATGATGTATTACTATATATTTGTGTTTATGGTTGCATCTCTAATAGATTTATGTTATATTCTTGAATATCTACGATATCTCTATGCATTTCTTTATTATATATCTGCTCTCATTTCATGCCGAAAATAATCCGAATCAACATTCCTATAGTGCACCACCCCCATGCCAAGCCATGATAACACCAGGTGAATGAATCAACTAGTTTAAAAACTCAATATGATACAGGAAGGTTACTCTCCTTCCTTCTCTAACAACAAAAAAAGTTTCCCCATTCCCAATGAGCTCAAGGTCTGTGTAGTTTTATCATATGGTTTATCAACTATATTTCCTCTTCACAAGGAGTCCCTTCTCTGCTAAATAGTCCCTCGGTGACCTCCCCTTACTAGTGTCAGCTTCTATCCAGTAAGCACCAATTTGTAGCCCTTTGTTGCTCCAATTTGGATCTAGGTATTCTCTATCGCAAGGTGATCAATCTTAAGTTGGGAAATTTTTCCTATTTTCTTCAAGGAAATCTCTCTTCTGTTCAATTTGTTCTATCGAAGACTTCTATTCATTGTACCATGCTTTGTGATTCTGCTACTCACTATTTCTTTCTTGGGTTCTTGCTCTCCTCGAGTGCCTTCATTTTTTATTTTTTGATGCCACTCTCATGATGTCTAATAGTTATTTCCTTCTCATCTTATGTCTCTACCTGTCTCTTGGTGGTCTATATATTATGTGTCTAGTGTGTTGTCTCTGGTGGTGTTTTCCATATTTTGTCTCTTCTTCCACCAATCCCCTTGGGATTCTCGTAGCCTCCCTGCATACGTAACCCGTAGTCTATAGTTCTTATTTTGAAGGGGTAATTTCATGGTGTCATGTTTTCAGGTCATTCAATTGGCCCCTTGCTTCTTCAAAATACCAATTTGTCATAGTTATTAATTTCTTCAACCAGCTCCTTGACCTTCCATAACTTGTCACATGGATCCATTCATATCAAGTATGTTGGAAGGTGTAAGTTCATGCTTAACAAACATAAATTAGCTTGTTAAACAAGCTTCATTTTTTCTTCATAAAAAGCATTTTACTTCCACCTCACCCATCCTTTTAATCAATCTTAACTTCATCAATTCCCACTTGTGTATCATTCCCAATACATTAAAGGTCGTTCCCTCTCAATCAACAGTTTGGTTTCTTTTATTAAATCAAAACATGATTACATGATTCATAAACATAAATATATGAATTCTTAGCATAATTACAGTCTTGGGGAAAACAAGGTGTTACAATAAATTATGTTTCTATAAATTATCTTTCAAATTATGTTTTTGTAGTTTAGCCATGCCCCTTATTTTTATTATGTCCACTAGCTCGTATGACAACACAATCTTTTTTTGTTATAAACTCACTTTTGATGGCCTTAGTGGAAAAAGTTTTTTCTTTTGAGGCCCGATTATAAATTATATTAAACTCTCTTTCAATAATCCAATGGCATACATTTTAGGGTTATCTTCATCCTTGATTGCTTCAATTATTAGGTAAATAAAAAAAAATATGTTGATTTTAGAAGCGATAATAATATCATGAGGTATGATTGGATTATATTATGTTTTTGTTGCCTCCTACTTTAGTTATTACTATTATATATTATGATTTTGATGAAAACTTCAACTTTCATTTCTTTGTATGTGCTTCCATTGTTATCATTTCCTTTGATATATTATCCCCTCAAACTCACACACTACAACTAGTCTCTATGAAGAATTATTTCTAAACTAAATGAATTGAAAGCTAAGAAAAATAATTAGACAATGATGCTTAGATTAGGTTGTCTCTCCTCATCATCTTGTAATTGTTGATTTTACAAGATGCTCCTCCTCATACATCTTTAGTTCTTTGTTTTCTAGGAAGCTAAGAACCAATTCACTTATCGGTTTAACATTATGCAATTTTTTTTTAGCAAACCTCAATAATAATCGCATACAAAATCTTATAAAGAATTGGTGGCACTTTTAAGTTTTTATTAATCGATACTTGTTGAGAATTTATATACAATGCATGTCATGAATTTAGTTTAATGAAATTTAACCATTAAAAAAACATACCCTTTCCTCAATCAAGGAAAACCCTATCACTTTGCACATGACTTATACCTTTGAATTTAAGGCAAGCATTGTTATTTATTTCATTAGGTCCTATTAGTCCCTGCCTTTAGCAAGACTATAACAATAAGTCCGTCATTGACCACGTATTAGTTCTATGTTTGAATTAAATTTTTCCTAGATTCACAATGTTCGACTTAGGAAAACCTCACTAATTCTTTTATTGAGATTAAAATAAATTAAAAATTTTCATTTTTATGTTTTCCCATTGGCTTTCCACTTCAAAGTGTTATTGCCAGGGTGATGGTGAGAATTAATATTTACAATCTGATCTTGACCAAATTTTGGATCTGGTCGTATTGTTTTCAATGCCCTTGCTATGCGTAATTAGTGTATTGATTAACTCTTTGCCTCATCGTCCGAGCCCTCTTCCTCGTTCAAAGAGCTTATCCCCTACACAGCCTTCTTAGGGTGCAGTCACTCGGCACCTTATCCTAGTTCACGAGCTCACCCACCGCCTTCTTCACCCGTAGTACATCTTCTCATATCCATCAAGCTCGCCATCACGTTCAGGGATGGAATCCTGATAATTTCGGCATTCGTTTCCACTAATTGCCCATGCGAGCATCTGTTTCAGACATGGAAGTATCCACCATTAGATTAGAGCACCCTTCCTCTGATATTTCATATCACACAACCAGGAGGCTCAGATCGGCAACGGTACAAGAATTTTTAGCATATACTGCGAGGGTTTGATCAAGCCGCGGAAGAGGCAGGAATAGGAGTGCTTAATAGAGACACGAATCAATCATGGAGACGGTTGTAGTGAGATCGGACAGCGAGCTACTGGCCATGATGAACGAACACCATCCCATTCTCAAACTCCATAATTTCTAGCCCGATATTTCTACCAGTGTCCCTATAGGTAGAGCAGAGATAATATTACAATTATAATGGTGCTAGGAGTGGTGAAGTCCCTGGCAGGGTTTTTCCTGTTGCTGAATTTATGCATGTTTGTGACTGTAGCTACTATTGAAGGATGTGCGCTCAACATCGCCCTCGACCACACTTACTCTACTGGTACTTATTACTTGTATGCATAATATGTTTTTGTGCTTTTATACCATGGAGTGTTTTTCTGATTGATTTTATGACTAACTTGCAGGTTGGAAAAGCTCTTCATGTGGGATTTTATCCAGTGTATTTTCCAATGGGGAATGAAGCGACATGATTCATGGTTATATTTTCTTTGATAGCTGTTGTAGTAGGAACTACTTCATGCCTTTCAGGACTCCATCATCTCTGGGTTTGGACTGCTCATAGCTTGGCTTCTAGCATCCTCCATGACATCTTGGGCCTTCACAATACTCTCCATGGGGTATATATATAATAACTACAAGTGTCAATAAGAATTATGATTTCTGATTCATCTATGAACACTGAAATGTGGACGAGCTAACCATTTTTCATTCACAAAACTGCAGGTTGGCATGCAAAGAGATCCATATGGGCGGCCGAAACATAAAGCTGGTATGTACTACTCCTATGCTATCATGTTCATACGACCACTGATTTCCTCATTCCTTTGATTCTGTTATGTCATTTTGTATAGTTAAGATTTTCTAACTTAAAATTTGTGTGCAGATAACGTTGGAGTCATTTGAAATGGAATCAGCCAGTTTGGTCTTGTTTCGACACCCCAAGTCATCCAACAGTTCATGCTTCCATCATTCACAAATCTTAGAGACAACTCCCCTTGGGTCCACACATTTGGATTGTGCATCCAAGGTGCCCCTACTCATCCGATATAAGGTCGTGAGGATGGTCACCACTCCATCCTTCTGTTTTCTATGACAATCTGCACCCCTGATCCAATCTTGAAGACTCTTTGTCATCCACGATGAATGTCTTACTCTTAGGAATTGATATACCCCATAAAATTGATTGGTCCTTTATAAAATCTATAAAAGTAAAAACATTTAAGAAATCTATAGAAGTGAAAACGTCTAAGAAGTCTAAATGTTTAGACTACACTGTTAGAACTACATTTGCTAAGTTAGTTGTTGATTAGGTCGATTAGGACTGGATCTTTCATCTATAAATACTTAATTGAAGGAATATTGTTTTCGTTCGACTCATTTCTGGCTTCTTTGTCATATTTTTTTGGGTCGTATCTGTACCAGTTGGGTCGACGATTTCGTATGGAGGATAATAGTATGGAAGGTAATACGAAAGCTAATGCAATAACAGAAAAAAAAACAGCTTGCTCTCGAAAAGTTGGAGAGTTCTTCGTTTTATGAAGAGTTTGAGCATCAAGTGCAAGACTCAGAAATGGTTGAACGAATAAAAAGGGTGATAGAAACAAACCCAGATCATTCACAATTACAACTGGTTCTCTATGGCCTTGGAAAAATAGATTCTGATGAAGTGGTCCGGTCTTTGGATCATAATCACATGCTATTAAGTTTAGCGATCTTATTAAGAGAGAGATTTCAATGGGCGAGTGATATCGTGGTGTATGATCCAGTCCTGTCTCCAATTGAGCGAATGGCTATAAATGCCTTCAACTATACTTGTCTCTCTCTTAATGAAAATGGAAGACGAAAGGTGGACAAACCCATACTATTTTTCATGCCTCACTGTCCATTTGATCTGTTTGCTAATGTGTTGGAAGAAAATTGGATACCTACCAATTTGAATAAGATTATTATATTAGGGAACAATTTTCATCGGTTCAAGGAAGAATTTTACCATGTTCTTAAGAGCATGGCTCGTCATTCTAAATAGTGATCATGTATTGCATGAAACGCCTTTTCCATTTCCAGAAAGGAGAATCTCTATGAGAGCATTTGGTAGTTTAAGTTGGCATTTCTTTTCCGCTTCATTAGATGATCTCAAATCTTGATTGTTCTCTACGAGATTTGATCTCACTAATCAAATCTTGATTGTTCTCTACGAGATTTGTCCACACAAATTTTCACAGTTTAAAGTACACAATGTTTTGGTTTTTTCATATTTTTTTGGTTTAATTTTATCTGAAATCTAGTGAACAACAAACTCACTGGTTCCATTTCAAATGAAAGGAAGCACAACTGTGACCTCCTCGGTTTAGTAGTAGATCGCCTGTCATCTATCAGGATGTGATGGTTCGTGACAAGCAAATTAATGCATAGGGGGATGATAAACATTTTTCTTGGAATCAGATACTGTAGGTTTAAAGAGTTAGATTTCTATCCATTCCTTAGATGCATCATACATGAGGATTCAATTTGTGTACGAGTTGCAACATTGTATTATGTAAATCTATGTTACTTTTAACGCACATGTGTATTATGGAAATGTGTTTCTCTTCAACTAAAGTCTTTCTTGCATTCAAGGTTTTTCCTAATTAATTTGCGTTCAACTAAAGTCTTGCTCGTGTTCAAGGTTTTTTCCTATTATAACATGCTCGTCGATAATTTCTGGCTCAAGATTTCTACCAGTGTCCCTACAATGTATGTTTTGTTTCCTTCCTTTATTGGTGTTTCCATGGTTTAATTCCATTCTGTAGCCCCAATATACTTATTTTTTCATAAATCAATAACTTCTTAGGTTGCATTTTGACATCGACGAGGTCATAGAATTATTGTGTTTTCAGTGCTAGTCTACTTGTTTTCAAACCTAGTGTTAGTCTACTTGTTTTCAAACCTAGGCAAGGACTATGCTGCTTTGCAGCTCTTGTTATTTCTACCTTTGAATTTCCATAATTATTTCTTTCATCATGCAATTTATACCTTTGAACGTAAGGAAAGCATATTCTATGACTTTGAGGTAGTATTTAATACTTTATTGTGCTCCTTGTACATTATTTTGTTAGTCCTTTCCCAAGGTCGAGACTTGAAGTCCACGACTCTTGCAATTGATTTATTGTTGACCATCAATTACATAACCTTTGATTAAAAATATTTTTCCATTCTTAGATGGTGCAGATAGGAAAAAAATTATTTTTTTACTATGTTGAAATTACTTTTATAACGAACACTATTACATAACCTTTGACTAAGAATATTTTTCCATTCTCCAATGTTATAGATAGGAAAAAAAAAAAAATTAATGTTTTACAATGTTTAAACTACTTTTATAAGGGACGTTATTGGTTGACACATTTGGAGTCTTAATTCCAAGCTAATATAATTTTTTCATTCTTAAATTATATAACCTAAAGTCACATAGTCTTATTGTTGTTTTGTCACTCCCACATAATGTAATTTTATAGTCTTATGTCACTGCTTTAAAGTTACTACAATGATTTATGTTAGTTCTTTAAATATATTGAAATGATTTAGCTGACAAATGATGATCATGTTGCTTCCAAAATGTTGATATTTCAATAAAGCCACTTCCACTTCCTACACAACTCAACTGCCATAGTCTACATCACCTACAAGTCTCCACCACCTACACAACTCTGCTACAATAGTCTCCACTGCCTAGCACTGCCTTCACAAGAGGACTTGGTGTCCAAATCAGAATTTCAAATTAATCAATTTGAGGAACCACATTGATTCTATGCAACTGAGGAACCCCTAGTGATGGAGGAACCACATTGATTCTATGCAACTAAGGAACCACACTATGTTATGCAACCGTAAGTTATTCAATCAAATATCGGTCTTTGTTTACTATATATCAAAAAAATGAATTTAAATTACCAGTGAGCTTTGGTTGTTACTATGAGCATATCCAAAATGTCCATGTCTTCCTACCAACATTTTCTTTGTTTCGATATTTATTTCTATTAGGGTTTTGGAGTTCCATATTTTTTAGTAGATTCTATAGAGAAACATAAAACAACTTCTTTTTATTCTCACTAGTTTTATGTATTACAGGGGTTGGTTGCTTAATCCTTTTTTCCTTTCCCTTAGATTCAATGTCTAAGGGAAAGAAATGATATGGGAGAATGAATACTCCATTTGGAGCCAAGATGGGGGGAACGACATCATAGTGACAACGTAGGAAACCTGGAAAGGTTTAATTCGGTGGGTGAGAGAGCCACGGTGTTGCTTGACACCAGATAGTGTTGCTTGACACTAGATAATTTTGTGCTGGGAGTGTCGGGATAAAAGTAATGTGTGCGTGGAAAGGGTATGGAATTAGAACCCTTAGTGCTTGCAATGCCCACTACGTAAACTTATTACTCTTTCAACCATATAAATATGATCTCTATTAGTATATCCTTATGTGAAAACTAAAGAGAGTATGGGACCATGTGCCTAGTCTAGTTTTACTAGTATGTTGGAGTATAAAAAGGATTCTTGGTGAGAGGAAACACCCAGCTATGATCCCGAGCATACAATCCTGAGCATATAGACTCAATAATGAAGAATAGGACCAATCTCTGAATAGAGCTTTGTTACCCTTGTAATGATGTGGTACCCTAGGAACATTCTAATTTATTGCCAAAATCTATTATCTATGGAGGCAACTTTTTTTTTATTCTAATCTAATCTCAAGCATTGTCCAATGCATTGGAAGTAGTTTAGAAAATACTTCATTACAGACAAGGGAAATTTCATAAAATATGTGTAGACTCTACATAGAATATTATCCCCGATAAATGAACGAAGATGTGTGTATCCGTTCCATACTCTCTTGGCCAATATAAATATAAGGGAAGGATATGTGTTGGCCAATAAAAAAGGGAATACCTATTTATTATTATCCCACACCGGGAGCTCCTTAATGAAGGAAGCACATCGAGTTAGTTTAGAAACCAACTCCCATAAAAGCATACTTCTCAACCTAGGAAGATTTACAATACCCAATAGGGTACTTCTTTTATGGATTTCATTAGGAAAACACTATGGTTATTCCTAAGACAAACGTTATGGCTATCTCTTTCGCTATGGGTCATTAGAGCCTGGAGATTAATTGTAAACTGCAAACATGTACTCTAGATATAAGAAAACACAAACATACCAAGGACGTCCAGAAAATTTGAAGAAGCCCCTTTTGAAATTCCCCCATGAGCATTTTCTTGAGAAGCCCTTCTCTTGGAAGAAAAATTAAGCCAACCACGCTCCTTCACTAGACATGTGATGCTTGAACAATATTGTATTAAATAAGAAAAGAAGCAGCTTGATAGAACAAAGATTGTTTTACCATTTACGGAATAAGTGTTGGTGCCAAACCATGTGTAATATTAAACAACAACAAAAAGAAAAAACCTTTATGATTGTACATGTGTCTGCGAAGTAAAGAGAAGCAACTAAACTATTAATTATATACCTTTAAACCAACATATAGAAACTATAACAACTACAGAAAAAAAAAAATGAAGAAATAATATTATTGTTCACATTATACAAAATTTGTCAATGGTCATGGCTTCTCTATTTCTTATATCTTGCTGCAAAATTTTTCCCAAGGAGCAATTTGTCTTCTTCCATGTTGACCCACTCTTTACTTTCATGTAGAAATTTCAAACAATAGGCTTATCTAATACAATATATGCACGTCAACCTGGACACTAGGACAGTATAGAATCCATGCATACAAAAAATTTTACATTATTCTTCAAATTGCTATAGTCTGTCGTTGGCAGAAGGGTAGGATTCTTCAAGAAAAGGTTCAAATCAATCGTCATTATGATACAAATCTCCAAACCTTTAAAGATAAAATTTAAAACGCAAACCAAATGTATAGTTTACCTTTCATAATATTTTGAATTATGAACTTTTGACCCACGACACAAGCTTGTCTCAGCGATAATGAATTGAAAGAGGGTCAAGAAGTCAGAACCATGGGAGATTTTCATCCCAAGTAAACGTTCAGAGAGTTGAAACCCCTCATGACCATTT
>ML781645.1:97583-123075 GCA_009831015.1 Picea engelmannii | reverse complement strand
GGTGACTTCATTCCCTTTTTTGAACCATGTAATTCGATAAGGATGGGGATGTGTTTCACAATTTAATTTCAGCTTATCTACCATATCTTTCGAAACCATATTCTCACAACTTCCACTATCAATAATAACTTGACATACCTTTCCCCTAGAAATTCATCTGGTTCGAAAAATATCTGTCTGAAGAGAAGAATATTCATTTTCACTACTTTGCCTTTACTCTTTTGCGGGAATCACCATTGACCTATGTATCATTATATTCTCCCCCATATCAAGAGGGACTTCAGATTCAGCTCGTTGTTCTTCATTCTCAGCTTGGACCAATTTTAAACTAGGCTCGTGTCCTTTCTTTGGATCTTGCATGTTATAATTTGGGAATTCAGATGCTTAATGACCCTCTACACCACACCTAAAGCACACATAAGGTCCTCCTCTTCCACCACTATAACTTCTACCCCTATGAAACCCTCTTCCTCATGGTTGATTCAGGTTACCTTGTCGACTACATTTGATTTCTCAACTCCTTGGGATTATTCTCCTCTACCATAGTTAAAACCACCCCGTTAGGTAGATAATGTACCCCTCCTTTCTCTTCCTTTCCTTTGAGTAAATCACCAACTTTGTTTTTCCTTAGCATTTAAGGCAAATTTGTATGCCTCTTCCATGCTGATAACCCTATGTATGCTCAATTCATCTTGAATAGAAAATTTTAAACAATTCACATACCTTGGAGCCAATAGCTCATCATCTTCTTGGTGATCCACATGAATGGACAGCTGATAAAACTCGTTTGTGAGTTCCTCCATAGTGAACATGTTTTTCTTCAAGTTCTAAAATATACGAAAAATGGTCAGAGCATAGTCCAAAGGAAGAATTTTTTCTCGCAATTTCTTTTCCATTTTATTTCAGGTCCTAATTTTTTCTTTTCCTTTTTTTTTTTTTAATTTATGCACATGATCCCACTGTATCATTGCATGACCCTTCAACTTGTTGCATGAAAAATTCACCTTCTTTTCCTCTATCATAGGATTCCTTTCAAAAATAAATTCCATGGCGTTCAACAAATCTATTAACTCCTCTAGTTTAATACTCCTGCATATTTTGAAACTTCCATTTTGATCCCACAATTTCCATCTTTTAGATCCCTGAGCATCCTTTCTTCAAAAGTCATGTGGTCTGATTTTTCTTCTTCATGTTCTTCATCCTCTATATGATGATCTACATCTCCTTGGTCTGTCTCCTCATCAAACACTTCTCTTTGTATTATTATCTGACTATCCAACATGTTTGTAATATCAGCTACTCGCCTTTGGATATTTTGCATATCTCTATGCATCTGAGAAAGACCTACTCTTCCTCTTCCTCTCCAAGTCATCTTCTTGCTCTAATACTAGATGATGTAGCCAATAAACTAAGATTCATTCACGAGATCTAAAAACTAGGAAAACACACGAGAATGGAAAATAACTCTATTTTATTCCTTCTCCATCCTAATTGTTACAATGGAAGTTCAACCTCTTATAACTACTATCTAGAATTTTCTAAAACAACTAATTTTAGAATATTCTTGCATTAATCTAAAACTAACCAATAACTAAAACATAATTAGAGAGACACTATTTTTCAACTTTCTTTTCTGATTAGGTGCATAAACTAAGAGATAATTGTTAATTACTAATTTAAAAATTCCCGTAAAAACACTGAAACCCCAATTTGAGGCCTTATATGAAGGAATTTGGCCTCGGCAAAGTGTCAAAATGATGCTCAATTTGAAGGATTAGATTGGCACGGAAATGAACTCATTGAGAGACAACTCTCTGTAAAATTTCAGCCCAAACGAATAACCAAGTCAAAATTTATGACCCTCAGAAATCCTTGCATCAAAGGCTCTAAAACTACAAGAACAATATCATTCTCATGTCTTAGTCGAAACTACCTATATGCATATAGGCTCATGCATTGTCATCATGTATAATGTATATATAGTTCTTTAGGCCATGTCTAATATTAATTTTGTTGTTCGGGAACAAAAGGCGTCCAAGACTCAATCATTAATACACTTCCATTAATAATTGTATTAATGAATGATCATCTAGTTGTTGTACCTATGGGGTTTTGTTGGATTCCTATGGAAGTTCGACGCTTCTAAATGAATGGGGAATGGACCTGGAAGGACTAGATCATGTAGCTACGTATTTTTTGGTATGTCATATATATCCCATGCATAAATATTTTTGGTACGCCATATATATCCCATGCACAAATCTTTTCCCGACATGAACATAGCCACTGCAGTAGGACTTTCTTGTTAACTTTAGGGCATTTCCCATTTTTTTTCTTAATGACTTACATTGAAGGTACTAGTTGATATTATGAGTAGTTTGGATGCTTAGATTGCATGGCTAGAAACAAATGAATAAATTTATTGAATAGCTTGCATTTTTTCTTAATGACTTACATTGAAGGTACTAGTTGATATTATGAGTAGTTTGGATGCTTAGATTGCATGGCTAGAAACAAATGAATAAATTTATTGAATAGCTTGCATTTTCTTAAGGTTTTAGTAATTTTCATTATCTATATATTTCTTCATCATTGAGTTTGTTTTTTAATTTGAATCTTTGACACCTCTCATTATACTTTTCCAAGTCCATGTTTAAATTTGAATGTCTTTGGTTATACTTGGTTTAACCTTTGGATTTTATTTTAGTCAAAATAACTTTAAAGTGGGTATTGAAAGATAATGAAAAAAAGTGCAATACAAAATGTAAAGAAATACCTTAAGAAATATGTCATTACCTATTGTTCAGTTTTGAATGTTTCTCACTTTTGATTATGCTTAGCTTATCCTTTGGATTTTATTTTAGCCAAAATAGATTTAAGGTAAGTACCGAAAGACAATGAAAAAAAGTGCAATACAAAATGTGAAAAAATACCTTAAGAAATATGCCATTGCCTATTGTTTAAATTTGAATGTTTGGCACTTTTGATTATACTTGGTTTAACTTTTGGATTTTATTTTAGTCAAAACGGATTTAAAGTAAGTACCGAAAGAGAATGAAAAAAAAGTACAATACAAAATGTAAATAAATATATGTCATTACCTATTAACAATGGCAATTATTTCATGAATTACTTTTATGCTTCATTGTTTTATGTATTTTAAAGCAAAAGATCAACAACACAAGCTTTAGTTTGAGATAGATGAACCAACAAGATTAAGAAAAATGGTGCAAGGTTTATGGTACCAACAACATTAGTGAATTAGACAATGCACATTGTGAAAGTACTATCATTTTATTTTTTGTGTTTTATTTGTAATTTTTCTATTATTGGTTGCTTGTTAGATAATAAATTCAAGAATTAACTTGGTTTTATGCATTTCAATTTTCAAATGAATTAGGGGAATTATATATATATATATATATATATATATATTATAAGGTAGTGAAATTAGCCATTCTAATACTACATATTTAGTTGACCAATATTATGTATCTCAAATTGCAGAGTACTTCTAGTGTATTGAATCAATTGAAATGATTGTATATAGTTAAATAAGAAAATGTGTTAGACCTAATATTAAAAAAGAATAACTTATTTCGATTAAGAAATTTCCCTTACTTGACTAGAGTCTATTTTGTTAACACTAGAAGTCACACTTAGACTATTGTAGGTGGAATCCTAATACCCATCAGAATTTGAATAATTAAATGAATGTTATGGTTGGTGGATTAACAATAAAGAACAAGGAAGAGAGAAAAGAGGCATTCCATTGGGCATGGAATCATAACACTCTACAGATCAAAGACAATCAAGTTTCCTACCAAACAAAAGTTCTATATAATGATGAACAGAAAAATGAAGTATATAACACTAAGAAGAAATATTTATCAAGGAACGATCCTCTTTGAAAAATGAATAAAAAGAATACTTCAACATAAATCATGAAAGAAGGAATCAATGCAAATCTTTTGCAGCTCATGAATCTCCTACCCATGAACAACCATTGATCCTCAATGTCTTAAATTCATTCAATCAAGATGCAAATGTAAAATGTAAAACAAAGAAAAAAAAATCAGATAGTAATAGCTCTCATGAATCTCTAATGTTAGAAATGTTACATTCTAATATGCCCAGTAGGCTTAGAAATCAGCATACACAGCTAAACTGCCTCAAGCTCTCCCCTAACTCTCTCTAGTCCCTATTTGGAGTCCTCTCACTCATTAAATAGAAAATTACATCAATAATATATCTAGGAGTTCGCATCCTAATCCATGCATTGGATTCTATTCCTTAGAGATATGTGGCAAACATAAAATCCAACTAATTCCTTGATTCCTGGAAACTGTCTTTTAGAATAAATGCAACTGCGGCTAGCTCATTGCATGGAGATTTAGTGTAATTGAATCTTACTTATAAGTGTCCCTTGGTGTCTAAATGATCTCTGAGAACCCATTCAAACCTCCTCAAATAGGTAGCATACCTCCTATAACTCGGACTTATCAGTCTGTTAGAGTTTGTAGTGCAATTTCAGGATTCACTGCAAACTTTCCTGTAGGTGATGATTTCAACTTTTATCCCAAATGACGAACTGGGTCAGGCTGATTTTTGGTCAGCAAGTCAATGATATTATGATTCATCTCCATAAAGAATTTCATAAGAATCCAGATCAGAATTTAAAATTTATGATAAAAATACTATTTTTTTGTGTACCAATGCACAATTGCTTTTGCAACGCACAATCGAGTTTGCAGTGCGCAGTTGAGTTTGCAACGCACAGTTGAGTTTGTAGCGTGCAATGAATTTTGCAGTGCACAATTGAGTTTGCAGTGTGCAGTGAAGTTTGCAGTGCATAGTCAACTATGTAGTGCACAGTTGCAAATGGAAATGAAGATAAGAAATGATAAAGCTTCCTTTTGAAACCGACCCTTGGAGATGTTGGATGATGGCCATACACTAAAAAAAATATTGGCGCTAACATTCGATTCTACTGGGGAATGGAATGCTCCCTTTGAGCTGCTGAGAAATTGTAGTTCCAGTGCCTTATCCATTTTGAAAATATGAAACTTGTAGTTGTCCATCATGTGCTACAATCGACCTGAGCTACGAAATGTGAATTGTTCCTTCCTGAAGTATACTTATGCTCTTTATTGGAAATTAAAACATTCACACACTATATAAAATGAGGGATATGATTGAAACATAAAGCTTATTTATTTACAATTCCTATAATAACCAATTGAAAAACCACTTTGCTAATGTATATACAAATTTCCAAAATAGCTAATGAAGCAACTGATTTCTTGGCATGAATTTATTCTTGCAGTTGTCTTAAAAAATATAAGAAGAATTTAATGTATGCAACAAAAAAATCTTAGAAATATCATACTCACAACAACAAAGAATGCCCAAACTGTTGGTGTGTGAAGCTTTTCAAAAAAAAGACTCCATCTAATCGGCTATGGGATCATGAAACTCATGACAAAATGTTTTGGGCTAATCCAAAGGACAAGGTTGCCACTGTATTTAATTTTCTATGTGAATAACATTATGATCTCTCCTATTCTGAAAAACAAAAGACTATTTCAATATATTTCCAATGTTGTCAAATACTTAAAGTGAAGGATTAAAATGAAGCTTGTCTTCATGAACTTTTATAGGAGTAAGTATGTTTTCAAATTTATCATAAATAGGTAAAATTTGAACACATGCAAGCTCAAGGACCGATTTATCATCCTTCTCATCAATAACATGTGAAAACAAATCATTGGAAACCTCTTGAAAGACCCACGAGAAATATTCTTTTGTAGCTATTTCTTCATGAGAAGCATCATTTTCATAGCTATCATATGTTTATGTGTACATTAGTTCTTTGGCATCTGAATACTTAAAAGAAACAACTTAATCTTCATGAAAATTTGGAACACCCTCAAAACTGCTAGAGACATTTGGGTCAAGAAACTAAAGAACTAGAGAAGGTTTTACATGGGGTGATTTCTTCTCTACATTCTCAATAGTGTTTTCTTCTCCATCCTTATGACCAAAATAATTACTAAATGAATGTTGGATGTAGAATTCAAATTATTTGTAATAGATTTCAAAAAGAAGATCAGCTAGATAAAAGATTTTGAAATGATGATGAAACACGATATGAAACTCTTGTAATTATGAAATACTTGAGGAAGGAAGAGATTTATACCATCCTTGAGCATCTCCTTCTAGTGAATACATGAAAATTTTCATGAACACATCCTCATGTTGTACATCTAATTGATGCATACATTGATGAAACATAATGAGGTATTGTGCAGGAATATCCTCCTTCCTTTCTTTGAATATAGGTAGAAAATATCCCCATTCAGATATATGAGGTTGTAACATCCCGCTCTGGCGCACTGAGAAAACGCATTCTTTGAGGACACTTGCTCGCAAGTGATCCGGATTATTATGTTATTAAAAAAATTTATTTTGATTATGAGGCATTATGGGATGATGACATGTTGTTTTACTGCATTGACATAGACAGGTGCTATTGACTCAGTTTTACTAAGTGTGTAGGGTTTTGGACTGTGAAGATGCAGAGGCATCGATGGAACCCCTTGGACTCCGGATCGAGTCAGGGAGTGTTCTATTGGGGTTTGATTGTTTTACTGTGATATTAGTACATCTGATTAGATGATATGATGTGGATATATTCTGACATGATTTGTTGATGATGCAGTCTGACGATAGCTTGCCGACAAGGCTCACATATGGAGTAAAGGGGCCACCCACGACTACCAGAGATGTTGAGGGAGAGGTGTGGACAGTAGCCCTGCCACATCCTACTAGCACTCCCGCTGTGGCTCGAACCGTAGGTTAACAATTACCTAGTTCGAGAGGACCCATGATGCTGTGAGGGTAGACTGCGATAGTCGCTCACGATGATTCTAAGGGGGCGCGTAATAAGGCAGGGGCCTTATTCCTTAGAAGACCTTAGTCTCCCACAAGTTCACCTGGAGGAGTGTTGACTCCAGGGGTTATTGATGTCTACCAATCAGTCAAGAGGCAAGTGGCACCCTTGAAGCACGTAGTGCATCCTAAAGGGCACGTCGTTCAAAGAAACAGATGAGGCGAGTGGCACCCTTGGAGCACCTAGTGTGTCTTGAAGGGAACGTCGCGTTGATGATGATAGAGGGATGAACCTAGATGGCCCTAAGACAAACAACACATTAAGAAATTTTAAAACAACTTCCCAAATTAAATGTTGCCCAGTTCAAAATCTAAGTTCTAAGTCTAAAGCTCTGCTAGGGGCAAAATTTTGTCTACCCTTAAGAAAATATCCATATAAAAATAAAATAATAAAATAAAAACCACTTAAGTAATAATTTTGTTCTTCAAAAATTTTTGGGGTAAAATGAAGAGAGTAAGAAATTAAATAAAATCTGTGGATATAAAATGTAAAGAAAAAATTTAATTATTTTAACTTTTGATAGTTTAAAAAAAAAAGGGAGATACTAAATTATTCATAAAAGGGAAAAGAGGTTAATTACACAACTGTCGTTTTTAGCTCTAATGAAAGGGGAATGAGGGAAATGTAAAAATTAGTAAATTAGGGAAAGGAGGTAACCCAAAGAGGGAAAGAGGGGAACTCATGGTAAAAAGCGGGAAACCAACTTAGTAAAGAATCTGCATTTAAGAACCTTCTAATTTTAAACTGATTTAGCAATTTAATTTTAGGGAAAGCCTTTAAAACCTATAAGGGAAGCTAGGGACACCTAGGAGTAAATTTAGGAGTAACTCTAGGTGGGTGAGGGAAATAAGACAATTAATAAATTAAAGAAATTAATTATTGGAGGAATGTGGGGGATGGGTGACACTTGTACGAAGGAGAATTTTTAGGAATTTTTATTAAAACTTTAATTAAATGAGATTTAGGGAAAGAAAGGAAGTTCGAAAACTCTATAAAAGTGAGGGAGGAGAAGGAAGAAGGGGATCTTATGTTTTGCGTAATGTTACGCTGCAGGAATATTGACTTGACTGATTACTTGTGGGAGTTGGGATTTCCTAGCTCGGAGAGGAGTGGTAGCTCAGCCTTGCGAGGCGAGCTGGGAGCTAGACATAATCTATGGATAGCGTGTGTGGACCCTTTGCAGCTCGAGGGGATAAGGGGGAAGAAGATTACCCCTAGTGTTGGCTGGGAGGTACCTGTGAGGTCTTGACGGTCGGCGAGCGGGAGTGCACGAAGCGTGGGACGTCATTCGAAGCAGGCGATAAGGCCACGATATGCTCTTTTATTTAGTAGAGTAGAATGCATTATGGTTTATGTTGGGATTGGAATACCAATTGTAAATGCATTGGATGTTTAGATTGATAGTGAACCCTTTTTCCTAGCCTAGCTGATTGTTTGGATTGACTGGTTTTTATTACTTCAGCGGTTATAACTGTGTAACGGATGTAAAATTATTAACTCTGCTATTTTAAATAGATGATGAGAAAAAAAAGGGGGGGTATTACTTCAACGTGGTTCATTAGGTAATAGCTGTAAAATATTACTCAACAGTAGTAAATATGTAACACATGTTCAGTGTTGTCTCTGCATTTTATTGAGTGATCTCTGCATTTTATTATTTCTCCTTGTGGCTGAGTGGAAATTGGACTGCATTTATCCTCTGCAATTAATACCCTTATGGATGAAAATTACCCTGCTATTCCACCCTCTTTCTTTTACCCTTGAGGACTGTGATTCTCCCTTCAATTGGCAGCGAATTTGGAGATAAAACACATTGCCATCCTCCTGCTAAAACCTTGCAGACTCCTTTCTCCCTTGGATAGCGTTCGACAGTTCATTGGGGATAGTCAAATAGTGTTTAATTTAAAGTGATTGCTCACACCTTTATGAAATCCTTTCTGTTGTCTTACCCCACACTTCACCTTATTTCAAGATGATGTTAGCTCGCCCTTGCCCACCCAATGATAGAATTTATATCCGTGGGTCTTCATTGAACGTTTTTACATAGGGTTTGAGCTGTGGCATCACTTCTTTTATTGATTAAGGCTCCCCTTTGCCACCTTACCTTGGCATCGAATTCACCTAGAAACTTCCGCCCAATTCGAGACATAAAACTTAACACCATCTAGAAATTTTAGATCGCGATTTTTCTCGTTTCGATAGAACACACCTTTCCTGGGAATCGTGACTGAGACCGCATTGAAGTTTTACTGCTACGCCTTGATACTTGCCGAAATCGTTGTTGGATTTTGGAAATTTCCTTATGCCCGATTTTTTTACCCGCCTTCCATTTTATTGATGGCATTCAATTTGGCAGTTTACCCCTTTACCGTCCAGGGCACATCCAGTTCTAAAATCTTGGACACACCAAACATATGTTTATACCACTCTGTCATAATGGAAGGTGTTCATTTTCTAAATTTTTATAATTTAGTAATTGATGATAGTGCGTTGGAAAAATAATCTGGAGGTTAATAAGTACCAATGTAGCATAGAGTTATGGATACCTAAACCATACACTACCGGGATGTTCATGTTTCAGACTATGTCACCCTGCCCAACGAATCTGAATTGTCAAATGTGATAACCGTATTAATCTTGTATATGGTTTCAAAGTAGCATTGACGTATCCACCCTTGATGAGCGCGAGTTGAGTCTTAACTCACACCTGGATTCAGGTTGGGATGCTATCTCTATCTGCATTCTTGATTCGGTGTAAAACCTCAGATCCTGACTCCTCTTCACCTTGTACTCAGAGCTTTCATGTCCACACCCAAACCTTTGACAGACTCTTAGCTTGTATTATTTCCAGTTCTTTTTTTTTATTGTAGATAGAGTACTAAGAAGGTATGCAGGGTAACTGCGTCGTATCAATTCAGTTTCACTATTAAATCAAGACTTAGATGTTTAGGGAGTGTGCTCCATAAGTATTTTAAGTAAATGAGTTATGTTAATTTAATTAATAATATATTTATTTGGACTTTTAATATTCTGACATGTTATAGGTGTATTGAATGTACATGAACCATTATAGTGTAGATTCCTTTTTATTCAGAATGTATGACGTGTATGGGTAGTTAAAATCTGTAATTAGATATCTTTATATGGTCATGAGTGGTTTGCGTTTTTATGATTAACATGTTTGAGTGATGAAGTGTTTTTATTTATTTACTTGTTAATTAAGAATAATAATAATAACAATTATTATTACCATATTTCTTGTGGGAGGAGGAATTTTGCATAAGGATTGTTAAGAGGTAAATAATCTCTTCTTGGATATTGTTATGTATATAACTACATGATTATTAGACAATGATTTTAAAATAGAATACTTATAATGATAATAATAATTTAAGCCATATTGTTTTAAGCGGAACTCTGATGACATTTGTAATTTAAAATTTCGCAATCGAATTTGTTTTAAGGTTAATTTAGATGCTCATTATGCACTTTAGACATGCATTGCAGGGCTCGTAATGGAGGTTGGAATAAGCTGTGATAATTACCTTACTTACTTTATTAATTGCCATTGTCTTGTAATTGATTAAAAGTACACCTCCCATGCAATATTGTAATGGTAGTGATTAATTTAATGAATCAATAATGTTTCACTAGCGCAACTTGCCTTAATATAGATAACCTTGTTGAATGCGATCTTGATGGTTATGTTATTGTCATTAGCTTAGTAGGCTTGGTTTACTTGTGTCGGGAGGGATATAGACACCTCCATGTTCCTCAGAAAAGTCACCAGCCCTGAGACCTTAAATGGTCAAAATTGATGGGAACCTAGGCTTGAGCGTTGCTTATGTGTCTTGGAGGTCCTAACCATTGTAGGGTAGGATGGACGGGTAGTCAGTCTTATTTTGTTGTCAGTTGATTGTCATTCTTTTCTTCCGTATGCTTGATGTGCGTCCTAGGTCGTTATGTCATGGTCGCAGTTGCATGCGTCATGTTCGTCATTGTGTTGCAACACAGAGTAGAATGTATTTATTACCCTTGTAAACACGTGCACATAACACACAAAAAAATTATTGCACTTGTTATGAGAGGTTGATGTCATTATGAATGAGATGTTTGTTACAGAGGTACTGGATTTGGGAAACTAGGAACTGCAGAAAAGTTAAGAGGTGCAAACCTCTGAACCAAAACATTAGCAGATGCCTTTGACATTCTGAAATTGTGGAGTCACCACTGGATTTTTCCTTCATGGAGTCGCCAGGTGAATGATACAGTATGTATTGTGTCAACATCATTTTTTCACCATAAAATAATGGATCTAAGCTTTGTCGTTCTCCCAAGAAAAATCAACTTCGTTCGTGATAATGACGTCAAACCTGTTAGCACTATAAGTCACACCTAGACTGTTGTAGGTGTAATCCTAATACCCATTATAATTTGAATAATTAAATCAATTTTATGGTTGGTGGATTAGCAAGAAATAAAAATAAAGATTGCATCCAACTGTCTGCAGAGACATTCCATTGGGCATGGAGTCATAACATTCTACAGATCAAAGGAAATCAAGCTTCCTACCAGAAAAGGGGATATATAATGATGAACAAAAGAATGAAGTAGATAAGATTAAGAAGAAATATTCATCAATAAATGATCATCTTTTCAAAATTAATAAAAACAATTCTTGAACAGAAATCATGAAATAAGGGAATCACTACAAATCCTTTGCATCTCATGAATCTCCTACCCATGAACAACCATTGATCCTCAATGTATTAAACTCATTCAAGAAAGATGAAAATGTAAAATTTAAAACAGATAAAACATAATCTAATAGTAACAACTCTCATGAATCTCTAATGGCAAAAATGTTACATTCTGATATGCCCAACAGGATTACAAATCAACATACACAACTAAACTTCCTCGAGCTCTCCCCTAACTCTCTCCAGTCCCTATTTGGAGTCATATCACTCATTAAATATAAAATTACATCAATAATATATCTAGGAGGTCACATACTACTCCATGCATTGGATTCTATACCTTAGAGATATATGGCAAACATAAAATCCAACTAATTCATTGATTCCTCGAAATTGTCTTTTAGAATAAATTCAACTGCAACCATCTCATTGGATGCAGATTTAGTGGAGCTTAATATTAGGTACAATTGTCCCTTAGCAACTAAATGATCTCTGAGATCCCATTCAAACCTCCTTAGATAGGTGGTATACCTCCTACAACTCGGATTTATCATATTGTTAGAGTTTACAATACAATTTCAGGATTCACTACAAACTTTCCTGTAGGTGATGATTTCAACTTTTCTCCCAAACAATGAACTGGGTTGGGCTGACTTTTGGTCAACAATTCAATGATATTATGATTCATCTCCACAAACAAATGAAAAAGAACTGATATCGACATTTAAAAGTTATGATGAAAATACGATTTTGTTGTGTACCAACACATAGTTGAGTTTGCAATGCACAGTTGAGTTTGCAGTGCATAGTTGAGTTTGCATCGCACAATGAAGTTTTTAGTGCACACTTGAGTTTGCAGTGCACAATTGAGTTTGCAGTGCATAGTTAAGTTTTCAACTCACAATTGCAAATGGAAATGAAGATAAGAAATGATAAAGCTTCCTTTTTAAACCGACCCTTGGAGATGGTGGATGATGGTGAGGCACTAAAGACAATATTGGTGCTAACATGTTTTTTCAACAACTTACAAGTTTTATTTCACTTTACACACACATCAATAGAGATAAGAAAAGAAACAATAGAATATTTTAGAAAATGTCTATAAAATCACTTCGTTGAAGCAATTATGTATTATCAATATGAGCTTCATCAATCTCATCATGAATACTTGGTTGAAATGTACACTTATCAACCTAGAGATTTATTTATAGAAAATGTTGAAATCGAGCTCAATTGGTATACCACTAGAATTCAAAGGACTATGAGGAGACATTTTTTGTATACATTGGCTATCAAATTAGTTGAACATACTAATTAGGGTTTGTTCAAAGACTCAAATGAGAATCCATTTTCACTTTAATTCATATACTAGGACAAATGAGATGTCATTTGCAGTTTGATTCGTCTACTAGGACAAATGGATATGACATATTGTTACATGATAATAAACATGTAAGTGGCCACTTCAAGCCACTTATTTCCAAAAACGACAATGATATTATTGTTTCTTCTAAGAAACACAATCAAAATCTCTATGAACACATAGAATTAGAGCCTATAATAGCTAACGCATTGATGGCAAGAAACAAACTTTGTAGAGTACCAACATTCAAAATAATGTAGGGTAAGAGTGCACTTGAAATTATTTGTTACTTAGAAAACAATGAATATAGTGTTCATTTCCTATGACACATCCATGAGGGGAAATTTGAGGTCTAAAATGGGCCTCCTAAGGAAAATAATAGTTATAATAATAAAATAATAGTTATAATAATAAAACAAGAGTTATGAATTTTCAAAGGGAAAGAAATAAAACTACCCCTTTTAATCGTATTTTTTACTTATCTCCTTATAGGTTTACTCAAATTTGAAGTGTAGGAACTCATTGGATGAAAAATTAGATTCATCATCTAACATGTATCCACTTTGCATACTTTTGATACACTCATAGTAAAATAAACTAAAAATACAAGAAACAAATGTACTTTTCAAAAACACATTTTTTCATGTATCTCTAGTTTGTCTCACCATGGATCTATAAAAAGAATGCAGAGTGGGTACTTGTTGGATTCATAACTTAATTAAACATCCAACGAGTTCATACACTTCAAATTTGAGTAAACCTATAAGGACATAAGTAGAAAATATGATTAAAAAATAGTTGTATTCATTTCCATCCAAAAGTATTTACCCTTATGGTTGACATCATCATCTTGAATCCTATTGGTTCTTTCAAACATGATTTTGATAGTACATGTTTTGTTTTGAGGCCCATTTTTTACCTAAAATTTATCATAATGATTTCATAGATGTTTTTCATTGCAATAGTGAAAAATGATCCATTTGCAACTAGCTACATAAAAGAACATATAACTTCTAATGTCATCCAAGATTTTAAAACAATAGCTAGTTAGCACGAATCCATAATTTAATTGGAATTTACATATGACAAAGGTGACATTGAAGGTGGTATCTTTGTGGTTGTTTCGATAAGTAATATACCTAATGTACAAATTTGTATTTTATATGGACTTACAATGCGTGTTGTTTTGAAAATATGTCCATTCGAAACAATGACTAAAACATTAAACATAATACAATTAGAAAAAAACATAGATCATTTCCTATGTGAACCATTACAACAAATATAAATAATTGTGAATGAAAAATCTCATCCAGATACAACCAAAAATCATGAAGATAAAGAATTTTGATAAATGCATTGTGTAAAACAATTTATTATACCCAACTTCAAACAACATGAACAAGATAAAGGTAAGTCATGATATATATATGTAAATTATTAAAATGTAAGTCATAAATCATAGATGTCAAGTATTAATTATTGAAACAAATGAAAAAAACAAAATTGCCATGTGCTTGAGAACAATGGTTAAAAGATTGGCAATACCAGTCATTACGCAATTTGAAAAATCATATTAGAAACAAGTTAAAATCAAATAAAATGACCGAAACACTTAATATAAACAACAACTAAGACATTGAACATAGCATAATTAGATACAAATATAGGTCATGTCCACTATGAACCATTACAAATATAGAAATAAATGTGAACGAAAACTCTTGTGCACACACAACCACAAATCATGAAGTTAAATAATTTTGATATGTGTGTTGCATAAAAAAAATCATTAGACCAAATTTGAACAAAATAATCGAGATAAAGGTAATTCAAAAATGATCAAGGACAAGGACCAGTATCAATTATTTCAATAAATGAAAAAAAAAAAACAAATCAAATACACATGCTTGAGATCAACGTTCAAAAAAGATTGATAAATACTAGTCATTATGTAACTTGAAAAATCATATTAAAAACAATTTCAAATAATATAAATGAAAATTGCACTTAATATAAGCAAATAAAACCAATTATTGCAACAAATGAAAAAAAAAAAAAATCAAATACACATGCTTGAGATCAATGTTCAAAAGATTGATAAATACTAGTCATTATGTAACTTGAAAAATCGTATTAAAAACATATTCAAATAATATAAATGAAAATTGCAATTAATATAACCAAATAAAACCATTTGATCATTTTAAGAAAAGAAACCAAACCACAAAATTTCCAATTGCTAAAGATTTCTTACATGCACAACTTTTTTTTTCTATCTTTGCATTGTCTAAAAAGAATTATAAAGAGCAACTTTTAATATTAAAAAAATCCAACTTTCACTCAATACAACAAAAATGAAAGAAAAATATGGCCTACAAAAAATTAAACATAAACATAGAAAAGAAAGAATAATAAAATAGAAAGAATGAATGATATCGATGCAACCAAACAAAGATGATTGTGAAAAATTGTAAGTATTCATCACCATGAGTTGCAAAGACTAAAAAAACACAAGGAAGAGGAAGAAATTTGACAAGAGTGACTACTCATCACAACAATTGATACCAAAGAAAGAAACATAGAAAATAATCAACCCTTGAGCAAGATTATGAAAGAAAAATAAATGAAACATTGATCTTCGATTGTTCATTTTTTTAACAAAATTTCTATAAAAAGGATGTTGTGTCTATCAATCAATGATACAAAATAACACATGCTAACAATAAAAGGAAACTGATTGATAATAGAATAGAAAAATATGACATGAACAATCACATCATTTGCAAATATTAAAAAGAGGATCAGAAGATTACATAACCCCTAGCTTTGTAGTACTAGAACAGATAATAAGAAACAAAAGAATCAAAGCATTGACACAACTTTCTGAATTAAAACCAAAATACTAGTAGCACTTAGACTACCATTCCTACATATAAAATAAATGGGTCGCATGTATAGAAAACCACAACTAGGTCTGACAAGTGGGGTTATCAATGTCCTACTATAATATCTAGAATTCAGTGCACTTCACCTCAAAACATAAAATACATTAATACAGTGTCAGTTGCAATAAAAAGAAGCCTAAGATTCATAAGTGCTTATGCAGTTGGATGAATTCACATTCATAGTCATAAAAGATCTAAATACTTGTACAAAAAAATTATATACAAGATAGATGACAATTACAAACATGTATTCTTTGAAAACAATGAAGCATATGATAATGAAACTAATTTTGAGGACAATTGTAACAACCCTGCTAAATAGATGTACATGGATTATTAATTATAATTAATTTGATAATTAATTGTCCTAATATGGTTTTAATTAAATATTGATTAGCATTAATAATATTAATTAAATATTTATTTATTAATCAATTGTTTATAACTTTTGATTAATTAATTAATTGATTACATATCACATTCAATGACATGGGTAATAAGTTAAAGGGGTTAATAATTTAATTTATTAAAGACTTACGTATACGGAGGGGATAAAACATTAAATAAGAGGATAAGGCATTAAATAAGAGGATAAGACATTAAATAAGATGTTAAGACATTAAATAAGGGGATAAGATAATGAATAAAGGGAGAAGGAAATTAATGAGGGGGAGAGAGTCGGTGAAGGAGGGATATGACGGGGGGAGTCTTACGGGAAGGGGGAGGATTCTTTTGGGGAGGAGGATATATTTTTGTGGGGGATTTTCTGTGGAGATCTATGGTGTGAGGAGTTTGTCTTTGGGGGTTTTCGGTGAATTAGAAGCAGGGGGCACCGGTTTGTTGGGGGTTTTGGGCATGGGGGCCAGGATTCCTTTCGGTTTCCTGGAGATAGGGAGTCATACAAGCTGCTCCTAGCTGGCTGGGAGGTTAGTCGGTTTGGGCAGAGTTGTTTAGTGCATCAGGCAGTAGCAAAGTAGCAGGATGGACAACCGATTCAATGGAGAAATTAGCATCAGGAAGAGGTAATGTAATTTTATTCTGTTAAGTTATTTTCATGCTGTAGTTAAATTTTAAATTTTGTCGAATATTATATGCTCATATGTTGGCGAATGAATTATTTATGTATGAGAAATAATTATATGCTAAATTGAATTAAATTTTGTATTTTACGGTCTCTACACATGGTATCAGAGCTTTATTTTGAAGCATTGGAGCCTTAAGGGCCCACCTACCCGCCTACCCAATTTAGAAATGGAACTGTACCCACCCAGAAATTAGATAAAATTAGATAAATCTGGGCCTGAGGGCCAAGTTCCAACTCCAACTCCAGCTCTAGCTCCGCCTAACCTGCAAGCCAAACACGCATTTCTTTTTACACAGATATAAATATAAATAAAAATAACATACTGAAAATTTTTAGCACAAATATAGACATAAATATAAAATAATATATATATATTATATATATCTATTATTATGCAAAAAAAAAAATATTTACAAAGCACCTAGGTACCTAATACAACTATATATATATTTATATACAAAAATGAAAATCTTATGTATACGACAACAATTTTGAACAGGGACAATGTTACAAATACCATAAATGAAGATTTTTTTTTCTCCTTTGTCAGCCTAACATTCGGCAATGATGAACAATGTTCAATGCCTTACTAACCACACTGTCCAAAATAAAGAGCTAAATAGACAAATATAAATATTAGACATATTTATAGATGGAGAAGAACACATTATGACAGAATTACATTTGTAACTGTTATACCTACAAAACTGAAACATCAAACTTGAAATAAACTTAAATCTCTTTATCTATTTTTTTATTATTATTTCTCTACAAACAAAAAAATCAAATAAGAAATATCAGAGAATATTGTATAAGTGAATCTTACCGCTATTTCAATTGCAAATGCATGATTGAATTGGCCTAGTGGCAAACTACGAAATTCAAGAATCCAGGCACAACATGTATCCATAGAATACAATCAATCGATTTCAAATTCATGTGGAAGCACACCAATATTCTCAGAGATAGAGCAAACCCAACTTCCGTATATGTTGCACCATGCTGCATGAAAGTGAATTCCACCGACAGAGTTTAGTTCAGTTACTTAAAGGAGACCGAACCCACGCTGCATGAAAGTGAATGCCACCGTAAAGAGTTGTGTGTGCGCACAACTGACCTAGTCTATACCTAAGCCATATCAGATATCAAACTATTATGTCAAACTCTGAGTCAACACATAAGTCTGTATAACACATAAACCAATACAATCCTAGTGCAGTTCCAAGCCCATCGTAACTATCAACTGCAAATTGACCAACTCTATAACTAAGCCAAGCCATGTCGAACACTGGATTAAACTATGCTCGTTATCGTCAGACCCAGTTCCTTGAAGACATGGTATATAGCTCAAGATCAGAGACACAATAAACATGAAATATGTCAGATTCAGTCGACCATAATATTGCAGGCGCCCTTGTCGGATTCCAAGTCGACATTACGTGCTAAACAAGGCAATAATTGCAAAATCTAGTAGCATCTTTGCATTTCTTTGCTCCAACCGTGTGCAAAATTTGACAAACACAGGACACCCAAACATTCAAATGTGACAAAAAAAGAAAAAAAAAGAAAAAAAATAAGAATCCAGAGAGCACTTGCAGGTCTTTTCTAACACGGCTCTGTTAAATTCAACTCTTTTCTAGTTGCATACACAAACCAAGGGTTAGCACAAAACAACCTACAAGCCAGTGCCCAAGCGCACCAACCGCCGAACTCACAGGTGGAAAGGCTGGGCTGCCAATGCGCCAACACCAGCACACAATCCAGCACCCAAGTGTTAGTGCCAAAGCTAAGGGAGGAGCCCACATGGGGAAACTACTATGCACTACACGTGAAAAAAAAAATTATGCAAAGCCAGTGCCCAGCCACAAAAAACAGTCCACTGAACCAACCACTGCCCGAATCCACAATTCAACAAATAGCCAACATAGCCCAGTGACCAAGCCGCGAAGGAGGAGCCCACAAAGCACCATAAGGAGCATTGTGTGTTAAAAAAAATAATACAAAGAAATAAAACAAGTTTGAGCCAAGCACCAAAGCCCAACCCATAAAACCAAGCGCCGAGAAGGGAACCCACAAAGGACACCCATGCTCAAAATACATGTCTTGAATAGAACACTACTGGCTTGACTGGCTGCAAAGGGGGAGAACCGACTTATAAACAAGGGACGCCCATTTTGAACCAATGTGTGAGCACCAGGGCCAAGAGCACTAGGCATGTACTTAATACCGAGCACCAGGTCACAAAAGAGGAGCCTACAAGGGGCGAAAGAAGTAATTAGCTCCGCCCTACCCTTAAAACAACACACCATCCAGAACCCAAGCACCAGCGCCAAGAGCAGAGGAACAAAGCAGAGTGGAGAGATGGCAGAGGAAAGAGGCGGAAGTGAAGGAGCGTTAGGGTTAAGGAACAACTTAGGTTTTTGGTACTGAGAGTCGGAGGTCGGGCATGTGGGCCTCATGCCAAAAGTTTGACCTTAAAGGCTGCCAGCGAATGCCACAGAGCACATTAAACTCTTGTCGAACTGAAAGTAAGACTTTTTTTGAATAATTATATTATTATTATTTTTATTATTTTTTTTGTAATATTAATTTTTAGTTTTATTAATTTATTTAAAAGTATTAATACGCTTGTGTAAATTTAAATTATTTAAATAAAAAATATATATAATTATGAGTTTTAATTTAATTTAAATAATTTAATAATATAGGGTTAAGTATAAATTTTAGAGGTCCATGGGTTTTGAACCCAAGACCCCCCACCAAGCGAAGTGCCTTAAGAAGAACACTAATGCCAACGCACCCTCATGAGTCTTTACAAATAAATTATTATACTTAATTAGATTAATGGTAACAAAGTGTAATCCGAAGTATAAACTCTGATTATCCAAGCATCAGGCTCACAAGACCTTACACACAATTCATCGAGCCAATCGTCGAGCCCTTTCATTCCATTCCACCAGTCAAAGCCAAGCGCTAAGCTCCAATGCTTGAAAGCCACTCTACAATCCTTAAAGACTCGCACCTGCAGCCACCGAGACACGTAATTCAATGCATATGTACAACGCGCCTAGGAAAGATCACGAGTCAAGCATCGAAGGATATTTAGTTGTAAGCGAAAAGTTTAAAGGACTTAGACTACGACAAGTGGGAAGGAGGCGACATACACACTAGAAAAGTAAGCTAGAGGAATTGGCGAGTATAGCACAAGGCTAGCATAGCTACCGGGCAAGGGAGTCAATAGTTTTCTTAGGAGAAGAAATCAAGCTTAGACGCTTTAACCCTAACCTAGCCAATCCCCTAAAGAGAGTAATGTCTGTTTACAAACAAGTAAAGAAAAAATTACGCCTAACCCTGTTTCTAGTTTGAGTAGCACCAATTTGAAACATCCTTGAACTCACCCTGACATCTTTGGTTGATGCAGGTTAAAGCATACAGGATGGTCAGTACTCGAGGGAATCAAGGCATGGGAGCATCGTCCCAGGCAGTGCCAACACCACCAGCTCCGCCACCACCATCCACCTGAAGACATCACTCGAGAATTATAGAATATCAAACTTTCGGAGTTTGTCGGTGGTCGCGCCAGTGAACGCGCGAAAGTGTGGTTGGAAGGCATGATAAGGTGTTTTTCCTTAAGGGACTATGTGTCCAACTCAAAGGCGAAGATAGCAATTTTTCAGTTAAGAGACAGTGCCTTGAACTGGTGGGGTAACCTGGAAAGACAATTGCATCTTACCCCAGACACAATATCTTGGGAACTTTTTGAGGAGAGGTTCCGAAGGAAATATCTACCATCCTACTATGAGGAACAGCAGGTCGGGGCATTTCATGCCTTAGTACAAGGAAATAGAGCTATAGAAGAATATGAGATCAGATTTATGGAATTGGTCAAATATGTTTCGTATATGGATAATGACCAACGGAAGACAGAACTCTTCATCTATGGATTGAACCCTAAGATAAGAGCTATGTTGTGGATGTGGAAACCGTCTTCGGTAGCAGAAGCTATGGAAAATGCACATTATGCCGAGGAACACATGAACTTAACTGGGGGTACAAGACTGACATTTCTGCATTGTCCTGGATTCGTAGGGAAGGCCCCTAGGACATTTCCCAGGGGAGGGGGCTCAAGGCCATCTCCATATGGTAATAGAGTCATGCTAAGGACAGTAGCCGTAGGGATTTCAATGGTGGCGAGCACAGCATCTCGTTCATCGCCAACGATGCAGACAGGTCCACGACCATCTCAGGGAACAACTAGTAGGGGCAGGGGTTCCAGGGTAAGGAACTCATTTCAAAGACAGTCACATAACAGTGCACAAGTTCAATCTCATGTTACTTGTTGGGGATGTGGATGACCCCATTACCAGTGTGACTGTCCAGAGTTACAATCAGGATTCACGCATAGAGAAGAAAAGGCCCCGATGGGAAGAGCAAGTATAAGCCACCAGATTTATGCAGCAGTTAATAATCGCCAGGCCGAACATCAATCCATGGTGGTGGAGTCATCAGGTATGCTAAATCATATCAACGTTAAGATTTTATTTGATTTTGGTGCTACAGATAGTTTCATTTCACCATCTGCATTAGAAAAGAGTGGGTTGGCAGCCTACAAGCATGATGACTTTAAACAAGTCGAGATAGTTTCAGGAGAAAAACAAGTGGTAGGACCTAGTGTTTATAATTATATAGTAGACCTGGGAGTGTGTACTACCAGGTTGAAGGTATATGTCACTTCTCTCGGGGCATATGACCTAATCATTGGAATGGATTGGTTAGAAGCTCATCGAGCTTTGGTAGATTGTTTTGCAAAAAGGGTGCTCTGTGTAGACGACAAAGGAAGGCCAGTAGAGATCCAGGGTGTACGGAGAAAAGTGTCATTACGCTTTATCTCAAATATGAAGGTTAAGCGATGCTTGAGACAAGGGTGTCGACTATATGTAGTGGAAGCAGTGAACAAAAGGAGGGGACCCTCATTGGATCAGTACCCGGTATTGTCAGAATTTAAGGATGTTTTTCCAAACGAGTTACTAGGGTTACCTCCTAAGAGGGAGCTTGATTTTACTATTGAGATAAAACCTGGTGCAGGACCAATTTCCAAGACTCTGTATCGGATGACAGTGTCGAAACTTTGTGAATTACAAATGCAGTTGAAAGAGTTACTGGACTTAGGGATAATAAGGCCCAGTGTCTTACCTTGGGGCACACTAGTAATTTTTGTAAAGAAGAAGGATGGATCCTTATGACTATGTACAGATTACAGGGACTTGAATCGTGCTACAGTGAAAAATAGGTACCCGATGCCACAAATAGATGACCTCTTTGATCAGATGAAAGGAGCAACGATATTCTCAAACATTGATTTGCGATCAGGGTATCATCAGTTAAGGATTAAGGAAGGTGACATCCCCAAAACCTCCTTTCGAACTCGGTTTGGACATTACGAGTTTGTCGTAGTACCTTTCAGATTGACCAATGCACAACAGTATTCATGAGCCTCATGAACGGTGTATTCCGGAAGTACTTAGACCGTTTTGTACAAGTCTTTCTAGATGACATCCTCATCTATTCCAAGAACGAAAGAGAATATGAGGAACACTTCATGGGGCTAGCAGGGGGTCAGGTATGAATGGACAGAAGAGTGCGATAGTGCATTCATTGAGCTTAAGAGGTTACTAACTAGTGCGCCAATTCTACGAGTGTTGTATATGGAAAAGGACTTTACAATCTTCACGGATGCCTCGAAGCAAGGGTTGGGGGGCGTGCTAATCCAGGATGGAGGAGTGATAGCTTATGTGTCAAGGAAGTTGAAGAAACATGAAGAGTTATACACGACTCATGATTTAGAGTTGGCAGCTGTAATGCTAGCTATGAAACTTTGGAGGCACTATCTTGTGGGGAAAAACTTTGAGCGTAAAATGGACCATCAAAGTTTAAAACATCTCTTCACTCAAAGAGATCTGAATGCTAGGAAAAGGCAATGGAGTGAGTTTATGAGTGAGTATGATTTTTGTATTTCATACATCAAGGGAAAGGAAAATGTGGTCGCAGATGCCTTGAGTAGGAGACCACGTATCTTCTCCTTGGTACACTTAAAGGTCAATCTGAGGGAACACGTGTTGACACAACTCCAAGGAGACAGTTGGTATTTAAAGGTTACTTCAAACCTCCAGAGCGGAAGGTAGTTAGATCCAAAGTATGAAGGATATAGTATGGAAGCAGACGGACTGTTAAGATATCAAGGAAGGATGTACATCCCTAAGAATGGGGATATTCGAAGCATCATACTGAAGGAAGCCCATAGAGCACTTTATTGTGCGCATCTGGGTGTGAAGAAGTTGTACGCAGACATGAGGAAGTTTTTCTTCTAGGTAGGCATGAAGCGTGATGTAGTCCATTTTGTCGCCAAATGCCTTGAGTGTCAACAAGTGAAAGACAACCACCATCACCCGGCAGGCCTCCTACAACCACATGATGTTCCTATGTCCAAGTGGGAAGTCATCTCTATGGATTTTTTTGTGGGTTGTCGCTCACTTCTCATAGACACAATGCCATTCTTGTGATAGTGGATAAGTTAACCAAGAGTGTTCATTTTATTCCGGTTAGAGACACTTATGATGTCATTGATGTGGCACGTGTGTTTGTAAGTGAGTTTATCCATTTGCACGGGATACCTAAGAAGATCACTTCAGATAGGGACTCCAGATTCACTTCTAGGTTTTGGACAAGTTTGCAGTCAGCATTGGGGACTCAGTTGAACTTAAGCACAACTTATCATCCTAAAACACATGGGAAAACTGAGAGACTAAATCAAGTCATGGAAGACATGCTCAGGATGTATGTCATGGATAATCAAACCCAGTGGGAGAAGTACCTACCTTTGGTAGAGTTTGCCTACAATAACAATTTTCATACCTCCATCGGAATGCCACCTTACGAAGCTCTGTATGGAAGGCCATGCAGAACACCATTGAGTTGGGATAGATTAGAAGATCGAGTAACAATTGGGCCAGAATTGATTCAAGAGATGGAGGAACAGGTGATTCAGATTAGGCAAAGACTAAAGGAAGCACAGGATAGGCAGAAAAGTTATGCGGATGCACAAAGGACCGACCGAAGTTATGAAGTGAGAGACCAGGTTTTCATTCATATCAGGCCTAATAAGAATACCATACAGTTTGGGAAGGGGACAAAGTTGTCACCTCGGTTTATAGGACCATTCATAATCCAAGAGAAAATTGGACCCGTTTCCTATCGTCTCGTACTACCACCCCACTTGCATAAAACTCACAATGTTTTTCATGTATCTATTTTACGTCATTATGTTTCTGATGAATCACATAAACTAAATTGGAAGGAATTGCAGGTATCGGACATGGGAACTCTCACGGTAGAACCATTACGCATATTGGACCGTAGAGTCCGACAGCTCAGAAACCGTCTGGTAGACTAAGTTAAGGTCCAGTGGGACAAGTATAGTCCAGGATCTACTACTTGGGAAGACGCTGAGACACTACGACGAGACTATCCCTCACTTTTTTTTTTACCACCTCGAGAATATGTTTCTCGAAGGTTGGGTGTATGTAACACCACCTTTTGACTTAGACAACCCGGATTACCTGAGGCCTATATACTTTATTTTCTATTCACAGTGGAACTATTAAATGATACACTTAAACTTTAAAATGTATGAAATTTTGTGAATATTTAAATGATATTGATGATGATGGATATAATGTGATATATTGTGAGAATGTAAATTTTATGAATGTTTAAATGATATTGATGATAATGGATATAATGTGATCTACTATGTGAATGTAAATTTATGAATGATTAAGTGTTATTAATGATGATGGACATGATGTGACATAATGTGTGAATGTGAATCCTATGAAGGTTTAAATGCTATTAGAATGATGTTGGATATGATGCAATCTATTTTGGTAAATGATAATCTTATGAATGGGTGTCGAAATTGAATAATGAGATATTATGGGATCTATTTATAACTTCAAAACATTGATGTTAATTTGTTGGTACAAGGATACCGAATTGAAATGATGATGGTATGAAATTACATGATGATAATGCATAGAAATGTATGAGTTTTTGTTACAGAATAATCTGTAGGTTATGGGCTATGAAATAGCCAAGTGATAAGGATGATGAAAGTGGATATCATGAACACTAGCCGAGAAACATTATGGTACAAACATTTGTATGTGAAATTATATTTGTTTGGATGCATTGCTATGATATGTGGGATAGTGCAGGATTTCAGGTGATGAGACTGGCCAAAACCGAATAAACGATGACAAAACCCCCAACAACACGGTGCCACTGTATATTCCATTGTAGGGTGTGGACCCTAGTTATGATTAGGAGGGGTGGAGGTATTTCCCACCGTGTATCCTCCGAAACCTGAAGTCATGGGAGGACGGTGTT
>ML781645.1:75307-95771 GCA_009831015.1 Picea engelmannii | reverse complement strand
GGGGCTTCACCTTGTTGACCAATATCTTATCGTGTTCATTCATAAAGGTTTTTTTTTAATTGTGAAAAATAATGTCAATATATTGTAGGTATTGGGGGGGTATATGGAGTCTTAGGGGTTTATATGTCTTGGGGGTTATAAAAAGTGGTATCCAGTAAAAATAGGGGTTTATTGGATTGGAAATATGTATTGGGAGGGGGGTTCAACAAAAGTATTTTGGGAGGTATTTATCAATATCTAGTGAAATTAAGGGTATTCTATAATATCCCATTACTGAAGGCATTATGTCATAGGTTCATTGACTGAATACCCCATGCTAGATGAATCTCTTCTAATGTTGTTGTCTATGTCTTCCCTTGCCCCTTGTTCTCGATACATTTTTATGCATAGTTACCATACTTGTGGCACAAGAAGCACTTGATTTTACTCAAGTCCTTATTACATGGCTGTGTGGTTGACTCCTCATTGTTACCCTTGTAACCCTTTCATTTTCCCTTTCGTGTCTTACCAACAAGGGATAGGTTATCCTACTCTTCATCTCCCTGCTTTCCTACTTTAGAATTCTCCTAACTCTCTTCCTGGATGCAATCATCCCAAAGTCTCTGGCGATATGGGATATTTTCTCGAGAAAAAACTCCTTTGAGAAGTGGTTCCCAAGACTTGGAAAGACCATTCAATGCCACATTTATAAGATTTATGTCCTCATTTTTATCCCCTATGGCTACAAGTTGATCATGCACCTGCGTGATTCTGATGAGATAGATGGTAACATTATCAAATCTAGACATATGCACCGATCTTATTTTATTCCTTAAGACCATCTTCCTATTCATTTTCTTTCTCTGGAATAAACTTACCAAGGCATCAAACATATCTTTGGTCATCTTCTTCTTAGATAGGTGAGTAATTATATTATCCTTCATTGAATCTGGGAGGACCTTCTCTACTTTTATCTCCTTCTTGTTGTGAGCTTCCAAAGCTATTGGCTCTATCCGCGAAGTAACTACATTGTCCACTAACTCCCAAAGTTCATACTCCTTCAATGCTTGAATCACTCTTTATTTCCAAGATAATAAGTGGGATGCTCCATCCAATCTGTTTTCAAATACCAATGGTGTTGTTTCCATCACTAAGACATGATAAATTGTCCTTGAAATAACATGTCGCTAGAAATTTCCCTTTTACTAACCAGGAAAAACATGTATGTGCATGTCACCACTAAACCCCCACATATGTACATGCATATGCTTACTTCTACATGCATATGTATGTGTTTGTGCTTACTTTTACCCACATACATATGCATGTTTCCAAAGAGAACTGCTTATGTACACACATGTCCCTTTTGTAACCCCGCATACAACTCTGTAGACCTGCAAAACCTTAGTTCTACCTCAGTATGATTGTTCCCCTAAAAAATTTCCTTCGATTTCTTCCTACTAGTTATGGATAAGCTAAGATCTCTTGCAGATCTGATAGATCTTCTATCAACATCTATGGATCTAATATATGGCCTCCCTTCAGAGCATGTGCTCTGAAACCATGTTGAAAACCTCTTACTCCAACACCTAGGTGTCTTGTTATCTAGTGATTTCCTTAATAAAAATCAAATTAGCATCTCACAAAACAAAAACATGTTGCTTAAATATTCAACTCGATAAATCTAGGAGAAGAAAAAAATGGAAACCAAATCATGCACACATAAACACCAATATTTTTGGGTAGATACCCCTGGAAAAAACCTTGAGGGAAAACCAGTGCTGAGACTAATTTTATTATGCTACAATCAAGGCTCTCATAACATGGATAATGTCTCACTGAGAGAAATACAACTACAAAAAAACTTGTCAAAGTTTGGTCTATTGTACGACCCACATCTACATGATTTTCAATATGTACACAATTTTCCCTACTGCATACCTGTGTACACGTTCTTTTCTCCATTTCCACTCATGTGCAGGTAAGGAAATCCTAAACGAAAAACTATGTATGAAACAACTCTTCCCTATGGCTTCACTTGACTAAAACCCACTTGCAAAAGCCTCTGTTTATCTTCTCCTTGATCTGATCTCTAGATGGAATCCCTTCTCCACCTATCCAATATATTGAATCACAGTCTTTCATGATGAAAATCTCTTTGTCCTATGTCAATCTCTCTCGATCAACCTAAGAAATATGTCTCAAGTGTCAACAAAATTCCTTCTTTTCTTCTACACTCTCGAATGGCACCACACTAGCAAAATTCCTTCTTTGCTATCTCTATGTGAAAGTGTCTTCTCCTTTACCCTAGACTTTCTTTTATAATCATGAGTTATGTTCTATTTATAATATCCAAAGTGATTGACAATTGAGATTACTTCTCACTTCACTTTATATTTAGATTGCATGCTAATTACTCTTAGCATTTCCTTAAATAACTCAATTAATTAAATATTTAGTTAATAAAATCACTTTACTTTAATAATTCCCTTATTAGAGTAAATTCAAAAGTAGAAGGCTTTTGATGACTTATGCATGATAGACACCAAGACTATGTGAAAATACTTGTCCGATGCTACATGCATCAACATTGTCATAGATAATTGTTTAGAAGAAATGAGTTTCCCATCACTCTTCTATGGAAATAAATGTGTAAGTGATGTAGTGAAAAAAATTATGTATCTAAATATTTTTTAATGGGAAGTATTGCACTTGAATCATGATATTTCTTACCATACAACAAACTTTCTCTACAAATCAACTTGCATTGTCCCAAACTGAGTATTCAATATTATATGGATTAGGAAAAGGAAAACCCAATTGAAAGGAAGAAAACTAGTTACAAAAGATATGAAGTCAAAACCAAATTTCTCGTCCCGATATTAAATTAGACATTGGGTACATGGATCTAAAAACAACTCACATATCATCAACAAATGCACAACAAACTGTATGTAATGATGTTACATCTAGGAATGCCAACCTTCTTTGCATGTTTTAGTAGTGCAAAGCACCTTTGGAAACCATTACTGAGTGCACTAAAACATATGAGAGAAAAAACTATAAGGAAAAGCCTCACTCATAAATTATAAATAATCATGTGGATTACACACACTATTATAGAAATAGGGTGAATTCTCTATGACAATTAATCTCTCATGACCATAAATACTATGGATAAATTGAAGACTACTTCTATGTGATAGAGTTCTAAAATAGAGGAAGCAAACATGATCATGACTTAATTTGCACAAAACCTGCACTTTTGTAAGATAGAGACACAAATAGTGACATCAAAAAATTTGTATATAAGTTCTTACCAGTAGACAACTTTTATAGATGAACTTAGAACATTACAACATCAACGTCATACAAAGCATTGTAGGAGACACAAAAATAGCAATTGTAGATACAATTTGCTAACTCTACCAATGAAAACAACCAAAATGCTTGAAACCCTTCAATTTGATAACAATAGAACAAAATTAAATGTGAAACTTATATTTTCCACAATAAAGGATGCTAAGTACAATGAAACCAATGCATTTGATATCTTCCTAAACAACATAGGCTTAGCAAATGATGAGTACACACAAGTTATTGAATGTATCATAAATTGAACCACAATATTGTGTGAAATAAAGTCATGTGACACCTAGACAAACAATTTTTCAAGACACATTCCAATAATTTAGACTACAAATATCAACTTTCAATTTATACTAAACTCATATGCAACTCAGTGTACTATATCTCATACATGAAAAAACAAGATAATATACTTACATCAACATTTAGGTACATATAAGAAAATCATGAGAAAACAAAATTCAATATTGTGAAGACCATTAATATCCTTGGAAAGGAATTACTAAGCATGCAATAAATGCCACTACAACAAGTTATGCATATTGTGCTATCACTTCCATTGAATGCTAGTTCACAAAGATGTACTTTCATTAGTATTTATCCTCAACAACAATGTGCATTTTTCATTTAAAAAAAGACTTGAAACATGAAGAAGATGAATCTGAAGATATATTGCACCCATCAACCATAAAATACTATATTTCATGTCCTAAAACAATTGATGACATATTCCTAGCAGAATTTACATCTAGCTATAAGAAAGTGGGACAGAACTACAAAGGAAACAATAAGCCATATGTTATTAAATACGTAAAGTACAATAAACATAATGACATTGACAAATATTGCAGAAAGAAATTGGTATTATACATTTCATATTGAGAAAATGAGAATATGATCAAGAAAAAATGCTCAACTTGGAAAAATGCATATCTGAAACTGGAACAAACCATAAAGAAAAATGAACAAAAGTCTACATTTTCTACAATGGCTACATAGGGTGATGTTAAAGATGAAATGCATGTAATAGAAACAAAATATGAACATCCATTCAACATAGATAAATTATAAAATATTTGACCATAAAGTACAAAGAATACTCCAGAAATAAATGACTTATATGAAAAATACAACTTTGAAATTGATTTGCAACATTTTCAACACAAAAATAATATCAAGCTACCATCCATTACACCATATGAAAATTTCAAAAAAACATATATATTAGAGAACACATAGTTCTACAACCACATGCAACAATTAAATGAAAAAAAAGCGGCATTAATAAAGAAAATAGTAACCAATCCATTTATTCCTAACAGGGGGGTGTAAAAACAAACAAAACTTTTACAGCTAAATCAATCTTCTAGATCATAGTATGGATGCAGAAAAATACCGTGCAATATGATCTATTTCAATTAAAAGGACTAATAATTGCATATAAATGAAAGTAAATGTGCAATGTTGGTAGTGTTACACTACATTCTACATTATGCATGCCCGTTAACAAGACAAATTGTCTTTCACTAAACAATGAAAAACAAGATACATTGTCAAAGCACCATCAACAACTTCATGTAATTTTTATTGATGAAGAGTTTCGCGTTGGTGCAACAATTCTTTACCAAATCAATAAACAACTACATTAAATATTGTTCATGTCAACAATGTACTTTGACGATGTTAACATGATATTCTTGAGATACTTATACCAAGTGCAACCTATTAGAAACTCCATGATATTTGAGAATCCAAAAGTTAACAAAAACATCATATGAATTATGGAAGGAGAAAATAAAATGCTACCAATTACATATAATAATGCATAAAAAAGACACATATTTTATGAATGTACTAAAGAGAATGAAATTGAACAACCAATACAACAAAGATATCAGGTACAATAATGACCATTGCTATAGACCACCACCTTTGGACCCACTATTCCCTTACATATCATATCGAAACAAAGATGTCCAAATCCATCATGCAAAAAATGATTTCACTAGTACATGAAGAGCAAATAACCCTTCATGTTATTGATGACTACAAAAGTTTTGTAGCAAATTATTTTTCCTATGAAAAGAAAATAGCACTATTATAGTTGTATAGTAAAAAAAAATATGTTAGTTGAAATATGTGGGAAACTATAACACTAAGGATGGATTAGTCAATGGCACTGAATTTATATTCAAAACATATACCACTAACATTTTTGTAACATCGGTGTTGTTTGGATAGATTTTTCAAACACAAACATTTGAAAAAATCAAAGGCTCAAATTCCACAAGATATACCAAAAAATTATGTTTCCAAATCGTAAACCAATTTGTTGAAATGAAAAACAATTAGAAATGTGTTGCAATAGGTCCTATATCATAATAAGAAAATGGTTTCCAATACAATTAGCTTGCATAAGAACAATACATTGAACACAAGGTCTAATACTAAATGGCCTAGCATTCAATCCAATTAGTGAAACACAACATGGATTAGTCTATATGGCATAGTCATGAATTAAAACTATTGACTCTTTGTATCTAATTAAAAAAACTAACTGAAAAAAAAAATTAATTTAAAGACAAAATGATGCAGACCCCCTATCCCTCCAGAGGGTTGCGCAACCTCCTGGTCAAGATCTTCTGGTTCGGGGCCGAAATGGCTCTTCTGGTTCCGAGCTGGAACCTCCCTCTTCAAATCTACAGGTCCTTCTCTGTGTTCGCCTACGCGACCAAGTTCTAGGCTCATGCTCTCCACTCCTTGTGACCATGGGAACGACCACGAACTTGGCTCAAAAGGCGTGCCACGTTTCGTGACCCTGGGATTTCCAATACGACGATTCCTTGGCTCCTCCAAGTCCTAAAACTCCGATGAGGGATAATGGAGGTTAGCTCATCCCCTTTCCCAGCTCACATGACCACACACCCATGACCACAAGATTTACCATGAAAGTGCATCATGGTTTGTAGTATCGGAACCTGCGATACAAGGTGCCTGACACCTCCAAGTCACAAATGTCGAAATCCCAATGACGCGAGATCTACAACTCATATCTCTCCTGGATCGATGGCTACGCTTATTTTAGCGTTTTTCATTTCATGACTTCACATCTTACGGAGCTATCCACTCCTCTTCTCGGTCACCGAAATCATGAAATCTCCCCTCACTACAGATTAATGGTTCTAGGCCTTCGAATATCTGATGACTCCGATCTTTTCGAGGTTCCACCGGTCGAGAGTCCCACGCTATTGACCCTTGTACTTCTGGTTGCCGAAATGTTGAAAGTTGAGGTGCTTGATCAATGACTCACAATGCCCTCCAGATCTATAGCCAGATCTCTTCCCCGTCACTAACCTCCTTGCAACTCTACTTGATCCAACAGCTTGTGGGGTCTCGCATTCCTCCTCCTGAGCTTTCACTCGCTTAAGACTCAGAAGACTTTCTAATTCTTCGAATGCTCGACCTTCGCCTCTTTTGGGGAATGGGTTCCTGGATCTCGATAACACTTTCTGACGTGTTGTTCCTCCTGAGCTTTGTTTGGTCCAGACTTCAATTTCCCACACACTCCTTGTGTCTAAGGGATTTCGATAACTCAGATCCATGGTATTTCTCGTAGATAAATTCCTCCCGATTTCCTTCCATTCCTCTCTAGCTCGATGCACACCTTGTAGAGCTTCAAATGAAGAGAAACAATTGAAACTGAAAACTAACAGTCACAGTTCTGTTCTCCTCAGTGGAGATTAATTCACTTGTTCATGAGACAAAAATAACAGGAAAATCGCAAAGAACATTCACACACACACACATTTGGATCAATTTTTCATTTTGTTCTATTCACAAGTGTCAAAATGGCTACCAGAACATATTCTAATTACAATGGATTTTTGAAGCTTTTTGGGGCTTCTGCTAACTTGCCTACTCTAAAATTTTTCCTATGTTATCTTAGTCCAGTCGCACTTCAGAGCCGTAGTGGAAACTCTTGCTCTGCTTACAATTTTCAAAACGTGCCTCAAAGGGTAAAATTTGGCACTAGTTTAAGCGTTCCTCCAAAGGTAAATTCCGGCGTTGAGTTAAGACAGATTTCAAAATTGGTTGCAACTGCCAACGTTGAATTTCTAGAAGAAATCTCATGTGTTGAGTGATCCTACCTTTGCATGCTTGCCAACAATGCTCATGCATCATACTCCCCTTGAAAAAAATTCATGGACTCTTGTCCATGAGCTCCTCTACTGATTTTCCCTACTTCTGAATGGAAGCTTCATTTTCCCAACTGGAATATTCGATTGGGTGTCCCTTCCATTTGATAAGATACTCAAAATAAGTCTTCCTCCTGGTCTTCTTGCCAATCCTCTTATCAACAATTTTCTCCATCTGCGGCTTTTCTGCCATAGGCATCTCTTTCTCCCACTGAATTTTTCCTTGAGCTTTTGACCCTTCTGTGCCATATTTCCTGTAAGGATACAGGTTTGAAACATTGAATATGGGAGAAATGCCCACACCATCTGGAAGCTCAATCTCATAGGCATTTGCATCAAACTTCCTCAAGATCTTACAGGGTCCTATCTTTTTCATCTTCAACTTGTTGTGTGTTCCCCTAGGGAACATTTCCTTCCTGAGATGTGCTAAAACCTGATCTCCTACTTCAAATTGAAGTTCCCTGTGATGTTGATCAGCTATGTGCTTGTATTTCCGATTAGAACTCTCCAATTGTCCTTTGATTTTGTTGTGGATTCGCTCCATCTCCGTAGAAAAATCCTCTGCTCCAACACTCCTGATCTCACCCTGTTCCAAGTCTCTCAACTCAGAAACTCCCCTGGGTTGCATTCCATAGAGTATTTGGAATGGGCTCCTTCCAGTTCTCCCATTTGGTGAGTTATTGTATGCAAATTTTGTTTTTGGCAGAATCTGATTCCACTGGTTATGATGTTCAATAACTAAACTCCTTAATAAATTCCCCAAACTTCTATTTACCACTTCAGTCTTCCCATCTGTCTGAGGGTGATAAGTTGAGCTGAAGGACAAATTCATCCCCATATTCTTCAACAACGTCCTCCAAATGTGACCAACAAATTTTGTGTCTCTGTCTGAGATAATGCTCTTGGGTAGGCCGTGAAGTCTCACAACTTCTTTGAAAAACAGATTTGCAACATCTGTTGCATCACTGGTCTTTTGGCATGGGATGAAATGTGTCATCTTTGAAAATCTATCCACCACCACAAATATGGAATCAAATCCTCTTTGTGTTCTTGGCAATCCCAACACAAAATCCATTCTTATTGCATCCCAAGGCCTCTCTAGTATTGGCAATGGTTGATACAACCCAGTGTTCTGTCTTTTCCCCTTAGCATGTTGGCAGATTCTACATCTGTTCACAAACTTTATCACTTATGTTCTCATACCTGGCCAATAGTATGAGTTTCTCAACTGTGAAAACATTTTATCATGGCCGAAATGTCCAGCCAATCCTCCACTATGCTTTTCCTTTAGAAGATTATCCCTTATTGAGAATTTTGGTATGCACAACTGATGTCCTTTGAAAAAAAGTCCTTCCTGAATCATGTATTCTATCCACTGACTTCTATCTATCAACACAGGATTAGCACATGCCTCATATGCCTCCTTGAAATCTACATCATCATGATACATGTCCTTAAGGACTTCAAACCCCAAGGTCTTCACCTGGAATTCCTGCATAATCAAACATCTCCTGCTTAACGCATCAACAACCTTTTTAGCATTCCCAACAATATGTTTTATGACAAAAGTAAATTTTTTCATAAATTCAACCCATTTTGCATGCCTCTGATTCAGTTTTTCCTGTCTGGTTATGAATTGTAAAGCTTGGTTATCGCTATACAATACAAACTCTTGTGGGACAAGATAATGCCTCCATTTCTTCAAAGCTTGAATTATGGCATCAAACTCCTTGTCATATGTGGAGTATTTCTTCTTAGTCTCATTCAGCTTCTCGCTAAAATAGGCAACAGGTCTGTTATCCTGACTAAAAAATGCTCCTATTGCAATTACGCTCACATCACATCTCACCTGAAACATCTTTTTGAAATTTGGCAAGACCAGAATTGGTCGTTCCATTATCTTCTCCTTTACTATATTGAAGCTCCTTTCGACCTCCTTTGTCCATTTAAAAGACTTGTGCCGCTTCTTTACTGTATCCATCATGGGTGCACAAATCCCACTGAAGTTTGTAATGAAATTCCTATAGAATCTTGCTAATCCATGGAAGCTCCTTACCTCAAACATACTTGTTGGTGATGACCATTCTCTGATTTCTTTCACCTTCTCTGGATCCATCTTAAGTTCATTCGAAGAGATCACGAAACCCAAATAAATGAGTTTTGTCTTCATAAAAGAGGACTTCTTCAAATTGATCAGCAACTTCTCCTGCTGTAGCCTCCTCATTACTAGCGTTAGGTGCCTCAAATGCTCTTCTTTAGTCCTGCTAAAGATCAGTATATCTTCCAGATATACAACCACAAACTTGCCAATGAAATCATTCAGAATTTCATTCATCAACCTCATAAAAGTACTCAGGGAATTTGTTAAGCCAAATGGCATAACCAACCACTAATATAGACCTTCGTTTGTCTTAAAGGTTGTTTTCCATTCATCACCTTCTCTCATTCTAATCTGGTGATATCCACTTTTCAAATCTATCTTATAAAAGAAATTCGCTCCACTTAAGAAATCCATTAAATCATCCATTCTTGGTAAAGGAAATCTATACCTGATGGTGATCTTGTTGATGGCTCTCGAGTCTGTGCACATTCTCCATCCTCCATCTTTCTTTGGGCTCAACATAGTTGGTACTACGCATGGACTCAATCTCTCTCTGACCAAACCTTTGTCTAGCAACTCTTGGACTTGGTCCTTCACTTCTTCATTCTCTCGAGGTGTCAATCTGTACGCTACTTTGTTCGATAGACTTGCTCCTGGTATCAAGTCGATATGATGACTAATACTCCTGATGGGCGGAAATGAGTTTGGCAGCTCATCCACCACTATATCAATAAAATTATCCAACAACTCCTGAATTTCTTCATCCAAATCATCCATTGATGTACTCGCAAGGATGACTCTAGGCTTCCTCACCACAACAAGTTTCATCTCCTGTTCTTCCTTGATTTCTCTCAGGAGTTCCTTCCAACTCATTAGAAGTATTCATGTGTTTCCTTCCTCCTTTATTCTCTTCTCCTCTATTGGCAGCAACACATGCATCCTACCATTCTTTTCTAATGTATATGTGTTTTTCCTCCCATCATGAATGACATTTCTATCAAACTGCCATGGTCTTCCCAATAGAATATGGCATACGTCCATGGGAATTACATCACATAGGATTTCATCTTTATGTCCTCCTATTTTAATTTCAACCAAGCATTGTTTAGTTATCATTACTTGGTGTCCTTTTTGTAGCCATGAGACTTTGTATGGTTTTGGATGTCTAGTTGTCTTCAACTCCAATTTCTCCACCATCTCTATGGATACTAGGTTGTCAGTACTCCCACTGTCAATGATCACCTTGCATACTTTATCCTTAGTCTTGCAAGTTGTACTGAAGAGACTGTTTCTCTGCACTGGCTTTTCAATTTCTGCCTCCGATTTCAAGAGAACTTTTCTCAACATTAGGGATGCTCCATCCTCTACTCCCTTTGTTTCAACATTTCTTCACTAGGTTTATGAAATGTGAGCTTCTCCTCCTTCCTTCTTCTTCTCGGGGAATTCCCAAGACATGTTTCCTATCTTTCCATAGGCATAACATCTTACTCCTCCTCTGCCTCTTCATCTAAAAGAGTTTCTTCCACCACCCTGTCTTTCTTAGAACTTCCTCGTCGTTCTGAGTGATTGTGTGGTTTCTTAGCCTCGTCCTTAGACTGGTCTTCTCTATCATGGTTAAATCCCTTACTTTTGTTTGGGACCAAGCCTTTACCTATTCCTCGTTGGTTATGTTTTCTGGCCAGCTTATCCTCTTCCTTCAGCGTAAACTGATAAGCATCCTCCACAGTTCTGATTGACATCATGCTGAGCTCGTCTTGGATCTCATATCTCAAGCCATTTATATATCTGGCGACTTTCTCTTCATCTCTCTCCCATTTTCCAGTTCTGATGTTTAGCTGGTAGAACTCCTTTTTGTACTCCTTAACTATCATCCCTTTCTATCTCAGGTTCTGCATTTTCCTAAATAGATTTATTTGATAATCTTTGGGTATGAACTTAGCCTTCATCTTGGCTACCATTCTTTCGCAACTCTTTATCCTATGTTTTCCCTTGCTTCTTCTCTCAGCCTGTAGTTCATCCCACCACAGCACTGCAAGTCCTTTTAACCTGGTGACTATTTGCTTCAACTTCTTCTCCTCATCGATGTCCTCATTATTGAAGTGCCTATCCATGGATCTTATCCAATCCAAAAGTTCTTCATCATCTAGGTTTCCCTCATACATGGTAACCTCTATCTTAGCTCTGCCTCCCAGTCTGGCAACTGCTTTCAACAAACATTCCTCTACAATGTCTTCTCCTGCAGCTTGTTCAACCTCAACCTCTTCACTTTCTGCTTCACTGACATCTCCAGTGTTAGGTGCTCTTCTCTGCGTTGCTTCCATTATTTCCAATCTGGCACGAAGCTCTCGCATCTCCCTCTCTACAACACGGTTGGCTAAAGGTGCCTCTCGTCTCGTTGGTGGAATTGTGATGACTTCTTGTCACACACAGAGTACAACTCTGAGTTCTCTGTCTCTTTCTCTTCTCTTTCGCCTGAAGTCTACAGATGAAGAACAATGGCTCTGATACCACCTAATGCAGACCCCCTATCCCTCCTGAGTGTTGCACGACCTCCTGGTCAGGATCTTCTGGTTTGGGGCCAAAATGGCTCTTTTGGCTCCAAGCTAGAACCTCCCTCTTCAAATCCATAGGTCCTTCTCTATGTTCACCTGCGCGACCAAGCGCTAGGCTCATGCTCTCCACTCCTTGCAGCCATGGGCATGATCATGGACTTGGCCCAAAAGGCGCGTTGTGTTTCGCGACCCCGGGTTTTTCCAATACGATGAGTCCTTGGCTCCTCCAAGTCCCGAAACTCCGATGAGGGATAACAAAGGTTAGCTCCTACCCTTTCCCAACTCACGTGACCACAAGCTTTACCATGAAATCACGTCACAGTTCATAGTATCGGAACCTACGATACAAGGCGCCTGACCCCTCCAAGTCACGAATGTCGAAATCCCAATGACACGATATCTACGACTCAAATCTCTCTTGGTCGATGGCTATGCTTATTTAGGCATTTCACGTTTTTCATTTCATGACTTCGTGTCTTATGGAGTTGTCCACTCCTCTACCCGGTCGTCGAAATCACGAAATCTCCCCTCACTATAGATCAATGGTTCTGGGCCTTTAAAGATCTGACAGCTCCAATCTTTTTTGGGTTCCATCGGCCGAGAGTCCCATACTGTGGACCTTTGTACTCCTGGTTGCCGAAATGCTGAAAGTTGAGGCGCTTGATCAACGGATCACAGTGCCCTCTAGATCTATACGGCTAGATCTCTTGCCCATCACTAACCTCCTCGCAACTCCACTTGATCCAACAGCTTGCGGGGTCTTGCGTTCCTCCTCCTGAGATTTCACTCGCTTTAGAATCAGAAGACTTTCTAAGTCTTCGAAGGCTCGACCTTCACTTCTTCCGGGGAATGGGTTCCTGGATCTCGATAACACATTCTGATGTGTTGTTCCTCCTGAGCTTTGTCTGGTTCAGATTTCGATTTCCCATGCACTCCTTGCGTCTGAAAGATTTCAATAACTCAGATCCACGGTATTTCTTGTAGACAAATTCCTCCCGATTTCCTTACGTTCCTCTCTAGCTCGATGCACACCTTGTAGAGCTTCAAATGAAGAGAAACAATTGAAACTGAAAACTAACAGTCACAGTTCTATTCTACTCTGTGGAGATTCATTCACTTGTTCATGAGACAGAAATAACAGGAAAATCGCAAAGAACATTCACACACACGTATTTGTATCAATTTTTCCTTCTATTATATTCACAAGTGTCGAAATGGCTACCAAAACATATTCTGATTACAATGGATTTTTGAAGCTTTTTGGGGCTTCTGCTAATTTGCCTACTCTAAAATTTTTCCTATGCTATCTTATTCCAGTCGCACTTCAGAGCCATAGTGTAAACTCCTACTCATCTTGTTTTTTTCAAAACGTGCCTCAAAGGGTAAAATTCGACACTAGTTCAAGCGTGTCTCCAAAGGTAAATTCTGACGCTGAGTTAAGACGAATTTCAAAATCAGCTGCAACTGTCAACGTTGAATTTCTGGAAGAACTCTCACGTGTTGAGTGGTTCTGCCTCTACGCGCTTGCCAATGATGCTCCTGCATCACAAAAGTACCAAATGAAATGATACGACTACAAACACTTGCATCATGGACAATAGATTTTGCAAAAGAACCAACCAATAACAACTTAAAGACACATAACATATATTCACATATTGATGACATTCACATAACGTTGTACATTAAACAAAGTTCATGAACAATATGGTACTATGTCTTCAAGAAATTCACTTGCACATTCAAATGAAAAACAACAATTTTGCACATTCAACTTTGCAATAGTACATTTGAACCATGGTATAATTGTATAAAAAAAATATACAAAAGAATGTAACAAAAAATAATTGGAACAATAAAGTTGAGCTAACCCTCATTAACATGTACTTCAAACAATCAATTTGCTTCATGAACATAAATGCACCGCCATTTGAACAAGTTTCAATAATAATTGATACAATTAAAGAAGCAAAATCACAATCAACATTGATTGCATCTTTCTAACAATGGGTGACTTCAAGATCGATATTCGATCAAATAATACTAGAAGCAAAAAATCTACTAGAGTACATGGAATCTGAAATGTTACAAGAAACAACAAAAAAAAATCTCCATAACAAAAAACTATAATATACCATATTTGAACAAACCTACCTATTAAACAATGTCAAGCAAATGTTTTGGATGCACACTGGTCTGATCATGATATAATTTATGCTTTACTACATTTTTGAAATCACCAAAATGCAAGAGTAATCAAGACATGATGAGCAGTTCAAACTGTATACCTAATACAATTAAAGTCAAAAATTAAGCATTGTAGAATTTAGAACAGATTCACACACATACACACACATATAGTGGTTCAACACTAGGGATATCAAACCAATTAGGAAAAACAAAATTCAATTCAATAAAGGTCATAACAATGTTTTCTTCATTAACAAGTCAAGTCTATACATTCCATTTGTTAGTTTCATACTTTGTGTTTAATGTGCAATGTTGCTTAGTATTTATTGTTCAACAAACAATTTCTAGATAGTTCATGACTTGACTTTAGCATTTTCTTGTTTAACAAACAATTTCTAAATCCTCCATGACCTAACTAAATGCATCCTACAAATGATTAATTCTCAAATGTAAACCATTCACAAAAATCATTATGAATTAGATCACATGCTATTCTATCATAATCAATATTCATGTTTCACACACGATATAAAAATTATTAATTAATCATAATGAACTCAACATTATTAATCAATCATAATGAACTCTTCTACTATGCTATGGTGGCCTTCAAAATATAGAAATAACACATTCTTTATATGCATTCTTTATATACAATTACATGAACCTCCCTAAAATCATGACAATAGAGAACTAAACGTATATTGAATTCACTCAACGAGCACTAATAGGTTTCAAAATCAACCCTCTTGTGTGAGACTCAACCTATAAGCAAAGTACTAAAATATTCATTGTCTTTTGCTGCCAAAACACTAGCAACTACAAAAGTTACTTGCTGAAAAATAAAGGAATAAGAGCAACCTCTTCCATTGTAACCACATAACTCTTATGTAAATGATGCATACACGTGGAAACTTAGCAACTACAAAAGTTACTTGCTGAAAAATAAAGGAATAAGAGCAACCTCTTCCATTGTAACCACACAACTCTTATGTAAATGATGCATACACGTGTTTGACAGCAATACAGTTCTATAAATTATAAACTAAATGAAACCAATCAAATTGAGGGCCACAACTTTGTTTGGCAATGATTTATCTTTAACATACATGCAAGCATAAGTCTATTAAAGCTCATTATAATTTTCTTTACTGGGTATCTTATGCCATTAAACCATGTGTGATGATGATATCACTTCCAGATACCCTTAACATATTAAAAAAATCATCCAAGCAAAAGCAGAAAATAAATATCCCATTTGGGCAATAATTTGGCATTAAATTATATGCTAGGTACTGTCATTAAAAAAAAAATAGCTAATAATCATAATTTGTTTGAAACAAATTATCCCTCTAAAACACATATATGTTATGACTTTCTTCTCTTTAAATAAAGATTTTTTTCTCTTATAAATACATTATTAAAAAAACAATGCCTCTCTTCATATTATATTCTTATAATTAAATTATACCTACATATTCTATTCTTATAATTAAATTATAAATAAATAAAAAACAACACAAACATTTAACATTTTTGAAGCTATGTTTTCCTATTTTTTATAATTAATTTATACACATGAACTTCCATTGACAATTTCAAATTATGGAAGGGATTCCACGCTGAACCAATAAACCCACCCCCAAACATATTTAAATCATCAATTTTTATTCATTCTCTACACCCCAATTTATAATACTTAACCCCATTGATCATAATCGTTCTCTACAGCCATATTTATAATGTTTACAACTCAAGCCTAGTTTACAATCATTTCCTACAGCATATTGAATTGTCTTCTAAAGGAATATTCCATCCCATAACTGAATTAAATAAATCGCGCATATGTCTTTATCTTCATTTCACCATTTGTCACATATCTTTTAACATATTCCCTGACAACAAATTATGTAAATCTATTTAACTGAATTCTATACAAAGTGCATACTCAATATATAATTTAGAGCTATAAAATAAGAATCCATATTCAGTATGTATAGTATTAATTATACACTTAGAAAGATGTAAATTTATTTAATTGAATTTTATAGAAAGTGGATATTCGATATCGAATTCATACATATAAATTCAGGATTCACGTTTAGAATGTATGTTAAAAAATATACAGTCAGAATGTAAACATCTCAATCATTCAACTTTTAGAAATATAAAATCTTCTTATTCATCTCATAAGAAATATAAATTCTAATATTCATATTCAAAAATATAAATTCAGAATGTAAACATTTCAATCATTTCGCATTCAACATATCCCTTTCTTTAAGGCAATTTCTGACAGTTATTTCCAGCAAAGTGTACACTTTGCAATTGATATCGTGTTGCATCACAAGTTAGTGCACTAGTCCAAAACTATAAACATAACAATCACATAATTCAAATAGCATCCACACATTCAATTCAAATAGTAGTCATTCAAAATTTAAAGTAACAAACTTGCTAAAATCACCTCTCCGCTATGTAATCAATAAAATAATATATCTATTTATATTTTTCCTTCAAATGCTATGTAATCAATAAAATAATATAGCTATTTAGATTTTTCCTTCTAATGCTATTGGGTAATAGTTTCAATCCCCTATGTCCAACTTATTCCAAGTGGTTTTCTTCCTAGCCTCACTCACCGGAAATTTATTCTCCTAAGACCCCCAAATAATTGTGTGGGGTCACTTCCACTCTCTTAACTGAATTTATATCAGTGTTGTATATATCTCTGATATATCAAATATATCGTAGAGATAAAAGGGAAGGAGATATATTCTATGGAATATATCGTGACATATCTGACATATTGAATGTGCATGGAAAATATTGGCATGCTGGCCAAAAAAAGGTGGAACTCAATTCTATAAGGAACTCAATTCTGCAGTAGATATTTTGTCTAAGGCATTCAATTGGATCTAAGATCATGGGTGCTAGTCAAATTCAAGGACGGAGTCACTATGCGTGGAGTACTTTCTTCATTATATTATGTTTGAAGATATTTTGTCTAAGGCATTCAATTGGATCCAAGATCATGGGTGCTAGTCAAATTCAAGGATGGAGTCACTATGGGTGGAGTACTTTCTTCATTATATTATGGATGAACCTGTCTTGGTCTAAAACTCTGATCTTATTGCTGATTTTTTACTTATTATATGTTGTATCATTTCGTCATTGAGTTACAAGAATGCTTGCAGGCCTTTTTGTATTAAAATGAATTTTATTTAATGAGACACAACCCATATGGGTTTCTCAAATGCAGTATGCATATGAAAAATGTAATTTTCTCTCTCTCCCAGATAGAAATTACAGATTTTTCTAAGGAAAATAAAAGAACTGAAACATTGTTTCACGTGTATAAAAGAAAACAATTATTCAAAATATTCACACTTGAATGAAAATTTACAGAAACTATCAATAATTGGCATGTGTATGCGTGTTTAATAGATTGCACACTAGCAAATCCAATGTGTTCAAAAGTATGCTAAAGAGGCCAAAATGGCATATTCCTTTACAATGAGGATCTAAAAACGAGAGCAAGTTGTTGTGGCTAAATGGGCATTGGAAGATAGGATGGAGGGGATGGATGTTTGAACATAGACAATATGAGTCATCAAAGATCTGATATTTCCTTCAAAGGGGCAATGAATAGTAAATACCATGTCTCTGTTAAAAAGAATACCACTCAAATCAATATGAGTCATGTGCAGAAGATCATGACCAGTTTTGTATTTTCATATTTATGTAGCAATGTGTCTATTTGATGTTGTTGTTGCTTTACATGTTTAAAAATTTGAAAAAAAAAGTGTTTTTGTATTTTTTTTAGGCCTTGTGACATTTTCTGAGATATTTCAATATTTTCCATTGATGTCACCAATAAGTTACATTCCAAACCCTCGTCGATACTTTCCCCGAGATGATATATACAACATTGATTTATATAACAAGTTGTATGGTAATAGTGAGTCCTACTTACACTAAACTAATCTCAAAGGCTACAACTTCATTAACCAGATTCTCATATCAATTATAACTAAGTTTTGGTAGGACCTCCACATGTCATTAATTTTTCTTTCTCTCCCCTTATTCCAATATCCCCCTTCTATTTATAGACTCTACAAAGTTAACACCTCACCCTCCTTGTGCAAAAATGATCATTCGTTTAATTTATCCTTCCTTATTATTCATAGGCAAGGTGGTGTCTCATTTCCTTTATAAAATAATTTTGTTTATTCCAAAATAATCAAACCCTTATAAACTTTTGTTTATTCCAAAATAATAAAACCCTCTTATTTAATGTACACATCCATCCAAGCTGAGTCCCATCACTATGGAAAATGACTTAGTCTACTAACATGGAAAATTTAAAAAAACCCCATACTTAAAATATAAACCGAGGGGTAGAGGGCCCATAATTTAACATGCAACTAACATTATATATTAAAACATGAATGCAATTGTTGAATTAAACAAGCAAATGCATAGCATTCAGATACTCATTTACACAGCACAATATTCATAATAAAAACAACATAACACTTATTTGTTAATATTTAACCAACTCGATGCGTACAAAGGATGAACCTCCCAGCCATAGGCGTTGTTATTCATTTTCTCTCAACAGTGGGTCACCCCTGAGATGAGGCTATGAGTCCACAATGAAATCCATCCCTCTTGGTTCTCCACTCTCCACACAAAACATCCCCAAACCTAGGTTCCAAACTCCAGCAACAATTCCAATCCATCATCTTTCTGCTCCACAATGTGCACAACCCAAGGAATGTATCCCCTTCACTTCTTTTATTCCATTGGGTTGTACCATTCATTTATCAGGGATTCCAATGCACTCAGTTGGCTAGAAATATCTTAGTTGGGGACTTCAAGTAACTTTCAGCTACTCTAGGAATGCTCACAGTATCCTTCATAAGGCTCTTCAGCCATTTCCTCAACAAGAAAATGAATTACAAGCTTACAACCCATTTTACAGGAACACATGCCACATTTACATCATGAAAAAAAAAACAAATAATGGTTTCCTTCAAGAACATCATGGTTGGTGTTCTTCCTAGCACTCATCTATCCTCTTGCTACCCAAAAACTACATGCAAAAAAATTCTCTTCTTTGGCCATACGAGTTTCATTTTCCCTCAAGCTAGTTGACAACTCACTATGCCCAATGTTGATTGTATTTCATCTCCATGCTCCCCAATAACTATGGGATATGATTCCTCACACCCATTCTCTTACAAAAAATAAATGATTGGCTTTGGGAACACTCAATCAACAAATAGAAAGTTATACACAAAGATAATAATTTCAGGAATGTGGGTTAGATTAATAGCCATGAATATTTCCCCTTAGACCCCTATCTCCTATGGAATCATAGCCCCCCATCATTTTCACCCCTCTTGTACCATAACCAATTATTACTACCTTTATTAATCATTTCAATGTTTATAATATACAATTTCCCTCTTGGACATATTAATCAATATGGCCTCTTTGTCCCAATCATATCATCTCACCAGCCTAATTGGAATTTATACAATTATATTACAATTTGTGAGGACTAAAACCAAGGATGTTACATTCCCCTCCCCCTTATTTTTCCATTTTCATTGGTGCACAACACCCTAAAGTGTACATACAATTAAAATGGTCGGCTCTCTGATCTTTAATCAACATATAGACTCTCCAACCTAATATGACACAAACATTCCATCCTAAATATGAATGCATAGGAACTTCAACCCCATAATCATAAATGCATAGGCACCTCGGCCTCAAAACATAGATACATAGCCCATTCACATTCTCCTACAACCATCCTGATTTCCACCATGTCTCTTATTCTTGACCTTCCCAACCCAAGGAATGTACCCACTTCATTGATCTCAATCCATCATGTTGTACCCTTATTTTATCAGGGCTGACCCAAGGAATGTTCCCCCTTCAGTGTCCTCAATACATCGGCATACACCATTTCTTTACCATGGTCTCTTTAGCACAGGTAAGTAGGAATCTCACTACTAGGAACTCAAGAAACTCACTACTAGGAAAATTATTAGTAAATAACC
>ML781645.1:42225-69586 GCA_009831015.1 Picea engelmannii | reverse complement strand
ATATATATATATATATATTCTTCATGAATTGAAAGGACCTGTAACATTGTTTGGAAAATTTTGTTCGTCATATGCTTAAATCTGAAAAAATGGTCACTTGCACATTTTCCAGAATTAAGGAGTTTAAACATATCAAATCAGAATATGTATTCAAGAAATGGAAGAAGGTGAGGGAGACTCCAAGCATGATAAAGAGGCCGAAGTCCAGAACACTATATTTGGTAATGCAAAGACATAATCCAATGGACACAAGGGACAAGGGGAGCAAGAAACATTGATAGAAACTGTGAGAAGCCTAAAAATAGAACTGCAAAGCTACAAGGTAGACAATGAGAGGTTGATGAGGGAGAAGATTTAGATAAATTCCCAAGTACTACAGAGTTTAAATTAGTTGCAGAGATAAACAAAGAATAGATCAAAGCAAGAGGAATAAGGCAAGTATCATGAAATAAGAGATTATTGTGGAAGATCTGCTTATTATAGGAGTGCTACCAGAGCTCATAGACATCACTCACATCCTTACTCAACAAGAAGGTATTATGCATCTGAAGACTCTATGATTAGCCCATATGTGTATCCTATTAGGAACCAAAGAAGAAGGCATGAAGTGGATAGTTTGCAAGGAGATATGAGGAATCTTAAGTCACCATCCTTTGGTGGTGAAAGGGAAAGGGAAGATGATGCTGAAGATTGGTTTCTTGGACTCGTGAGATATTTCCATTTGCATAACTATTCATCAAAACTAGAGGCCATAATTGCCATCTACCATTTGCATGGGACGGCTACCATGTGGTGGGACAAGATGAAGCAGTTGAGCATATTAATGAGAACAGGATCACTTCGGCGCAGTTCAAAAAGTATTTCCAGAAGGAGTACCTCTCAAAGAATTTCTATGTCAAGAAAATGCAAGAGTTATTTGAACTCAAGCTAGGAAGAATGACTATGGAAGAATATGAGAAGAAGTTCTTGGGGTTATTAAAGTATGTAGGGTTCATAGAATATGAGAAGGTGAAAATACAAAGGTTTTTAATTGGTTTTCCATTCGTTTATAAAGAAAAGATTCAGTATGATGAACCCAAGACCTTGACTAAGGCTATCAGGAAAGATAAGTACCCATATGAGAAATACTAGGGTAGAGGATCCATGCAAAAGTCTTGGAAAGATAACAAAAAGGAGAAGTCTGATCAGATGATGAAGAGATTCAAACCTCCTTTCAATAGAAATGAACCTAAAAAAAATCATCAAGATCAATATTCCAAGGATGAATCCAAGAAAGAAGACTCATTAGGAAAAAGGGTAAGACCACCAATCCAATGTTGGGGATGCAAAGAACATCACATGTACAAGGATTTCCCAAACAGAAAGGACAGAGTGAAGAATGTGCACAACATCCAAGAATCTACAAAACTCGAATACATGGTAAGAATTTATGCAACATTAGATGATCGACAAGCATAACACCAATCCAACATGATCGAGGTGGAAGGTGATATCATTAATCATTATGTTGGTATTTTAATTTATTCAAGACCAACTAATAGTTAAATTGATCCTAATATAGTGTATAGATTACATTTGGATAAAAGTAAACTTGGGAAATGAAGTTTGGTTCAACTAGCCACTGGAACCAAAAGGAGAATCCATGATAGGGTTAGAGGTTGTTCCATAAGTATTAATGGTGTGAATAATAGTGTTGATCTGAATATCATACCATTGGGATCTTATGATATTATAATTGGAATGGATTGGTTGGACAAGCACCATGTTTTCCTAGATTGTCATAGCAATACATTTACATGTCTTTATGGAGATGGAAAACAAAGTATTGTGAAAGGTGTACCAAGACCCATCTCTATAAGGGAGATTTCATCCTTACAACTGAAGAGATGTTTTAGAAAAGGGTGTCTATTGTATGCATCCCATGTGGAGGAGCCAGAAAAGACAAAGGGGCCAAGCCTTGAATATTTTACAGTACTAAAAGAATTTGAAGATGTATTCTAGGAAATACCAGGGTTGCCACAAAAAATGGAAATAGATTTCTCTATTGATTTAGTGCCAGGAGCTTCCCCGGTGTCAAAAAAACTTTACAGAATGAGCACACCAGAGTTAAAACAATTACAAATGCAGTTGGAGGAATTGATGAAGAAAGGGTACATATGCCCAAGTGTTTCACCTTGGGGAGTGTCAATACTCTTTGTCAAAAAGAAAGATGGGACCTTGAGGCTGTGTATTGACTTTTGGCAACTAAACAAGTCCACCATAAAGAACAACTATCCTCTACCTAAAATTGATGGCCTCTTTGATGAGTTAAGAGAAGCAAAGATATTTTCAAAGATAGACTTGAGATCAGGATAACATCATGTAAGAATCAAGGAAGAAGATATCCATAAGACATATTTTAGAACCAGGTATGGGAATTATTAATTTGTAGTGGTTCCTTTTGGATTGTCACTTGTGCACCTATGTTAAATATTGTTGACCCAAATGAAAGTTTTTTGGTATGTACAAATGCATGTAAGGAAGGACTTGGTGGAGTCCTCACTCAAAATGGACTTTTCATCAGTTATGAGTCCATAAAGCTTAAGGAACATGACAATAACTATGCCACACATGACTTGGAGCTTGTTGTAATTGTTCACACATTGAACATGTGGATGAATTACCTCATCGGAAATAGATTTGAATTGAGAGCAAATCACAGTGGTCTGAAGTGTAGTTTTGAACAACCAACTTTGAATTCCATGAAAATAAGAGGGGTGGATTTTTTAAGGGAATACGACTTTTATATCAAGAATATAAAAGGAAAAGAAAACAAAGTTGTCGATGCCCTTAGTAGAAGAGTATATCTCATGCATGCTACAACTGTTAGTATGCCCCAGTCAGATTTGAAGAAAAAAAATTTAGATTTGTTGTTACAAATCAACATTACCTACAAGTAAGGGAAAGCTTACAACAAGGATATGTAAAACAAAAAATGAAAGAGTATGAGATGAAGGAAGATGTGTTATTTATGCATAAGAATAGAATTTTTGTTCCTAGTTCTGGAGAAATTAGGAATCTGGTACTAAAATAAATGCATAATGTTCCAAATGTTGGACTTCCCAGTTACCAGAAAATGATTACATCAGTAAGAAGCTAAATATTTTGGCCGAGAATGAAAAAATATGTTGTTGATTTCATCGCCAGATGTATGGAATGTCAGAGAGTGAAGGTTGAACATTGAAACCCAGTGGGTTTGCTACAATCATTACCAATTCCAAAGAATAAATGGGAAGTGATAACCATTGAATTTATAACTAAATTGACCAAGACAACAAGAAAACATGATTCAATCATGGTAGTGGTTGATAAATTGACAAAGGTTGTTCATTTTTCTCTTGTGAAAACAACTCATACAACAACTAATATTGTAGAAATTTACATGAGGGAGATTGCTAGGTTGCATGGGATACCTAGGGCAATTGTCTCGGACATAGAGACAAATTTTACTTCAAATTTTTGGAAGGGAGTATTCAAGGGATTTGGTACAAATATGAACTTTAGCACAACATAACATCCACATTTAGATGGGACGATAAAGAGAGTCAACTGAGTAATCGAAGACATGTTGAGAATGTATGTTATGGATAAGCCATCTAAGTGGGAAAATTACTTGCACTTGGTTGATTTTTCCTATAATTATGGGTATCAAGCTTCATTGAAAATGAGCCCATTTGAAGCTTTGTACAGTAAGAAATGAAATACTCCAGTAAGTTGGGAGAAACCAATAGATAGAGTGGTACTTGGGCCAGAGTTTCTCAAGGATATGGAAGACCAAATGGTTAAGATTAAGAAGAATTTAAAGGTAGCTCAAGATAGATAGAAATTTTATACAGATAAGAATAGGAAAACAAGAGAATTTAAAGTGGGGGAGCAAGTGCTTTTGAAAGTAAATACCAGGAAGAGCTCCTTGAAGTTGGGTAGATGTACAAATATGGAAGCCAAATTTTGTGGTCCATTTGAGATATTGGACATAATAGGGCCATTTGCATACATTCTTGCATTACCTGCTTCCATGAAAGTGCATAATGTATTTCATGTCTCTTTGCTTAAAAAATATATACATGATCCTAGCCATGTTATTGATTGACATCTGACTCGGGTAGAGATAGAGGGATACTTTTAGGTCGAGCCAGTGTGAGTATTGGAGACAAAATTCAAAATGCTCCGGAATCGAGCTATAGAGCTGGTAAAAGTCTAGTGGACCTGCTACGGTCCTGAAGAAGCTACCTGGGAGCATGAAGATGCCATGCGGGCAAAGTACCCTCAAATTTTTAAATAAATTTTTGAATTCTGATTCTTGTTTGTATATTCACTGAGGACAATGCCAAAATAAGGGGGAGGGGATGTAACACCCTGGGTTTTGAGCCCCCATATTAAATAATGTATTGTTAGACTGCTGACAGGCTAGAGACCCAAACAATTATTAAAAGGCTAGTGTGCCCAGGAAATGTAATGTTTTGATCATTATTAATAATAATTACCTTGGTGGCTTCTAGATGGACAAGGACAAGAGTTATAGGGGGTTATGATTCCACAAGAGAAGGGCCTTGAGGGGTTAAGCATTTTATTTTATATTTTTATTCTCCATTTTTTCTTAATGGAGAATAACAGTTATATGAACTTCTTGGGGGAAGGACAAGAGGTTCTTGATCCCCACGAATTATATAAACTCATCCTTGGTCTGCTGGGGGGTTCTCACATTTGTTCATTATCTCATTCATTGGTCATTTTCATTTTCTCTCACTCCCATTCTTGTCCTCGTTTTGTCGTTGGTCGCTTCACTCTTCCCTCACACATTCATTCACCCGATTGTTCACTATTTCACACCTCTCATGGAGACTTCACCCCATTCACTCTTTCACCGCATTCGTCTTCCTCATTTGTGTTTTTCTTGGGAAAGGAAAGTAGACTATTGAAGAACAACCACCGTTTTGTTGTCTATAGAGATTGCTGGTGAAATCTAGTTGTGAACGAGGCCTACATATCTGAGATGTTTTTGCCTCTTCCCAAATTTGCTCACAACTGTGATTCCTAAGAGTCCCAACATGTATATTATGGACCAACTGCATGGGAGCCATGGAAGGAGAAGGAATTCCTAAGGGAATACATGGTAGAGAAGGGTTGGGGTCCATTCTATTGGGTTGTACAAAATGGGTATAAGAGAGTTGGGTACTTGGATTGATGTGGGTGCTAGGAAGCCTATGAGAGCTTGAGTGTTGACTGGTTTGGGAAGACGAGTAACACTCTAGAACTGTCCTTGTGGATCCATAGTCCTAGCTCAGGGGTGACATTGCTGTTGAGACTTGGAACAATAGTGTCTATGGTTGGGTGGAACGTCCTTGGTCTGCAACCAGTCAGTGGTTCTCTTCTATAAAAGATAAGTTCTCTCTGTTATGGTATTATTTACCTGTGTATGAATTATTTCCAATGTGTATTTATTTATCATTGAATTCTATATGTTTAGAGTATGCATTCTTGTTGTGTATTGTTGTTCATGTAGTATGCTTCATTTATTTTATGTTTAGCATGAGTCTAGATCAATGCATGTGAATATTTCATGCATATCCTTGTTATTTAAAATTAGAGCATGGGTCAAATTATTCTAGGGGAGGGACTTGTGGTTAGCATGCTCAGTCTGTGGGTGGTTGGGTACATTACAAAACTGGATCCTTCATGAGTGGGGCTTGAAGGATGGTCTCGACTTCCTTTGCTAATTGACATTCTTGCAACTAGGTAATAGGATGATGCATGTTCACATGATCCTGGATGGCTTGCTTTAAGCCACTAATAAAACATTCAAGATAAAATGCATCATATAAGCCCTCAGTCCTGATAGCCAATTGTTCAAATGTCGTGATGAAATCTGTGACAGATCCAGTTTGGCATATCTTGGTGAGCCTACCCAAAAACTGTGATTCTCTATCAAAACGGGAACAAACTACTTTAGGGAACATGTTCCAAGTGGGATATCCTGGTTAACATTTCTTATACCACTTCCACCACTACCATCATTCTTGATCCGGGTACAAAACCCCTACATGCAGTTTGGTCTCATCATCCCAAATATTATGGAGGGATAAGTATTGTTCCATTTGAGAGACCCACACTAAGGGGTTGGATCCATCAAATTTATGCATGTCAAATTTGGACACCTTATTCCAAGAGTGTGGATAAACCCAAGGGGAGTAGGATGAATTGGTATGCTCATAATGGGAATGTTGAGGGTCCTCTGCATTGGGCTTGATCTGTTTACCTTTTTTGAATTGATGCATGGATTCATGAATGGCTACATTCAATTCTGTGTGGAGGGACTCTTTGAATTCGAATCATATGTTAGTGGTGATGGATTCCATTTTCTTATCTAAGTTGGACAACCTAGTCTCCTAGTCATTGGGTCTAATATCTGGTGGTTGTTATGGTAGCATATTAGGTAGTGGATGTTGGGATGGAAATTGAGGCAACAAAAAGTGAGATGTACTAGGGTGACCAGGACAAGGAGAGGAGTCCAATGGGATAGGTGTCAAATAAGGGTGTCTTGGAAAGCTGTGGGACCACAAAGAAAAAAGGCTTGAAAGTGAAGGGTACCACTACGATCATAATGAAAAGAGGAATGCAATGTACTAGGCTACAAATAAGGGTGCTAACAGGACCTAGATTCTTTTTTTACTCCTGCGGATTTATACTCCGCCCTAAATACTTCTGTAGTGGAAGAATTCCCAAATGATCAATGATGAAAAATTTTGACAAGAAGTGTTTCTGCAGTGAAATAAATATGACAGGGGCTAATTTGTAATGCAATATACCAGTGGTTTCCATCCCAATGGTTAGGGTTTGCAGGGTGTCTACAATCAAGGGTTTTCCTTGTGTTGTATCTTTCTTATATATGTGTGGTGTCCAACAATAGTAGTTGGCCCAATATCTTAGGGAACCAACTAAGGAGTCTAAACCCTACCCTTAGTCATACTACCCAACTACCCAAGTACTAGAGATTCTCTTCCCGAGTGATGTTCTTGGTGACACTATAACAGTCAGGTGACCGATCAGTTTATCTATGAAGGGATTCAAGATGCCTAGGTCAATCCATATACAATTTCCTTCTAATGTGCTAACACTCGAAGGGGTACCAATAAGGGTTACAAGGGTGGAAAAAATATGTGCACTTAAGAACCACTTGTATTTCCTACATGTAGGACTCCCCTCCCATGGGTATATGCTTGTAACAACATATCTTTGTAGCTTAAAGATGCCAGAATACGTCTCTACCTTGAATTTTTTTTTACCCCACAAGTATTTCATGGGAAAGAGCTATGATACCACTTGCAATATTCCATATGTAATATAATATGTAGAACATAAATATTTAGCAAGAAATGGCAGAACAACAATGACATATCCAGAACAATACCAAAATAATTCCAGAATAACACTAGAAAGACAACCTTTATTAATGATAGAAATGTTCACTTGCTTCTTCGAGGGGGAAACCTCCAACATATAATATCTCTATTAAAATAATATCCAAGATGAAATATCCAATTCCTCCTACTCTTATTTATACTAACTATACTTTCTAAGGAAACTTCTATAAGAAGTTATTTTTAGAAGTGAAAGCTTCTATTAGGTCTTCTTACTTTGATTTATTCTCCTTTATTTATTAGGCATTATTAACTAATGTCAACCTTTATTACATAGAAAACATATACGACTAACTAATGACCCATGGAGAGGGGTTGGGATCAGATCTTAATAGGATGGAAGACCCCAAACTTTCTCACCTAATCAAATAGTTGCAACACCATTCTACATCTTCTCCAGGGTACTCTTATAACAATGAAAAGATTCGCTACAAAGGATGTCTATATTTAAGTGAAAAATCACAACTTAAATACATGATGCTTGTTGAGTTTCATGCTTCACCCACAACTGGACATTCAGGGTTCACCAAAACCTATGAATGGGTCAAACGTTATTTTTTCTGGGAAGGTATGAAACAAGATATCTTCACCTTTGTGGATGAATGTGATACCTGTAAACACAATAGGGGAGAAAGAATAAAACCTCCAGGAACACTCCAAATACTTATGATTCCACCTACTATTTGGAGGGATATTTCTATGGATTTCATTGTTGGAGTCCCTAAATCTTGTAATAATTTAGTCATCATAGTGGTAGTCGATTGTATTTCCAGATATGCTCATTTATGTGCTCTTCAACACCTATTCAACACATCCATAATGGCTCAAATATTTATGGATAACATATTAAAACTTCTTGGAATTCCTCATTCTATTGTTTCTGACCGAGATTCGACTTTCACCATTAATTTTTGGCAAGAATTGTTCAAGCTCTATGGAAACCAATTGCATATCAACACCTCCTACCATCCCCAAAATAATGGCTAAATTGAAGTTTTCAACAAGTGTTTGGAAACATAGTTGTGGTTTTTTTCCTTAGAAAAACAACAAAAGTGGGCTCAATGGTTACCCCTCACTCAATTGTGGTACAACACATCTTACCATACTACTACTTGCATGACACCTTTCGAAGCTGTCTATGGGAAAAAGACACCATGCATTTTTTACACAAAAAATTGTCACATCTAAGTGTCACACCTTGGTTTCTCATCCCATACACCATGTTAAACATCTTGTCATGCTCCCTAGATATCAAAGAAGAAAATCCACTTTATGAAGGTCGAACATAATATCTTCCCCCTTGGTTGATTGAATTAGTTGGAGCACTGACACCCCCCTGCCATGGATTAGGGAGAGTCACCCCTAGGGTGATGCCTCTTTCTAGACTAGGAGGGAGCATCCCTAACTCATTTTGTCAAATTTTTAGGGAGTGTCAGTCCTATTAGGGTGGTTTTAAACAATCCCACCTTATTCTATGGGTCAATTTCGAGATACTTCAAGGTGGTTATGATCAATATATGACTCATAATATCGAGTCTCTACTTTTTAGGTAATCAATCCTAAATTATGGAGGAAATATCTCCACCTTCATTTAATATCCCAAGTTGGTTAAAATTCCCAAGATTCTATATAAATAATACCTCTCAAGGGTAAAAACTAGTTTTTGAGTGAGAGCTTGTTGTTGATAGAGCTTATTTTTGAATAATATCAAAACTTTCGTTCCTTTTTCAAGCATACAATAAGGGGATGGATAGGAGGAGCATTGGAGGAAGATTTATCAACATCAATATGATTGTAAGTGTTGTCCATTGTCTATGATGAATATAAGCTTGGCCTATTTCAATACTTTCGTCTCAATTACTTTACACATGAATTCTTATGCTTGTTTCATATTAGTTATATTTTATTTTATCTAACTTTGTGAAAGTAGTAGAAGAGGAAGATCATTCTATATAAGTGTAGGGAGATCGTGTTCAATCTAGGAATGGATCCAATGCTAGAGCAACAAGGAGCAGCGAGGACAAACTTTGAAAAAGGTCCATTCTTATTTCCTTTTCCCTCTTCTCATTTTCATGTGTGAAAAGACAGGAACAAGGGATGTTAGTGTCCATTTTCTCTATTTTTTCTTAGCCAAATAAAACCTGGCTAAGGGGAGATTAACCTATCCGCAGGGTAAGAGTTCTCACAAAACAATTCTCTCCTACATGTCGGGTGTCTCCAAGGTTCAGGAGGTTGGAAAAAATATTACATTCTGAGAAGCCATTCTCCATACCCTCAAAGAAAATTTGGTCATGGATTAGAATCGCAGAAAACAAAAATCATATCATGGTTTTTTTAAACATCAATTTGTTGAAGGGTATTAGTTTTTTATTCGTCTTCAACCTTATAAGAAAAATTCCCTCAAAGTTGATAAGTGTCAGAAAATTGCTCCCAAATTTTGTGGTCCTTATACAATTATCAAGTGAATGGGATCTGTGGCTTACCATGTATCTCTTCCCATTAATTCTAATATCCATTCTATTTTTCATGTCTCCTGCTTAAAGAAATTGATTGGAACTAAGTGAAAAACTAAAACAATTCTCCTTGAGTTGGATTCTTTTTGGTTTTAGACACAAGCAATATTGGGTTAGAGAGAGCATCACCTCAGTCAACACACCATCAAGGAAGTGTTAGTTTATTGGAAGGATATAACTCTATAAGATTCCACCTGGGACCTAGCCACAATTCGCCAACAATTTCCTCATCTCAAGCCTTGAGGACAAGGATTTTCTTCAAGGGGAAGGGTGTGTTAGGGACCTAACCTCCCTAACCCATCATGTAGGTATAATAATATATTTTCCATGTAATAAATGCTGACATTATTTAATAAGGAATATTTAATAATGTGAACAAGTTCAATTTAAGAAGAGTTAATAGAAGCTTCTACTTCTAGAAAGACCTTCCTCTAGAATATTCTTTAGAAGATAGAATTAGTATAAACAAGAGTAGTAGGCATGATAAAGTATTGACTTGAGAATTATTGTAATAGAGCGTTGTTCTGTTGGAGGTTCCCCCCTTGAAGAGGAAAGTGATCATTTATTTCTTTCAATCAAGGTATTATTACTGGTGTTTCTATTCTCAATAATTTGTTGTTCCATTGGTATTTTTCTAAATATTTGTTCTTCTAAATATTACATTACATTTGGTACCTTACAAATAAAGAGATTCAAATGGATACATATTAGTAGATGTGTGATAGGTGGTATTAGAACACCATTATTCTAGATGAATCCACTTGACCCATTGAGATTTCTTTTCTAAATAATAACAACAAATATAACCCTCTAAACATTTGTTAACTATTTTTGTTTGACCATCTATTTGTGCTTGATATTTTCAACTCATAGTTAGTTTTGTTCCCCTTATCTTCCATAATTATTTCCAAAAATTTCCTATGAAATTTGGATATTTGTCACTTACTATTACTTAAGGAAATCCATGTAGCCTATGAATTTACTTTATGAACATTTTTGCCACTTGGCTTGTAGTATATATGTTTTAGATTCCAAAAAAATGTGCATATTTTGTGACCCTATCCATGACAAAAAAAAGACATCCTTACCCTATGATTTTGGTAAACCTATAATGAAGTTCATTGATATTTGTTCCCATATTTGATTATGTATGTGTAAATCTTGAAGCAATCCAAGAGCCTTGAATATCTCCCATCTATTTCTTTGTATAGTGTTCCACATGTCCAATTTTTTAGAACTACCTTTGAAATTTTGAAATGAAATTTTATGATCTACATTATTTACAATGGAACTAGTGGCACTCAATTTGTACATCTCTAGCTCCATATATGTAAATTTTACCAAAAACACCCATTTGAGACTATTTTCAGTGCTAGTAAAAAAACCCTAATTTCCACGGCATCTATTTATAAAAGTATAACGAACTAGAATTTGAATATTTTACCATAGGTACTTTGCTATGGATCCTCGGGCTCCCAAAAATTTCACTATCTAAAACTTCTTAGAAATTTTTTATAGAGAAAATACCAAGATGAATCATTTGAAGGAGTCAAACCCAAGGATTGTATGCTCTAAAACCAAATGTTATGAACCAAATTTCTCAAACAACATGAAAATATAAATAAGAAGTAACTCCATGTATTGAGAATAATAAAGGTTCAATAAATAAGAAACCACTTTGAGGGGGCAGCCACACTTTACAATATATTCAATGCACAAAACAAGATGCCTACACAAATGAATCTCCTTTATTATAAATAGGAGATAAATAGATCATGATGTAACCTAACACTAAGTTGACCTAACCATAACTAATTTACTAATAATGAATGAGGCTTATGGCCTTAACATTCTGATATATCATTTACTATATATTTGTATCTATATATTCATTTTTTTCTTATACTAATGAATATATGCATGGCATGTGTGTAAGTTGGTTTCTCTAGAGGAACTGATATTGTATGTTGACTTGTGAAATAGATCATGTGATTTCTTGATTGGATATTTGTGTGGAAAATGAATTATGGTTTATTGATGGGATTTAAAGCTAGTTGTTTAGTGACATTTCAAAGTACTAATGTTGTGAACTAGTATGAGTCATGGAAAGGAATCCTAGACTCAACATTTGGTATGATTGAACCATGAAGGACTACAAAAGTCTACTTGAATAATCATGCATGGTAAGTCTAATGTACTTGTTAATGAGACCCATCGAGAAAAATATATGATTGAGTTAATTATGTTATATTACACTTTATCTACTTGACATGAGAGTGTTTTTGTATGCACAGATAATAGGATGAGACCTTTCCAACTCCCTGACATATGGGTGTGGACCATAAACATGTCTTGATAGAGGAACAAAGTCTCTCTTTGCAGAATGTGTGGGAAAAATACTTATGTTGTGGAGATAGGGGTGTAGAGTCCATATTCCATGATTACAATATCAGGGGGTATGAAGTATGGGTATGGAATCCTTACTCCCCAACAATAAAATTTCCAAATTCTAGACTACACTGACTATCTTCAATGGAAATCCCATGGTTGAATTAAGTTAGGTGTTCATTTACCCACTTTGTAGGGGAAAACTCAAGTAATATTAATTAATTGATAAAGAAAACAATTTCATCATGGAAAATTAATAAAATAAGGAAATAAGATACGAGGACACCTAAGATGTAACATCCCTGGTTTTAGTCCCCAGAAATTGCAATGTAACTGTATAAATGTGAATTAGGCTGGTGAGTCAATATGATTGGGGAAAAGACCCCATACTGATTAATATGACCAGGGGACAAATTGTATATTATGAACATTTAAATGATTAATAAAAGTAGTAATCATTGGCTACGATAGGAGAGGGATGAAAATAATGGGGGGCTATGATTCCAAAAGAGAGAGCGGTAGAAGGGGAAATATTCATGGGTGTTAATCCAACCCACATTCCTGGAATTAGTATATTTGTGTATAAACTTCTATTTGATGATTGAGTGTTCCCAAAGACAATCACTTATTTTATGTAAGAGGGTGGGTGTGAGGAGTCACATCCCATAGTTATTGGGGAGCATGGGGTTGAAGTAAAATCAACATTGGGTAGAGTTATTAATCAACTGGCATGGGGGAAAAGAAAATTTTTGTGGACAAAGAAGACAATTATTTTGCATGTAGTTTTTAGGAAGAAAGAGGAGAGATGAGTGTTGGGAAGAGAACCAACCATGTTGTTATTGAAGGAAACCATTATTGGGATGTGTTTTATGCAAAAAATGGGGCATGAGTTCCTGTAAAATGGGTTGTAAGCCCCTGTTGCTTTTTTGTTCTTGAGGAAATGGCTCAAGAGACTTGTGAAGGTTGTTTTTATCACTCTTAGAGAAACTGAGAGTTCCAGTAAGTCCCCAAATGAGATATTCCTATCCAATCGAGTGCACTGGAAACCCTGAAAAATGAATGGTACAATTCGATGGAATGATAGTAGTTAAGGGGGTACATTCCTTGGGTTGTTCAGGTCATGGGGAAGCGATATAGTCGATTGGAACTACTACTAGAGTTTGGAAGTTGGGTTTGTGGTTGTTTTGTGTGGAGAGTGGAAAACCAATAGGGACGAATATCCTTGTGGATTCATAGCCTCATCTCGAGGGTGGCATACTATTGAGATTCAATAAATAGTAGTGCCTATGGCTGGGAGGTTCATCCTTCATACCCAACCAATTGGTTTATTATTAACTTATAAGTGTTATGTTGTTTTTATTATGAATATTCCGCTATATAAATGTGTATCTGAATGTTATGTGTTTGCTAGTTTAATTCAATAGTTCCATTCATTTTTTAATTTATATTTTTAGTTGCATGTTAAATTATGCGCCTGCTACCTCTTGGTTTATTTTATAAGTATGGGGCACTTTTAAATTTTCCATGTTAGCAAGATAAGTCATTTTTCATAGTGACAAGACTCAACTTGGATGGTTGGGTACATTACATATTGGTATTAGAACCACGGGTTCAACACTAATCCTGCATGGACCAGAATCAACATGGAGAAGCCAAAATTGCAGATTAACAATGAAAAGGATGTTTGCAATGTGGTTGTCATATTTGTCTAGTGAAAACGTTTAAGTAAATTGCCTATAATTTTGGTGAAATTTGAGTTCAGGGTTTAAAATCCCCAATTTTAATCTATAAACACACATGTTTGGGAATTTAATTGGTCAAATATTGGAAATTGCAGTGTAAAGAGGGTGAAATTGGGCAATATTGAGAAAAAACCCAATTTCTAAAGTGAAATTTTGTTGTGAAATCGACGTTGGACTGAAATTTTTTGGGTGCAGAGGTCGAATCGTCATGTACAGGGAAAAAATTATCCATTAACAAGCTTAATTTTTGAGTTTCACGACGACCACGATGAAAATTTTGAAATTATGAATTTTGAAAAATTTGGGAAAATTTGAAAAGTTCAGAAAATTTGAAAATTTGGAAGATTTGGGTAATTTCCCATACCATGAGGTCAGGATGATGTGGACACCCTATGGTGGGAGACATGGAAATGGTGATGTGGAATTCCATGGTGGTAGGTCCATGGTGGAAATCTAGAGGGACAGTGGAAGTCAATGGTAGGCCATAGTGACAGGGTGACCAGTGGGATGGTATCAATTGATACCATAAGTGGTATCATAGGGGTATCAAAGCGATTTTGGAAATGATCATTACGGATGCAACACCAGTGAAAATGAGCCATGTATCAAGGAGGTTTTAGAGAGTCACACTGCATAGGGAGTGTTAACAACTGAGAACATTGTTGATGCGAAATGACTTGTCCGACATTAATCTCCCCTAATCTTTGTCATTTTATCTAGGGAGAATGCAATTTCTCGCATTACATAGTCAAGGGGGTGTTAACCCTTGAGTACATTGGTGATGAAACATGGATTCCCCACCATTGATCTCTTGATCATATACATCATTCGATCGAGGAGCATGCTAGTTTGTGTGACAAAAGAAAAAGGTGTGAGATGGGACCTTCCCATCCCTATGGCCAATGAAAGGGTGTCAAGTGGGTAGTCAATGTGGGTGGGCTCGCAAATAAAAATATTTTATTATTTATGAAATGTATTAAAGGAATAAAAGAGGACAGAGTTAGGAGGGAGGTGAATTATGACATGGCAGGGCTAGGGTGTCCAAGAGGTTGACATGGAATCACCTCAAGGTCCCATGTGGACCGAGAATTCCACATCAACAACCATATCAACAAAGATGCCACATAGGCCAAATTGTCCTATAGTCTCAAAAAAACGGTTTGGAGCCAAATCTTACTTTGGCCATAATATGAGCATAATAAATTAGAATATAAGATTTTCTGGGTTTTTTTCTGTAGTGTCAAGGTCTACAAAAGTGCCAGTGATGACCACTTGCTAATTATTGTATGATTTTCCAGAAAATTGAAATTACATATTTTTGAAGATCAGAGTCAAGATGAATGGAAATAGCACAGTTACTATTGAAACTTGTACAAAGTGTCAAAAAAACATACATGAATATACTTTGTGAAGGAATTGACTAGATTCTATGGAGTTTGGAGTGGGGGTGTCCAAATAGAAAAAAATCCACTATTCCATGCCACTTTTTGGGGAGTTGTGGGATTTTTAAAGAAGGAAAAGTGTCCCTAGATGGAAAATATGGAAAAATTTATTTATTCGACATTTTGTATACTCATCAATCCAAAAAAAATTGATTTAGTGATGTTTTTCTAGAAGTGCATAGTTTGGGAGATAGCCAGTTTGGCTAAAAATTCTATGTTTGGAAAAAGGGGTGAAAAAAGACAAAGTTGTCATTTCTAGATTGCTGCAGTTTTTGACTCGACCATTAGATTGAAAATATGAGAAATTTTATTAATTCCCTATCATTAGTATTATTTGGGCATCATAAAAAAGTTTCCCTGGTTCTTGACAAATTTAATTCTATAAGTGACATAAGTTGGTGTTTGGGATTAATTTCACCAGAATGAAAAGTGTACCAAAGGGGTAAATTAACAATTTTCAAATGTATGTAAATTTCTACTTAGAGCTCAGAATTGAGAAACAAAGTAGTCATTGAAAATGTCTTGAATAGGAGAATCTATGTATCCACCTAGAATTGTCATTCAAGTAGCATAATTCACATGAGATCAAAAGGAAGATTATTCTTGGGATTGAAGAGCAGGTTTAAAATGAGTTTTATATATGTGGAATATGAAAGGGGAAATTTATAGACATGAGGAAAATGGGTGAGGTAGTTATTTAGAATGATCGTGTGGTTTCTTTAGTAAGATAAAAGGATCATACATCTTGGTGCAGTTAGGAATATGGAAGCCCTCCAATGAAATTTTTATTTTGGAAAAAGAATGTTGGTTGAAATATGTGCATATACAATGTGGATTATAGTAAGTAAGACCATCTAGAATTCATTATATCACATGTGCAGTGAGTGCACATGGAGCTACAAAAGATTAATTCTAGAAGGATGGTTTATATAATAGGTGAAAGAGTTTGGATTTGGTATTAAGGATGAGTAGAGAGACTTGAAGAAAGAGTGTTGTGTCAAGGATTATTCAGAAGATGATCAAACACCATGAATGAACAATGTTAAGATATGAATCCAGGTGCAACCATGAGGATTTTTTAATCCAAGAAGATAGTATTATGATAAAAGAGGGCCACAATGCATATATGAAGGTAAGGTGCATTGTCTCCAGGAATTATTCTATGAATAATTAGAGTAGTACATCCAGTTTGTTAGAGTGCTCAGTGGAAACAGTGTGCAAGTGTAAATCACTCAGTGGATGAGAGAGTGAAAATTCCATTATGTACAAATTTGTTCTATATGGAAGTAATCAGACTCCAATGAGAGGCAATCCATAAAAATTAATTGGATTCAAGAATATGACAAAGTCTATGAATAAGTAGATGTTAATCTAGTTAGAGTATATTGAAAGACTAAAAGAACTATGAAAACAATGAAAGGGAATTTCTAACGTGTATAGAGAATGATGAGTACATTTCAAGGGTACTGAGTGTATTTCCAAGGTGGCATACTATGGGAATTCAATAAAAACACAAAAAGGGAAGTGGTATTCAAAAAAGAAATTCCTAAGAAGAAACATGAGGAAGAAAATGGTTCTATGATTGACATGGTATCAAAAACAGTTGGAATATAAAAGGAACTATTTGAATTGTACAAGGAAGTAGGTCAAGCTTGTAAAACTATTTGAGGAATCAAAGAGTTGTAGAGGGAAGAGCAGGGCTACAAAGAAGGTATTGAAAGGTTGAAAAAGGACTTAGAATAACAAAGTTAAATTAGTATACGGTTGTTACAGATTTTGAATGTCTTGCAAATGATAATAAACAAAGGTTCTCACATAAAGCATGAAGCCAATAGGGGAGTAATTTCATAGCCTGCAAATGGATTTAAGGATGAATCCATAGCCTGGGAGCTAGAAATGTAATGCAGTCTACATATCTTATTGCAAGAAAAGGAAAATGATATCATTAGATGAGATGTGACTCATAGAGTGGATGTGACATCTCTACATGAAAGAATATGAATGAAATAAAAATGAATTGTTAAGATACGATTTAGCTACTTGTTTTTAAAAGTATTTAGAGAAAGAAAGTTGCCTCTATTATAAGAATGTGTAGTTAAAGAAGGGTACAAGTAAAAATGGAGGAGTGTAGAATTCCATTTGGAGTAGAGTGGTCTGGAGTGGAAAATAAATGTTTCACATTGAATCACTCAATAAAGTGAAAAGAGGTATTTAAAATTGAGCAAATCCATAGATAACAAAGGGTATTGGAAACAATGACATAAAAGAAACATTTCATAATGTTCATTCCAATCAATGAGAATGGTAGTTCAAGACTGGTGGGGTCAAGGAAATGGGGAGTGGTTAATTATATTGTAGTATTAATATTCGGCTGAATTAGTGTATGTTACAACACTATGGATATTGAGAATTTTAGCCAAAAGATGTTGGGACAAAATTATCTATATAAAGGAAGCAGTTGTGAGATGGAAGCACTAGTGGATCTAGTGGTTGGAAATGAAAAATGGCCAAGTGGAGCTTGGCTAGAAGGTTCATAATAGGGATCAATGGTGCACAAATGAGTATAATTGCAGAGCCTAGAGAAACAAGGATCGACATGAATTCAAGGACAAGCATATACAATAACAACAAAATAAATAAATAAAACTGAAAATAAATATACACTCAAGTGCATGATAGAAGTGATACATGATACATACAATAAAGATAGAATGCATGCGCATGAAGTGGGAATGATAACATTTAATTTTTAATGCATATTGATGTAAGTTTGTGCATAGGACCATGCTTGTGGTATTCTTGTAGACCAAGAGTGGTCTATTGTTATATATATCTATGCAATAATGATGCTACGCTATTTGAATGTGACTAATGATGGATTGTATATCCAGGAAACTTGTTTATAGGATGGTTAAATAGGTTGATGATGTTACTGCATATAAAAAACCATCCATACGAAGAAAAATAAGGATGGTAAAATGTTGATCAAAGGTTGGTGAAGGGATCTTGGGATCTTATATAAAGTACTAGTTGATACGGTAACATCAATTAATGTAATAACAATCATGCAGGTATGCATTTGGGTTGTTTATAATTCATAAATACTGAAGGGAATTGAGGCAAGAATTCCCCCAGTCAAATCTTAATGTTGGAATTGATGTTTAAAGTAAGAGGGTCTTGAATATACAAATTTTATTGATGTTTAAATGAATTCATGTAAAATTTAATTGCATATTATATTATATTAGTTGTGAGATCATAACTAGGTCAAGTAAGGAGATATACTCCTGCTGTAGCAATGAATTCCATTAGAATTGGTCGTGTGTGAGGCATTGTTGAGGTTTGATATGGAAATGTTGTAGACCCATCCAAGTTCATAATGGTTTTCCCCTATATAACTAATGTTTGGACTGGAACCTCTTTGCCGACATGAGAGAGAACTAAGGGAATTCAATTCCTAGTGTTGTGTATGGGTTGAAGAGGAAGATATCCAAATGATTGAGAAAGTAACTAGGGGAGAGTTTGGGTAATGTGTTGAGGCATTTTCTAGACCTTCCAACTCACCATGGTGGAATACCTAACATGGATATATGGTATTTTGGAGCCAATGCAAGGATGCATTGTGTAAATGTGGCTATGGACATTGACACATTAGTTTTATTTATTGATAATATTTGATTTCATTATGAAAATTTTGGGTGTTGGTAATGAATATGTGAGGAATGCAAATTTTATTCCATTTAATATGAATAATAGTTGGACGTGATGAAATTTTTAGATTAAAGTAATTCTGAAAATCACTCCATGGGATAAATACAAATGTTGCAGTGAAACGATATTGTGCATGAGGTACTAACACGCAGTTTGGTTGAGTAAAAATTAAGAAAATTTTAGGGAGAATGGTCTTGGATATGATAGGTATGTAAGCCCATAAAGAAGATAAATGTCTACTTTTGTGAAAGAAAAAATGTTTTGAGTGGAAAACTCATGCATGAGAAATTTAATTTTTCTGTATAAAACATATTTGAGAAATCAATAATAAAAAATTGTTATGATATGCTAACAATTTGTTGGGATGCATGGAAATTAAGAAAATTGCAGGAAGAATGGTCTTGGATATGGAAAGGATGTAATCRCATAAGAAAGAATTATATCTACTATTGCAAGAGACAAACGTAATGAGAGGAAAACTCATGCTTGGAAAATTCTATTTTCCTGTATAAAACATATTTGAAAATTTAGAATTGAAAATTGTATGATGATGTCTCATATTGAATGTATGCATATGATGCATATATGATGATTGGCACAAGTTACATATTTCTAGTGGAATTCTAGAAGCAAGTTGGCATCTGTGAGTGCAAGAAGACATTGGAAAATGAATGATYGACTGAGGAACTATGTAACAGTAAAAGAGATGTCTCATCCTAGAGGRTGGATATAGTAAGAATAAGCAAGTTGTCAGGCATGAAGAGTGAAATCCTTTGTGAGAGTTTCACTGTCGAAGAACCAAGTTGTCAKGCCTGAAGAGTGAACTCTTGTGTCAATTGTACTATAGAAAAAAGGTTGTTGCYGGTTATTTACTAATAATTTTCCTAGTAGTGAGTTTCTTGAGTTCCTAGTAGTGAGATTCCTACTTACCTGTGCTAAAGAGACCATGGTAAAGAAATGGTGTATGCCGATGTATTGAGGACACTGAAGGGGGAACATTCCTTGGGTCAGCCCTGATAAAATAAGGGTACAACATGATGGATTGAGATCAATGAAGTGGGTACATTCCTTGGGTTGGGAAGGTCAAGAATAAGAGACATGGTGGAAATCAGGATGGTTGTAGGAGAATGTGAATGGGCTATGTATCTATGTTTTGAGGCCGAGGTGCCTATGCATTTATGATTATGGGGTTGAAGTTCCTATGCATTCATATTTAGGATGGAATGTTTGTGTCATATTAGGTTGGAGAGTCTATATGTTGATTAAAGATCAGAGAGCCGACCATTTTAATTGTATGTACACTTTAGGGTGTTGTGCACCAATGAAAATGGAAAAATAAGGGGGAGGGGAATGTAACATCCTTGGTTTTAGTCCTCACAAATTGTAATATAATTGTATAAATTCCAATTAGGCTGGTGAGATGATATGATTGGGACAAAGAGGCCATATTGATTAATATGTCCAAGAGGGAAATTGTATATTATAAACATTGAAATGATTAATAAAGGTAGTAATAATTGGTTATGGTACAAGAGGGGTGAAAATGATGGGGGGCTATGATTCCATAGGAGATAGGGGTCTAAGGGGAAATATTCATGGCTATTAATCTAACCCACATTCCTGAAATTATTATCTTTGTGTATAACTTTCTATTTGTTGATTGAGTGTTCCCAAAGCCAATCATTTATTTTTTGTAAGAGAATGGGTGTGAGGAATCATATCCCATAGTTATTGGGGAGCATGGAGATGAAATACAATCAACATTGGGCATAGTGAGTTGTCAACTAGCTTGAGGGAAAATGAAACTCGTATGGCCAAAGAAGAGAATTTTTTTGCATGTAGTTTTTGGGTAGCAAGAGGATAGATGAGTGCTAGGAAGAACACCAACCATGATGTTCTTGAAGGAAACCATTATTTGTTTTTTTTTTCATGATGTAAATGTGGCATGTGTTCCTGTAAAATGGGTTGTAAGCTTGTAATTCATTTTCTTGTTGAGGAAATGGCTGAAGAGCCTTATGAAGGATACTGTGAGCATTCCTAGAGTAGCTGAAAGTTACTTGAAGTCCCCAACTAAGATATTTCTAGCCAACTGAGTGCATTGGAATCCCTGATAAATGAATGGTACAACCCAATGGAATAAAAGAAGTGAAGGGGATACATTCCTTGGGTTGTGCACATTGTGGAGCAGAAAGATGATGGATTGGAATTGTTGCTGGAGTTTGGAACCTAGGTTTGGGGATGTTTTGTGTGGAGAGTGGAGAACCAAGAGGGATGGATTTCATTGTGGACTCATAGCCTCATCTCAGGGGTGACCCACTGTTGAGAGAAAATGAATAACAACGCCTATGGCTGGGAGGTTCATCCTTTGTACGCATCGAGTTGGTTAAATATTAACAAATAAGTGTTATGTTGTTTTTATTATGAATATTGTGCTGTGTAAATGAGTATCTGAATGCTATGCATTTGCTTGTTTAATTCAACAATTGCATTCATGTTTTAATATATAATGTTAGTTGCATGTTAAATTATGGGCCCTCTACCCCTCGGTTTATATTTTAAGTATGGGGTTTTTTTAAATTTTCCATGTTAGTAGACTAAGTCATTTTCCATAGTGATGGGACTCAGCTTGGATGGATGTGTACATTAAATAAGAGGGTTTTATTATTTTGGAATAAACAAAAGTTTATAAGGGTTTGATTATTTTGGAATAAACAAAATTATTTTATAAAGGAAATGAGACACCACCTTGCCTATGAATAATAAGGAAGGATAAATTAAACGAATGATCATTTTTGCACAAGGAGGGTGAGGTGTTAACTTTGTAGAGTCTATAAATAGAAGGGGGATATTGGAATAAGGGGAGAGAAAGAAAAATTAATGACATGTGGAGGTCCTACCAAAACTTAGTTATAATTGATATGAGAATCTGGTTAATGAAGTTGTAGCCTTTGAGATTAGTTTAGTGTAAGTAGGACTCACTATTACCATACAACTTGTTATATAAATCAATGTTGTATATATCATCTCGGGGAAAGTATCGACGAGGGTTTGGAATGTAACTTATTGGTGACATCAATGGAAAATATTGAAATATCTCAGAAAATGTCACAAGGCCTAAAAAAAATACAAAAACACTTTTTTTTTCAAATTTTTAAACATGTAAAGCAACAACAACATCAAATAGACACATTGCTACATAAATATGAAAATACAAAACTGGTCATGATCTTCTGCACATGACTCATATTGATTTGAGTGGTATTCTTTTTAACAGAGACATGGTATTTACTATTCATTGCCCCTTTGAAGGAAATATCAGATCTTTGATGACTCATATTGTCTATGTTCAAACATCCATCCCCTCCATCCTATCTTCCAATGCCCATTTAGCCACAACAACTTGCTCTCGTTTTTAGATCCTCATTGTAAAGGAATATGCCATTTTGGCCTCTTTAGCATACTTTTGAACACATTGGATTTGCTAGTGTGCAATCTATTAAACACGCATACACATGCCAATTATTGATAGTTTCTGTAAATTTTCATTCAAGTGTGAATATTTTGAATAATTGTTTTCTTTTATACACGTGAAACAATGTTTCAGTTCTTTTATTTTCCTTAGAAAAATCTGTAATTTCTATCTGGGAGAGAGAGAAAATTACATTTTTCATATGCATACTGCATTTGAGAAACCCATATGGGTTGTGTCTCATTAAATAAAATTCATTTTAATACAAAAAGGCCTGCAAGCATTCTTGTAACTCAATGACGAAATGATACAACATATAATAAGTAAAAAATCAGCAATAAGATCAGAGTTTTAGACCAAGACAGGTTCATCCATAATATAATGAAGAAAGTACTCCACCCATAGTGACTCCATCCTTGAATTTGACTAGCACCCATGATCTTGGATCCAATTGAATGCCTTAGACAAAATATCTTCAAACATAATATAATGAAGAAAGTACTCCACGCATAGTGACTCCGTCCTTGAATTTGACTAGCACCCATGATCTTAGATCCAATTGAATGCCTTAGACAAAATATCTACTGCAGAATTGAGTTCCTTATAGAATTGAGTTCCACCTTTTTTTGGCCAGCATGCCAATATTTTCCATGCACATTCAATATGTCAGATATGTCACGATATATTCCATAGAATATATCTCCTTCCCTTTTATCTCTACGATATATTTGATATATCAGAGATATATACAACACTGATATAAATTCAGTTAAGAGAGTGGAAGTGACCCCACACAATTATTTGGGGGTCTTAGGAGAATAAATTTCCGGTGAGTGAGGCTAGGAAGAAAACCACTTGGAATAAGTTGGACATAGGGGATTGAAACTATTACCCAATAGCATTAGAAGGAAAAATCTAAATAGCTATATTATTTTATTGATTACATAGCATTTGAAGGAAAAATATAAATAGATATATTATTTTATTGATTACATAGCGGAGAGGTGATTTTAGCAAGTTTGTTACTTTAAATTTTGAATGACTACTATTTGAATTGAATGTGTGGATGCTATTTGAATTATGTGATTGTTATGTTTATAGTTTTGGACTAGTGCACTAACTTGTGATGCAACACGATATCAATTGCAAAGTGTACACTTTGCTGGAAATAACTGTCAGAAATTGCCTTAAAGAAAGGGATATGTTGAATGCGAAATGATTGAAATGTTTACATTCTGAATTTATATTTTTGAATATGAATATTAGAATTTATATTTCTTATGAGATGAATAAGAAGATTTTATATTTCTAAAAGTTGAATGATTGAGATGTTTACATTCTGACTGTATATTTTTTAACATACATTCTAAACGTGAATCCTGAATTTATATGTATGAATTCGATATCGAATATCCACTTTCTATAAAATTCAATTAAATAAATTTACATCTTTCTAAGTGTATAATTAATACTATACATACTGAATATGGATTCTTATTTTATAGCTCTAAATTATATATTGAGTATGCACTTTGTATAGAATTCAGTTAAATAGATTTACATAATTTGTTGTCAGGGAATATGTTAAAAGATATGTGACAAATGGTGAAATGAAGATAAAGACATATGCGCGATTTATTTAATTCAGTTATGGGATGGAATATTCCTTTAGAAGACAATTCAATATGCTGTAGGAAATGATTGTAAACTAGGCTTGAGTTGTAAACATTATAAATATGGCTGTAGAGAACGATTATGATCAATGGGGTTAAGTATTATAAATTGGGGTGTAGAGAATGAATAAAAATTGATGATTTAAATATGTTTGGGGGTGGGTTTATTGGTTCAGCGTGGAATCCCTTCCATAATTTGAATTTGTCAATGGAAGTTCATGTGTATAAATTAATTATAAAAAATAGGAAAACATAGCTTCAAAAATGTTAAATGTTTGTGTTGGTTTTTTTTTATTTATAATTTAATTATAAGAATAGAATATGTAGGTATAATTTAATTATAAGAATATAATATGAAGAGAGGTATTGTTTTTTTAATAATGTATTTATATAAAAAAAAAAAAACTTTATTTAAAGAGAAGAAAGTCATAACATATATGTTTTAGAGGGATAATTTGTTCCAAACAAATTATGATTATTAGCTCTTTTTTTTTAATGATAGTACATAGCATATAATTTAATGCCAAATTATTGCCCAAATGGGATATTTATTTTCTGCTTTTGTTTGGATGATTTTTTTAATATGTTAATGGTATCTGTAAGTGATATCATCATCACACATGGTTTAATGGCATAAGATACCGAGTAAAGAAAATTATAATGAGCTTTAATAGACTTATGCTTGCATGTATGTTAAAGATAAATCATTGCCAAACAAAGTTGTGACCCTCAATTTGATTGGTTTCATTTAGTTTATAATGTATAGAACTGTATTGCTGTCAAACACGTGTATGCATCATTTACATAAGAGTTATGTGGTTACAATGGAAGAGGTTGCTCTTATTCCTTTATTTTTCAGCAAGTAACTTTTGTAGTTGCTAATGTTTTGGCAGCAAAAGACAATGAATATTTTAGTACTTTGCTTATAGGTTGAGTTTCACCATAAGAGGGTTGATTTTGAAACCTATTAGTGCTCGTTGAGTGAATTCAATATACGTTTAGTTCTCTATTGTCATGATTTTAGGGAGGTTCGTGTAATTGTATATAAAGAATGTGTTATTTCTATATTTTGAAGAGTTCATTATGATTGATTAATAATGTTGTGTTCATTATGATTGATTAATAATGTTTATATCGTGTGTGAAACATGACTATCGATTATGATACAATAGCATGTGATCTAATACATAATGATTTTTTATTTTTGTGAATGGTTTACATTTGAGAATTAATCATTTGTAGGATGCATTTAGTTAGGTCATGGAGGATTTAGAAATTGTTTGTTAAACAAGAAAATGCTAAAGTCAAGTCATGAACTATGTAGAAATTGTTTGTTGAACAATAAATACTAAGTAACATTGCACGTCAAACACAAAGTATGAAACTAACAAATGGAATGTATAGACTTGACTTGTTAATGAAGAAAACATTGCTATGACCTTTATTGAATTTAATTAATTTTGTTTTTCCTAATTCGTTTGATATCCCTAGTGTTGAACCACTATATATATATGTGTGTGTGTGTATGTGTGTGAATCCGTCCTAAATTCTACAATGCTTAGTTTTTTACTTTAATTGCATTAGGTATATAGTTTGAACTGCTCATCAGGTCTTGATTACTCTTGCATTTTGGTGATTTCAAAAATGTAGTAAAGCATAAATTATATCATGACCAGACCAGTGTGCATCCAAAACATTTGCTTGACATTGTTTAATAGGTAAGTTTGTTGAAATATCGTATATTATAGTTTTTTATTATGGAGATTTTTTTTTTGTTGTTTCTTGCAACATTTTAGAGTCCATGTACTCTAGTAGATTTTTGCTTCTAGTATTATTTGTTAGGATATTTAGACACTTAGGAGTTAGTTAAGATCTACTTGGTCTAATATGTCGTTAGGTAAAATTTTGTTTCTTTAGTATGCATTAGTATGCATTTGTAATTAGCAAATCCGACGGTCACGATATGTTCCCGACATAGAGTGATCTGACGGTTCATACTCTCCTCGATCTTAATGGCCATTGATCCATGGATTAACACTCGATTGGTCCATGATCTCTATTTAAAGAGCATGGAGGGTCATTTGTCGATGATCGATTGTGAGAAACTCTCTTGTAAAATATCTCTGTAATATTTTTCTTTGCATTAATAAACTGCTCCAAGTGGCCACGTTGGTTGGGGCCGTGGATGTTTCCCCGTAGGGGTTTTACCACGTGAAAACATCGGTGTGTTGATCTTTGATCTGGTTATGTGAGTGGTTACTGAAGGTGTTCGTCCTTTGTTGGAATACCTGTGTTGTCGAACATGGTATCGGAGCCTGTTTGAAGAGTCGCTCCTGTTGTAGATCGAGATCGTGAAGCCGAGTTTCATCATCTCCATTTTCTGGCATTTACGTACATTTCTGAGCTGAGAGGTCTATTCCATTGTGTCCAAAGCACTCTTTTCATTTAGGAACACTTTTCGTTTCACTCAAAAAGGTTTATGTTTACCCAAGATACGGCCATTACAGTCAGATCCAGAGGTATAAAGTCTGAATACGCAATTTTTTTTAAATTTTTGCAAAGTTTTGATTTTATTTCGGTTTGTATGTTTTTATTTCTGGGCTACTACTCTTTTAGATCTGCATATGCTCTTTGCCCTGCACCTTGTGTGATCTTGGCAAAACAGAAACAGATAGGAAAAGGTGCATCTTCTGGGTAAGCTAACCGAGATCTAACCCTTGTTGTCATCAAGAAGCGAAATTGTTTTCTTGTGTGAAAAGAGTTTTTTTGGAGCATGCTCTCCAAGGCCGTCTTCATTATCATCATCATCATCAACAACAACAACAATCCTCCTTCTGAACATTACAATATGTTTTGCTAGACCATTTGGTTAAAACTTGCCTTATTAAGTAAGAGGTCTTGAGTTCAAGTCTCTCTTTTGTTATTTTTTTTGAAAAAGTTCATGCTAAAAATTGTAAAGTGCATTT
>ML781644.1:364917-396687 GCA_009831015.1 Picea engelmannii | reverse complement strand
CTTTCACATGCATTGGTACTAATGGCACACATTTTGAGGACATCCATGTCTTTTAGGGGGTTGTTATGACAACCAAGGGGCCACTACTGCACACATGTCCACGAGGTCCATCATTTGGGGAGTTGGTTATTTCATTGGAGGAAGCACCCTCACTAACCTTGCTATCTTGTGGATTATTTTGGAATTTATAGTTTGTTGACTCATTAAACAAGTGGAGTGCTACCCTATTTTCCATATGGGCACATTTATTGTTTATGTAACTACCTTGCATATTTATATAGGGAGCCCACCTTTTGGAGGATTAATTATTGATTGTTTCCCTAGGTCGAAGGGAAGCAATCATTTCCATTGGCACACTTTTCAAGGGTATATATTTTTGTGGACTATTTTATATTATATGGCATGGTCAAAGTTGTCCCATAACCACATTCTTGCACACATAGCAAGGGTGCACCTCTTCTAGGTGTTTAGTTTATATTATCTTGGTTAATCAAAGCCCATCTTAGAAGGCATTCTATTTATGATGAGGACACATGGCACAAGGAAATTATTTTCATGGTCAAAGCAAGCTTGGATTGGAAGTGTTTTGCATAAGGAGAGGACAAGTGGCATGTCCATTCACTTGTCTCTTATTTTATTATGTATTGTTTACTTTTCTTTAGGATTTTTTTTAGGATATTATTATTTATATTTTCCTGGGAGAGATCATCGATATAGATCTTGGATATAATTATTTTATTTTTGAAGGTTTTGATCTTATTACCCCTCATGTTGTATGAGAGGTAAATTTGTGATTTTCATCACATGACAGGGGTGACATGTTGGGATGTTGATGGACCTTCTAATTTTTATTGGAGACAATGCATCTTGCTTGGGCATGTTAATGAATGTGGATCATCATACTTCACCATGATATTGATGGCTTTATAACATGTTATCGCTCAAAATGTATGTGCATTTTGAGTCACTTTTGAAGTCAATTCTAGCATGTTGTGAAAAAAATATTTTTGCAATCAAGAGTATGGAAATGTGAGGGTGGTGTTCCATATGCACTAAGACATCTATGGGGCCCAACTCTATGTATGGGGTTTTCCTTTTCAAGGTTTGTTTGTCCAACATAAGGTAAAATTTTCAAAGGTTATCTACAGTATGTAGAATACTAGGTTGTTCTACTTACTATTGGCTCTGTTTCTATTGTAAAATCTAGAGAACAATAAGGAAGGGGGATTTCTTTAGGCAATTCAATAGCAGTTGGGACCCAATATTATGACCTTTTTCTAGTCGGTTTGGAATCTTAGAGATAATTTTACATTGCATATTTTGGTCTCATGTTCAGATCAATTGGTTACGCAAGACAGAGGGGTGTCATATGCTACTCTATATGTACTTAAAAAATGTCAAGATACATCTATTGACAATTCTAATTGCAAGGAAAGTGATATTCTTTATTCCATATACCACAAAATTCTATAACAAGTGCCCTCAAATTATGTGACAAAGGAAGCAAGTAAATGACTATATCAATCTCCAATAATTCCTTGCCAAATATGGATCATAAATAGAGATAAAATATGTGTATTAATTGTTCTTGTCCATATGTCACGAGAGAAACCTTATAACAACATTTAGCACATATTTTAGCACATACCACAGTGTTCCATTACTAGAGATTTAGAGCAGTTTTCAGTGTGTGTTTGCACTAGATTTCAACCATAAAGTAGAGCCACAGAAAAATCACAATTTGTTGGTCATAAAATAGAGAAATAGAACTGTGTAAAATGTGATTTTAGCCAGCCATATTAGTGTGTTTTAAGCATATACCATCGACCAAGAATGGGTTATAAACTCTGTGGTTTGGACAGACCCCTAAATAGTGAACAAATAGAGGCCAACGTTTTGGTATTTAGTGAGGTTGTTGGGCCTCCCTTAGCATCGATTTGGTTTAAAAGTTGTTTTAGATGCACACTATACCAAAATGTTGCAAAGGAAATTAAAGAGATAGGTCTATAATTTTGACTTTACATAGGTCAAAAACCCTTGTAAACAGTGCTCAGAAATATAACACATGTCTCAAGCTTGCTATTATTTCCCAAGTTTAAGATCAACACCAAGTCCAAGTCCTTTAAGAAAGACAAGATGCCTAAGAAAAATATATCAAATTACTACCAATACAAATCGGTTTGTAACAATATAAATTTTTTAGGTGGCAATAACAAAAGAATTTGAAATGAAAGATATGGAGAAGATATGTTATATCCTTAGTGTGGAGTGTAGTAGCAATGAGAAAGAATATTTATTTTTGAATCCAAGTATACAACATATTTATTAGATAAGTTTTGGATGTATCCATGCAAGTCATATGCAACTCCATCATCACTCTTTCTAAGGAAGAAATTCCCAAGGTGAATTATACTTTGTATAGAAGCTTGGTTGGGAGTTTATGTTGGCATATTTTACAGGAAGAGTGTGTTTGTCATTGATGGAAAGAACAAAAATGGCGATGGAGAACATGAAGAGATCAAATCTCATAAGGTAAAGCGTAGTACAGAAACGTGATCAGGATCAAATCCTTGATCGTGGATCTACTTCGAGAGTCTTCACGACCGTTGGATCACTTTAAGTGGAAGGATAGGTTAAGCGGGGCAAAATGGTTGATAATTCGATTATTCAAAATTCTGTCTGTTGAATTGATTTAAGTGGAAGGACAAGATAAGAAAGGGCTAAGATCTGAGATCTCGATCACTCGAATTCTCGTCAGTCTTCGAATCAAATTAAATGGAAGGATAGGATAAGAAAAGATGGAGATTCATTGGATTTAATCCAAGGCAAATATGCATCATAGACAGATCGAGTCGTTGATCTAAGATCTTGATCAAATGAACATCATTCATTTCGGGTCTAAAGTTATGAGGAGGTTACGCTTCGGAAAACTATCACTTTAAGAATTTCAAGTTGAGAACTGAAATACCCGAAGCCCGGAGAGCCGAAGAGTCAGAGTAAATGTCAACCGTCAGATCCAGAGGGATACGTGGCGATGGATCATGAGCTCCAGAGAAATATCTCTTCAAGAATTTCCAGTTGAGAATTGAAATTCCCTAAGCCCAGAGATCCAGAGAGCCGAAGTAAATCTCAATAGTACAATCATCCGAAATAGATCTCAGTTGTCAAATCATACGAAGAAGATCTCAAGCATTAGATCGTCCAAAGTAAATCTGGGTCGTCTGATCCAGAGCGTCAGTTTGAGTTTTGAAATTCCTGAAGCTCGGAGAGTCGAAATACATTGTCGACTGTCGTATCATCCGAAGGATATCTCAGTCGTCAGATTGTCCAAAGAATATCTCAAGCATCAGATCATCCGAAGTGAATCTGGGTTGTTTGATCCAGAGTGTCAGTTTGAGTTTTGAAATTCCTGAAGCCTGAAGAGTCGAAGAGCCGAAATACATTCTTGACCGTCGGATCATCCGAAGTAGATCTCATTCGTCAGATCGTCCGAAGAAGATCTCAAGCATCAAATCATCTGAAGTGAATCTGGGTCGTCTGATCTAGAACCTCAGTTTGAGATTTGAGATTTCAGAAGTCCAGAGACCCGAAGGAAGTCTCGATTGTTGATCGAGAAAGGGGCTGCAGAACCGTTGATTTGGTTGAAAGGTCAAATTCCCGAAGTGGAGGCAGAGCCATCGATTGAGAAGGATAGGTGCACAAATCATCGACTTCGGAAGATCATCAAAGTAGGGTTTGATATTTGAAACTCCCGGAGCCCGGATCACGAAGTAAATCACAGTCGTTGATTTATGAAGGTTAGATTTGATCTGAAGAACTTGAAAGGACAGATATGAACCGTCAATTCAGGAGTATCTTCAATATCATGAGATTGACGGTCTGGTCGCATTGCGGGGTCATAACATGCTCGGGTCTTAATTTTCCGTGAGTGGGCCAAAATCAAAACCACGGTATTGCCAAAGGCATACCTGGAGCTTTAGAGTGAATTGCAGGGAAAAAAGAGGATTTCCCTCAAACCACCTTTGGTCATGCCTGCAATCACGTGGTCACATGAGAGAATCGTCCAAGGTCACATCAGCAAAAGATTGAGGAAGGAGCTAGCGCTGCTAGGATCCACATTGAAGGTTACGCATTGAAAAGTCAAAAAACATCTGCGTGTATAATCCAACGACGTTGATCAAACCGAATCTAATCGAAGGGTTGTTGTTTCATCTTGTGATTTCTTGATCAGTTACGATTTAGTTACACTAACTGAATTATTGTTCCTGAGTGGTTGAATCATTGTTCCTGGGCGTTGGAATCATGATTCCTGAGGGGTTTTTTTTTAGATTCCTGACTTGAGCGTTGGAGATGCGGAGTGTAATGGATGATTAGAGTAGGAATAAAAGAAAAATGTCGTGACAGAGAGAGGTTGTTATTTCTCTGTAAAAAGTAGTCAAAATGTAAGCAATGAATATCACATCATGAACTGAGGGAGAAAATGCAAAGATGAAGAACATAAGCTAGACAGAGAAGAAATGGTGAAAACATCAAACTGTACGAGAACTTCGAAGAAGATGCGAGCAGGAAGACACTGATGTGGGCAGAGAAAAGCAGTGTATCAAAACAGTGATGAGATTGGTAATCCATTGATAAATACTATATCACTGTAATAAATTTCAGCAAGCAAATATTTATATTTCAGGGTGGTAGGATGGTGCTAGGGAGGACTGTTGTCCTTAGGGTTTCAAGTGGGTTCTTGAACACAGGGAGTTGTATCTTCCATCTAGTTGCAACTAGAAAAACCAGGGTGGTAGGGTGGTGCAAGGGAGAACCATTTTTCTCTATTAATACAGGTTGGTGCTTGTGTGACTGGAACTTGGTGCTTCCATCCAATTGGTGCTAGAACACTCAGGGAATTTTTGTTTCCTTCTAGTGGGTTCTAGAGAAACCAAAGGGTTCGTGCTCTCTACAAGTTGCATCTTGTTAAAGAAGAGGTTTTAGCCTCATTTTGAGTTGGTGCTCAAAGATTGATGATGTACAGAACTTAAAAGACTACCTATCATTCTAAGAAGAAGAGGTTTTCTTCCTTTATGGTTTTCCTCATGAATATCTGTCTATGCGTATATCATATGTGTGATTGATGTTTATTATTTCAACTATCATGAATTGCATAATATTGATGATCACTTGGAGAACATTAATAATATTTCAATAGGCATAAAATTGTTTAAGCACAGTAACAATTGATTCACCCCCCCCCCCTCAGTTGTCTTAGTATTTCCAACAATTGGTATCAGAGCAGGTTTCTTTTAGCTAAATTTATATTAATAATCTTAAACATTACAAGTCATGAAGGAACTTTGACCAATAAGCCTCCTCTATTTGATGGAACCATTTTTTCTTTCTGGAAGGTTAGAATGAGAACATACATTATGGCCTTAGGTGCTGATGTTTGGGATTTTGTAGAGAATTGATATACAAAACCTATTGTGCTAGCTTCCAAAGATGATAAGTTAGAATTTAGCTTCAATGCAAAGGCAATGAATGCTATATTGAGTGGGATTGTTGAAGCTGAATTTGTAAAAGTAATGCAGCTTGATTCTGCCAAAGAGATGTGGGATAAACTCATTAACAGTTATGAAGGAAATGAGAAAGTAAAAGATGCCAAACTTCAAACATATAGATTGAAATTTGAACAACTAAAGATGAATGAGGATGAAATAGTCAATAAATATTTCTTAAGAGTTGAGGAGCTTGTGAATTCCATGAAGGGTCTTGGTGAGAAGATTGAAGACGCATTTTTAGTTCAGAAGATTTTAAGATCTCTACCAAATTGCTTTAATCCAAAAGTTTCTACAATAGAAGAACCGAATGATCTTAAGATTTTGTCTATTGATAAACTTCTAGGAACTCTAACTGCTTATGAAATGAGGATTAGAAAATATAAACCTACTTCTAGAGAAGCATCATTTAAAGAAAATAAAAATGAGGATTCTGAGCCTAATGAAATTAAAGCAAAATTTGTGAGAAGACTAAAGAAAGGATCAGGCAAGTACCAAGGCAAGTTTCAATTCAAATGATTTAACTGTGGAAAGATAGGTCACTTTGCATCTAAGTTTCCACACAAGAAGAAGGACCAGAACTGTGAAGGTGAAAAGAGGTACAAATCCAAGAGATTTGGTAAAAATAAAATTTTATGTGTAAACAATGATGACTCTTCAGGAGACACAGATTGTGATTCTTCTTGTGAAGATAAGGTTAATGACTTTATGTTTATGGCCAAAGAGGATTATGATAATAAAATCATAGGAAGTGATGTTTATGACGAAGAATTTGTGGTTGATATGGAAGGTGAATTAATTAGTGCTTTGAAAGAAATTGATAGACTCAGATTTAAGAAGAGAAAACACAAACAATTGTTAATGCAGTTTGAAAAGAATGGTAAAGAACCAAGTGAAGATTTTGTTTTTTTAAAAGTAGAATTAGAAGAAGCATACAAAATAGAAGATATTCTAAAAAAACAATTAGCAGCGAAGAAGCTAAGATGTGAATCTCTGGAAGTTGAAGTAGTGGTTGTCAGAAAAGATCTAGAGAAATTTTAGGCCTTATACCATCAGAATCTGACAAGCATTAAAGCATCAAAAGGATTAGCCACGATTATGAATCAACAAAGGAATCCAAAGTTGAAAACTGGTTTGGGTTATGAGGAAGGATCAAGTAGTGGTCAGCCAAGCAACAAAGAGTCCATCAAGTTTGTCAAATCTATAATCATTGACAACAACCACTCTGCAGAAACAAAGGAAGATAATTAGCCGCCAAGGAGGAGTGAAAGAAAAAGTACCAGAACCAGATCTATAGAAAAAATAAATAACACAAACACACCCTCTGCTCAAAGAAATCATCAGCATGGAAGAAATCGACCCGCTCAAAGAAGACAACCATTTTCCAGGTACAAAGGATTTTTCTATGGATATTGTTTTTTCTGTTCTAACTTTGGTCACAAAGATGTAAACTGTTCTTTAAGATTTAGATATGAGCAATCAAGACACTCAAGGAATAAATATCTACCACAACAAAGAATGAGACATCCAAGTAACAAACAACCACAGACTGCAAATCATGTGATGGTTGGTAAAAAGACACAGGTTAAGCATAACAATCGTTATGATCCTTTATTCAGTGAACCATAATGTTACACCTGCCATAATTATGGACATAAAGCTGCAGACTGTTGCTTAAGGAACTATAAGCCAGATTTGAATCCCTCTACTGTAAATGTCAAGGTTTGGAAGAAGAAAGAAAATTACAAGTGTTGATTAGTGTTGTCAGCTAAAAGACAAAATAACCCCTGGTATATTGACAGTGGATGTTCCAAACATATGACTGGAGACAAAAGTAATTTTATGTCTCTAAGTGAAAGCAAATCAGGAAATGTAACTTTTGGAAATGATGCACCAGGAAAAATCAAAGGTAAAGGAATGGTAAGTCTAAGTAATGGCAAAGGGAAATCTCAAGATGTGTTCTTTGTAGATGGTCTGAAACATAATCTGCTTAGTCAGTCAAGTTTGTGACAGAGGATGTAAATTTGTTTTCACTTCTAAAGATTGTAAAATACAATCTGTGAATTGAGGACAGTTGATTGCAAAAGGCATAAGAACAGAAAACAATGTCTATGTTTTGAAAGAAGAAAAAGAAGAATGTCACTTAAGCAAGTATGATGAAAGTTGGTTATGGCATAGGAGACTCGGACACCTAAATTTTGATCATCTAATCAAACTTAGAAACAATGAGGCAGTAAAATATCTTACAAAAATATCAAATCCATATGGTTCTGTATGAAAACCTTTCCAAATAGGAAAGCTCACTCGGACACAGTTTAAATCTAAGAACTTTGAATCAACAAAGAAACCTCTTCAATTAGTACATATAGATTTATGTGGACCATCAAGGAAGGAAGGTACAGGAAAAGAAAATTATTTCATGATGATTATTCTAGACTTACATGGGTTGCCTTTCTTAAACAAAAATATGAAGCATTTGAAAAATTCAAAGTGTTTAAGGCTCTGACTGAGAGTCAAATAGGAAAAATATTGAAGGCAGTAAGGTCTGATAGAGGAGGAGAGTCTAGTTCAAGAGACTTCAAAGAGTTTTGTGATAAACATGGGATCAAAAGAGAGTATATTATTCCAAGGAATCCACAACAAAATGGAGTAGTTGAGAGGCAGAATAGATTAGTCCAACAGATGGAAATATCAATGATGAATGGAATGAATATTGCTCAGACATATTGGGTAGAAGAAATTCATACAGCTGTACATATTCTTAACAAAGCTCATCTCAGGCCACAAAGTGACAAGACTCCTAATGAACTATGGTTTGGAAGACCTGCTTCAATCAAGCATTTTAAAGTCTTTGGGAGTAAGTGTTATATCAAGAATAATGATGAAAATCTTGGCAAATATGATGACAATGCTGATGAAAGTATCTTCCTAGGGTATGCTACAAAAATTAAAGGATACAGATGTTATAATAAGAGGCTGCATAAATTGGTTGATTGTATTGACATAAAAGTTGATGAAGAAATCTCGACACGAGATGTAAGCAGTGTTGAATCAACAACAAAGGATATTGTTGAAGTTGAAGATGAACAGGTCCAAGAATCAGAAAAAGAAGACTCTGAGTCAGATGAAGATACAAATACTCAGGCAGACTCAAATCAGTAGACAACATCAAATCCTCCCTCCATAATTACTCAAAAGAATCATCCTGCAAGTTAGATAATTGGTGAGAAAGACAAAGTTGTACAAACTAGGAGAAGGATAATCAAAGACACTGAGCAATCACATATAGCATTCATATCCATGGTGGAACCCAAGAACTTTAATGAAGCCAGTGAAGATGTAAATTGGCTAATATCAATGAATGAGGAACTAGATCAGATTAAGAAGAACAATACTTGGGAGCTTGTTCCTAGACCTGCAGATAAGAATGTAATTGGCTCCAAATGGGTGTTTAAGAATAAAATGAATGAACAAGGACAAATTGTTAAGAATAAAGCTAGATTGGTTTGTAAGGGGTATGCACAAGTTGAAGGACGGGATTTTGATGAAACCTTTGCACCAGTGGAAAGATTGGAATCCATCAAAATATTTTTTGCCTTTGCATGTCATAAGAACTTTAAAATATATTAGATGGATGTTAAGTCAACATTTCTTAATGGAGATATAGAAGAAGAAGTATATGTGGAGCAACCTGAAGGATTTTCATTGACAGGTAATCTTGACTATGTCTGTAAGTTGAAAAAGGCATTATATGGACTGAAACAAGCACCACGAGCCTGGTATTATAGACTAGACAAATTTCTACAGGACAAAGGGTTCAAGAAAGGTATCGTTGACAGTAATATGTACATTAATTCTGAAGGTGATGATTTATTAGTTGTTTTGGTTTATGTAGATGACATTATTTTTGGATGCACTAATGACCCTTCAGTTCAGTGGTTTTCTAATTCAATGCAGACTGAGTTTGAGATGTCCATGATAGGAGAACTGTCATATTTTCTTGGTTTACGAATCTATCAGAGTTCTGCAGGGATATCTATCTCTCAAGAAAAGTATTTGAAAGAGATGTTAAAGAGGTTTCAGATGTAATATTCCTCTCTTGTTGGTACACCTATGGTGGTTTGTTGCAAGCTCAATAAATATGATATTACACCTGATGTTGATCAAAGAACATATCGATCAATGATAGGAAGCCTTATGTACATCATAGCATCTCGTCCTCATATAATGCAAGCTGTTGGAATGGTAGTTCGTTATCAGTCTTCTACTAAACAAAGTCATTTAGCAGTTGTTAAGAGGATATTCAAATATTTGAAGGGTACAATGACTCATGGTCTTTTGTATCCTAGAAATCAGAATTTTCAATTAACTGCATATTCAGATGTTGATTGGTGAGAGAAAGAGCACCAGTGGAGGTGCATTCTTCTTAGGTGATTCGTTAGTAGCATGGATTAGTAAGAAGCAGGGATCAATTTCATTATCAACTACAGAGGCAGAGTACATTCTTGTTGCTACTTGCTACACTCAGATATTATGGATGATACAAACTCTTGCATATTTGAAGGTAACTTATACTAATCCAATTCCACTTCATTTTGATAACACCGGTGCCATTAGTGTCTCCAAGAATCCCGTGCTTCATTCCAAGACTAAGAATATACCAATAAAGTATCATTTTCTCAAAGAGAATGTTACAAACAGAGTTGGTCAACTGAATTATATTCCATCCAAAGATCAGATTGTTCATATCTTCACTAAACTGCTTGCAACAACTTAGTTTGAGTATCTATGCCATAAGTTGGGCATGAACCTGTTATCTAGTTAAAATAGACTATCTGATCAGGGGGAGCGTGCTCATAGTATATATAATCAAGGGGAGATCAAAGTCACTCTCAGTTTTCTTTGACATTGATGTCAAAGGGGGAGAAAAGGTGTCTTCTGGGTGCTACAGTTGGAGTTCTAAGCAGTATAGTGCATCCTTTCAGGGTTTCCATCAATGCCAAAGGGGGAGATTGTTGGCATATTTTACAGGAAGAGTGCACTTGTCATTGATGGAAAGAACAACAACAACGATGGTGAAAAAGAAGAGATAAAAGATCAGAAGGGAAAGCATAGTACAAAAACGTGATCAGGATCAAATCCTTGATCATGGATCTGCTTCGAGAGTCTTCATGACCGTTGGATCACTTTAAGTGGAAGGATAGGTTAAGCGAGGAAAACGGTTGAGAATTTGATTATCTGAATTTCCATCAGCCATCGGATTGGTTTAAGTGGAAGGACAGAATAAGCAAGGGCTAAGATCTGAGATCTCGATCACCCGAATTTTGGTCAGTCGTTGAATCAAATTAAATTGAAGGATAGGATAAGCAAAGATGGAGATCTGTTGGATTTAATCCAAGGAAAAGCTACATCATAGACAGATCAAGTTGTTGATATAAGATCTTGATCAAACGAACATCATTCATTTCGGGTCTAAAGTTATGAGGAGGTTACGCTTCAGAAAAATATCACTTTAAGAATGTCAAGTTGAGAACTAAAATACCCGAAGCCTAGAGAGACAGAGGAAATTTCAACCATCAGATCTAGAGAGATACATGGCAACGGATAGTGAGCTTTGGATAAACCTCACTTCAAGAATTTCCAGTTGATAATTGAAATTCCTGAAGCTCAGAGAGCCAAAGTAAATATCAATCGTCCGATCATCCGAAATAGATCTCAGTCATTAGATCATCCGAAGAAGATCTCAAGCGTCAGATCATTTGAAGTGAATCTAGGCCGTCTGAGCCAAAGTGTCAGTTTGAGTTTTGAAATTCTCGAAGCCCGGAGGGCTGGAGAGCTGAAATACATTCGCAATCGTCGGATCATCCGAAGTAGATCTCAGTCATTCGATCGTCCAAAGAAGATCTCAAGCATCAGATCGTCCAAAGTGAATCTCGGTCTTCTGATCTAGAGCATCAGTTTGAGTTTTGAAATTACCGAAGCCCGGAGAGTCGGAGAGCCGAAATACATTCTCGACCGTCATATCATCCGAAGTAGATCTCAGTCATCAGATTGTCCAAAGAAAATATCAAGCATCAGATCATCCAAAGTGAATCTGGTTCGTTTGATCTAGAGCATCAGTTTGAGATTTGAGATTTCAGAAGTCTGGAGACCCAAAGGAAGTCTCGACCGTTGATCGAGAAGGGGGCCGTAGAATCGTTGATCTGGTTAAAAGGTCAAATTATCGAAGTGGAGGCAGAGTCGTCGATTGAGAAGGACAGGTGTCCGCAGATCATCGACTCCGGAAGATTGGCGTATAGAGAAAAGCAGGGTTTGATATTTGAAACTCTCAGAGCCTGGAATACGAAGTAAATCATAGTCGTTGATTTAGGAAGGTTAGATCTAATCCATGGAACTTGGAAGGATAGATTTGAACTGTCAGTTCAAGAGCACCATCAAGATCGTGAGATCGACAGTCTCGTGGCATTGCGGGGTCAGAACATACTCGGTTCTTAATTTTTCGTGAGCGGGCCGCAATCAAAACCATGGTATCTCCAAAGGCATACGTGGAGCTCTGTAGTGAATTGAGGGGTGAAAAGTGGATTTCCCTCAAACTACCTTTGGTCATGCCCGTAATCACATGGTCACATGAGAGAATCATCCAAGGTCACATCAGTGGAATATTGAGGAAGGAGCTAGCGCAGCTAGGCTCCACATTGGAGGTTATGCATTGAAAAGTCAAAAAACATTTGTGTGTATAATCCAACGGCGTTGATCAAACCGAATCTGATCGAAGGGTTTTTGTTTCATATCGTGATTTCTTGATCAGTTATGATTCAGTTACACTAACTGAATCATTGTTCCTGAGCGGTTGAATCATTGTTCCTGAGCGTTGGAATCATGATTCCTGAGCGTTGGAATCATGATTCCTGAGTGTTTTGTTTTTAGATTCCTGACTTGAGCGTTGGAGATGCAAAGTGTAACGAATGATTAGAGAAGGAATAAAATAAAAATGTTGTGATAGAGAGAGTTTGTTGTTTCTCTGTAAAAAGTAGTCAAACTGTAAGTAATGAATATCATAGCATGAACTAAGGGAGGAAATGCAGAGGTGAAGAACATAAGCTGGACAGAGAAGAAATGGTGAAAATATCAGACTGTACAAGAACTTAAGCACAAGAATATGAGAGCGGGAAGACATTGATGCAGGCAGAGCAGAGCAATGTAGCAGAAAAATGATGAGACTAGTAAGCCATTGATAAATAATGTATCACTGTAATAAATTTCAACAAGAAAATATTTATATTTCAGGGTGGTTTGGTGGTGCTAGGGAGGATTGTTGTCCTCAGAGTTTCAAGTGGGTGCTTGAAAATAGGGATTTGTAGCTTCCATCTAGTTGTAGCTAGAGAAACTAGGGTGGTAGGGTGGTGCAAGGGAGAACCATTGTTCTCTATTAATACAGGTTGGTGCCTGTGTGACTGGAAGTTGGTGATGGAACACTCAGGGAGTTGGTGCTTCCTTCTAGTGGGTGCTAGAGAAACCAGAGGGTTGGTTCTCTCTACAAGTTGCATCTTTTTAAAGAAGAGGTTGTAGCCTCATTTTGAGTTGGTGCTCAAATATTGATGATGTACAGAACTTAAAAGACTGCCTATCATTATAAGAAGAAGAGGTTTTCTCCCTTATGGGTTTCCTCATGAATATATGTCTCTATGTATATCATATGTTTGATTTATATTTATTATTTATGATGTTCATGACTTGCATAATATTCATGATCACTTGGAGAACATTAATAATATTTCANCTCTCAGTTGTCTTAGTATTTCCAATAGTTTAATGTACCTTAGTACAACCAAGGTAGACATTATGTATCTAATAAGTTTAATCTCTTGTTACATGCAAGATCCTCATGAATCACATTGGTGTGCATTTAAAAAGAATCTTAAGCTATGTGAATGGTACTTCAAGCTTTGGTATAAATGATTTTTCCAAGTACAATCTTGATCTAAAAGGTTATATAGAGTTAGGTTGGGTTGGATAAATGAATGATTGAAAATAAATTGCCTAATCATTTTTTCTCATTTGGATCTAGAGTTGTATGATGGAGTAGCAAGAATCTTGTTTAGGAGTTTGATGTATCTTAGTACAACTAGGGAACACATTATGTATGTAGTAAGTCTAGTCTCTTGGTTCATGTAGGATCCTCATGAATCCCATTGGTGCACATCAAAAATAATATCAATATATGTGAGTGGTACTGCAATATTTGGTATAAATTATGTTTCTAGTGACAATCTTGATCTACAAGGTTACATAGACTCAGGTTGGGTTGGATCAATGAATGATAAAAAATCAATGCCTAGTTTTTTTTCTTCTCATTTCGATCTAGAGTTGTATGATGGAGTAGCAAGAAACATGAAACTGTGTATCCATCCTTTGTAGAAGTTGAAAAAATTGTTTCCAAAAAGCACATTGTTAAGCCATCTAGCGTAGAAGGATCTTGATAGAACTAAAACTATCACAAGAACATCTAACTACATTTTTTTGTCACAATTTCAACACCATAGTAATGATGAAGAATTGTGTGCTTCATGCTATAATGAAACACATAGAAATCCACCATCTTTTTATTAGAGACTTGGTGTAGGATGGGTAATTGGAGTTACAATTTTGTCCAACATCTAAGCGAGTTGTTGATATATTCACCAAAACCATTCCAAATGTCCAATGATTTGTAGAACTATGAAGACAATTGGGACTCATTCCATTACTCATCAAGAGGACATTGTAGGAGTTCATGATCTTGATGATTAAGAAAATAGTGGTGTGATGACTAAGCCAATAGTGATAGATAAAAATTAGGATGTAGTTCTATTTCTAGCTATATTTACTATTTAGTATTTCTATTTAGGCTATTGGTGAGTCCCATGGAAGTCCCTTACGAGAAGAACATTGTTGTATCTCTATGAAGGTAGGAGAGATGCCATTGGTGGAGGAAGAATACTTTATTGTGTCATTTTGTGATCATAATGGTGCTAGATATTGGAAATGGCGAGAAACACTTAGTTACAAAAAAATGTTGGGGATTTGTTTGTTGTTTCTCTCAATATCTGTGGCTAGGGTTGCGGCAAGGGTTCCGTTTGCAGGCATCATTTGGCAGGAAAGTTCGATGCACGTGATTTTTTGTTGACCATGGGTTTATAACATGGTTATATGTTATAACATATTTATAACATACTTATATTCACTAATCCCTCTTAACCATAAATAAAATAACGCATAGCCCCAATTTGTATCAATCATATAATTCTCCAAAATATTTCAACCCTAACTGTGAACCTTTATCAACCTTTAACGATGACGATGATGATGTGGAGGAGGAGGACAACAACAACGTTGACTATGGTGATGAAAATTATGATGATGATGATTATGATGGAAATCATGACGATGACAATGTCGACGAATGTGCGACAATGATAATGGTGACGATGATGATGAGGAGGAGGAGGACAACGAAAACATTGACTATGGTGATGAAAATGATGACGATGATGATGGTGATGAAAATTACGATGAAGATGCAGATGATGTTGTTGATGATGATGAAAATGACAATGACGATGACAACTATCGACGAAAAAAGTTCATCGATAGTATAGCTAATTCGTCGCAGTTTTTTGGTAACAAATTTCAAGTTTTTTGACAATTTTTACAACAGATATTAGGAGTGAATATCCGCCATTTAAGTCATTGATGTCAATATCAAATACTCGAGATCAATTATTGAAGGACTAACTCTCTTCAATAAATAATCAGTTTATATTATATAATGTGACGAAAAACTAAGTAGGCACATTAATGTGACTACACGGTCACCTGGCATTCTCTAAGTCTTACACATATCCATGTAACCATTCTCCAATGCACCAACCAACAAAATTAGCATCCAACCTATGCACATGGAATCCCTTTAATGCTACTGATGCAAAGACTTATGATAGGTAGTTTTCAACACTTATTTTCCTTATGTTGCATAATTCATATCATAGAATTATTGCTATATTAGATTAGGTTCTATAATATTATAGGTCCATAGAGTGCAAGTAAATTCAAGGACTTATGTTTAGGCTCTATAAGATATCCTTTTAACACATTAAAATGTGATTTGAGCCCATATTGGATACCGATGTCCTCCACTTCAACACCATGAGGATCAAGGGTCAAATGTCATGTGGAATATTGATGTTTCCATGCCAACATGATGATGTCAACAATGTAAAGTGCTAGGATAGGTGAACCAGTGAAATCCTGTGAGATGGAATGGATGACATTGAAAAGGGGGAATGGAGAAGACAAGTGGCATTTCCAAGATATGGCACATGGAATTGACATAGGTAAAGGGACCCTTAGTTTATCACAATTACTCTAAGTAACAATACCTCAAAATATACAAGAATTTAATTGAATCCTATAATGTATTTTCAATCCACCTCTCCGTGGGGATTTCCTTCTTCATGTTTTGAATTGCATAAATCCTTTCCTATACATGATACAATGCATGATTGTGTTTCATAATCTTTTCGGATTCAAGAGCCTAGGTAAATATTGACCCTTATGTTCCTCGGTGTTGCATGGATCCTTCCCCAACACCAATACTTGATTTAAACATGTGTTTTATGATATTTCTGGTCCAATACTAGAATGGGTGGAGTGAGATTATTATGTTGTGTAGTTGTGAAACACTTCCCACTGACTTGACCTCGTACCAAAATAGAATTCTATAATGTTTTAGGTCCAAGAAAAAACCATGTAGAATTGAAGGGATGAGACATGGAATACAAATGGGATGAAATATGCTTAAAATCACAAGATTTCCCTACATGGTGTTCATTCAAAATGAGACAAGGATGGCACATATGCATAGTGGGTGAAGATAAAACAATGGCGTGAATAGTAAATAGAGACTCTAGGTGCATATGACAATCCTAGAAAGTGTCATACTGCCACACTAACAATATCAGGGTTGAATTAATGGATGTGTGGACTAATCATATTCAACTATGTGGTATTGATGATCACAACATGGAAGCTTCAAAAGGAAAAGTGGTGGCCCCATATTCCAACACATGGAACTACTAGTGTAAAGGTTTCCAAGCTTGGCAAGGTGCCCCTTCTTATCAAAATTTATGTAAGTATTTGAATCTCAAATTTGAGGGAGAATTTAGTTGGGGGTTATAAAGAATTTTGGGTCTGCATGTTCATGCAATATTTTCCCTTTATGGTTTTGTCTACATAAGTACTATGTCAAACCTAAAGTTGAACTTTACTTCATTTATAATTTTTTAAGCCTGATTTGCATGAGTGGATTTTGGCCCTAATATTCTCCACACAAAAGAGATATTGATGGGGGTGGTGATCATAATCTTTAAGGATTGAAATAATAGAATTGAAATGTAGTTTTTTTTTACCTCATCAATGGTATTGGGTGCCCTTTATTTTGGTAGTGGTTCACAGGCCTAAGGTGTTGGCCTAAAGCCTTTACATTAAGCTCTAAGCATGATACTAGGGTTTTAGGTAGCTTCTTGTGAATTTTTTGTTGTTTTGAGGGTGTTTTTATCCCACACACCTTATTGAATCTATGTGGGGGGGCTATATGTTTGGTCTTTTCTTACAAACATATTGCTCCCTTGAACATAAATAAATTTTTTTTAAAGGGACAAATTAGTTGACATACGGTCACAACTCTCTCATTGTCATTTATTTTGTTTTCTTCATTGATGGTGTTGAGTTCCCTCTATTTTAGTAGTGGTTTGTAAGATGTATGGAAAAACCTTGGGAATTTATAGCAATGAATGGGATACTAATGATCCCAAGATTGAAATATAAAATAGAGAATGTGAACATGTTCATGGAATGTTTCAAGATAAAAATACCAAAAAACTTAAACAAAGAGAAATAATACCATGTTGAATTGATTGTCGACTTCCTTCTCCTCACGCGCAGGTTTAAAATGGCATTCCCTCCTCCTCCTCCTCTATTCAGCGTGCCCTCGATCATGGCCTTATTCTCGTGTTCCCTCCTCTCTTCCCTCAACCTCCTTCTCCTTCTCCTCGCGTGCAGTTCAACCTCCTTCTCATCCTCCACATGCCCTCCTCTCTGCCCTCAACCTCCTTCTCCTTCTCCTCAACCTCCTTCTTCTTCTCCTTCTCCTCGCATTCCCTCCTCTTTGCCCTCAACCTCCTTCTCCTTCTCCTCCTCTATGTTCCCTCCTCTCTTCCATGACCTCCTTCTCCTCCTCCTTGTGTGGCCTACCTCCTCTATGTGCCCTCCTCTCTACCCTAACCTCCTCTTTTTCTCCTAGCTCGTGTGACCTACCTCCTCTCTACTCTAACCTTGACCTTCTCCTCCTATATCACGCGGTACGTTGAAATGTATCTTTTGTTTTTTGTTTTTCAAAATTATGTTTTGTTATTTGTTTTTTTTTGGTATTTTTTTTGTTTTTGTTTTTATTATAGTTATATATAATATAATTTATATATTATATAATATATATAAATTATAAATTATGTATTGTAATTTATATAAATTATAAATTATATATATTATATATAATATTATATTACTCACATATTACATAATATTGTCCCAAGTCTCGGAGACAAAAACATCTCTAATCATATTAATGTCTCTTATGGTTGAGAACTAGGTTGTCTCAATGAAGTTTTTTCCTTCGTGCAAAGGATGGAGGACCACCATAAGGTATTTTCATTAAAAGACACACCAAATGTGAGACTTTGTATTTCGTCGATAGTTCAAGACATTGTTTTATTATAGTACTCTAATAATCCATCTGGTGCAAGAAACCTCGAGGTTGGATGTGTATTACTAGGATTTCCATATAGACCCTCAACATGCAACAAAAATTCCAATTTAATTTGTGAAGTTCTTACCACCCTCCATACTTTCCCCAAAAATGATATAACTAGATTTCTCTAAGTACTGAAACTGGCTAGTTGAGGGAACCGAAAGAGAGGATCAGTCATAGACATAGGTTACAACCAATATTTTAGTGCATATTTGGAATATGACTACAACCATGGGAATTAGCTCAATGTGCCAATCTTTCTTTTTCTTTTTATCTCTTTGGATGAAAATCTACTACATCTATTTGGAGGATGTCTAAAACACAAAAGGAAGCCTAAGAAATCCAACCCCGATATGTGATCCAACTACGAAGGTCTTGAGGGCATAGTTTGTGACATTGAGTTTTGGCCCATTGAATTTTGGACTCGTAAGATAAATAAAATATATAAATATAGTCCATTGCATTGATCATTAATTTATATTCCTCTCTAATGGTGAGAAATAAATCATTAGCAAAATTCCCAGTGACAAACTACTTGATTCCTTGTTTAGGGAGAGTGATTTCTTTAATCAAACATTAACCTATAATGTGAAAGATCAAGTAGACCAAGGCTTCTAGTACCATCACATAAATTTCAAGTGCCAATAGAGATCCTTGTCAAATATAATGGATTAGCCCTACTTCTTCTTATTTATATATGTTGATGGAGAGATACATAATTGCTTCTAAGAATATTTTCCATGGCTCTAGGAAACAAGGGGACAAAGTCAAGAGCCTTAAGCATGACCAAGATGAAGGGAAACTTGACCATATCATGGGACTTTTAAAAGTAAATTTAAAAAATTAAAGTATTGAGTCATGAGCATCTAGCCCATTATGTTCCTTCCCATGTTGCTAGGATATTAAAGTTTTAAAAAAAAATTAATAGTTCATTATTTAGAGACATGCATTTTGTTAGTAAAATCATGGCTATAGAAAAAAATATTCAAGAAAGACACATTTATTATGTACGGTTATTGGTTTCTTTTTTCTTCCAAAATTAGTCATATAGAAACTTGAGTGCTTAGAGGTTTTTTATGCTCTAAAAATGTGGTGGACCATGCATTGTCAATATTGGTTGCATGGAGTATCTTTGCCTTGCCTAAAAAAGGAAAAGGCCTCATATAAACTAATATAATTGTGCATGGAGGAAGCATGTCAGGAAAGAAGATAGTGAGTTCAATGATTGGTGATGAACCTTCAAAAAGATTGACCTAATACATAATTGTTAAAGAAAATTTAGATCTAAAATAACTAGACTTTTCACCCTCAATGATGTGAATGTTGCTTCAAGTGATTTCAGGATCGATCGTTCTTGTTAGTATCCAGATACTAAATATTCAATTTTTTCCTTGTTGCAAGAATGGGGTTATTCCTGTAGCACCGAAAAGTGTTGTTCCAAAGCACCAGTATTGCATATGCTAGAAGTAGTGCTGAACTTTTAACTCGCCTCATTAGAGAGGAGGTACAGGAAGGGTGGAATTTATTATTCCATACACCCTTGACATAGTGCTATGATGCCTTGATTGAGATAAATTGGCCTTTGTACTAGTAAAATATGTTCAAAGCTGATATTAAACTTAATGATTATTTTATCAAAGTTATTGGCCAAGAGCCAATCTCCAAGACCTTCCACAACACACAACACATAGGTCAAATACAATGCACTAGCACCATCCAAGCCACAATGAGGAGGAGTTATCCTAGCTGTGGAACAATTTGTCTTGTCAACAGAAATCATTGTCATTTGTTCTGATAATCAGCATTCATCATGAAGGGTTACGAGAAGCAAAATACCATCGGCAATGTGGTTTTCTATTAATATTGGGATGCCATTCTTGCATCCACATGGTGGGAGGTGTCATGGTATGCAATGAACAGTGTTTTGATGCCATTTTAAAGAAGAATATTCCATTAGTTCTAGTGTAGGGGCCTTGGATATGGTGAACTTTGGGCCTAAAGATACATTTCCATATCACTTTAGTCACTGAAGTTTTCATGTGCAACCAAGTAACTCTTATGTGAACTATAGTGGAGGAGAACAAGAAATGTGCGGAGTTCATGTCTAAGAAGCTCAATAATTTCTCTTCTCCATTGAGGATATTGCTACTAGAGAAGGGCATATCTACTCCTAGTAAGCCTTTCTATGATCCACAAGAAAACAAGTAAACTACTTGATGAGTTACGATCCGATATTTTCCCATGGGTATGTCCATATCATATGCCAAATGAACACGACCTGCATTGAGAATGTTCAAGGCACATGAAGCTGCCAGATTATTTCATAAATGAAATTGTTGGTTCATTCATCAATTTAAGGAGAATGGTTTCATGTTGAATCGATTTATACAAGGATAAGATGACTAGTTACAAGTCAAATACACAGGTTCCCCTCCCAACTTTTCCTGTTCTACATTAAAATTGTGACCTGAGCATTGCTTCTTTGTCAAATGTTGAAGCACCACCAGGATTTGTTAGCGAGCAGGATCAAAAGGAAGAAGTGCCAACCACAAATTGTGCAGAGTACTAACATTTGTCGGATGATGATGAGAATATCCAAGCGAATGATTACCTAAGTTCAAACGCCAAAATGCTTGATAGAAGACCATTTGTCAACTGAGCGTTTGGAGAGTAATTAAAATTTAAGTGCATAACTGTTAAGAGCATTCGATGGAGAAAGATCATCCCATATTTTGTGTATTTCCATCATTATTCAGGAGGGTAATTTCGGGCTTAATTTTGGAACAAACCGTAAAGAATTTGATGAAACCATTCAAAACACACCTCCCAAATGGATCCATTTACATTCATCCTGGAGGGTTTGCAAAATTTATTAGTGGTTCTGGAGAAATATGCGTCTGATTAGGATGAAATTTTCCAGAAATTTCTAGCAATCTGAGGCATAACGATAGCAAATGCACAAGTGGTGGAGGATTAATACCAAATCCATATCTTCAGAAAATTAGTGTTTAACTTCATATCTTCCATAATATCAGTCAATTTGATTTCTGCTTTTTTTTAAAAGAGATAGATCAGCAAAAGGCTATAATCAAATCCAGCAGTTCCAGATTTCTAGAGACAACTCGAGTTCAAGTGTTTCTTTCAGGATACAGGGACAGGAAAAAGAAGAATCAACTTTGAAGATTGTCCATATTAGTTTTGGTCAAATATTTTCTAGAGAAAAAAGAATCATCGGTCCCAAGTGTCCAACAAAGAATATGGCAAAGGATTGGCCCAGCTTAACAACTAAATTTCATCCAAGATGATATATTGTTATTTTAAAATATGGCTTGATCTTAACTGATTTTGATATGCTCTGTTTTTAGAGTTTTGACCAGATTCCATGATCTGTTTAAAATTATCTCTTTGAGGGATTTAGGCAGCCTTGTCAATGGGATCTAGGAGGATATATAAGGGAGAACAATGTAATGTAAAAAGGAAAAGGAGGCCCAAGAGGGTGAGGCTGGAGAAGAATTTAATGAGATAGCCATCCAGTATATGTTATTGTAAGCCTGAGGGCATTTTATTATGTGATCTCTTCTGACATTGAAGATCAATGACAATTGTTTTTACCAGATTGTGATTTCCCTTGTTTTTCACTATGTTTTTCATCTTCCTTGTTTTACACTCTGTTTTTCATCTTGCTTGAATGAATTGTAGCCATTGAGAATCAATGGTTGCCCATGGATAATCGATTCTCAAGCAATAAAGATTTTGTTGTGACTGCCTACTATTTGTGTGTTTTGTTTCAAGTATTGTTTCATCCATTTGACAAAGAGAATCTTGGTTTTATGGGTATTCTACTTTTCATTTATTCCCTATTCTTCTACCCATTTTCATATAACTTCTTATCTGATATGCAATTTGATTGCCTTCGATCAACATGGTGTTTACTTAACTCCATGCCCAATGATGTTTTAACTAATCTGCATTTATCCTTTTTCTCTTATTATTTTTCTTTCAATCTACCTGATCCACCTTCTTTCAAAACCCAAAACACATCCTTATTTATAAAATCATTTCAATAACTGAAGATGTGCTAGGATTGACCCTATAGCAGTCTAGGGGTGACTTCTAGCACTAACATCTTTTGGCGCTGTTGTTGGGGACGAAGGAACAAAGACATCTTCCCTGGGAAGAATGACAACGATCAGATTCGATTCTTGATGGTGAACAAGAAGAGGACATGTGCTTGATTGCAGATCTTTCACCATGGCGACTGCATTGTCTAAAGATTAAAAGGCCACTCCACTGGGAATCCAACTATGGAAGCCATTTCGGCTCAAAGGTTTGCCTTTTGTGATTTTTCAAATGTAGTTGGTTTTCCAAACCCAATGCTTGGTAGAGGTGAATGGGAAGGTACCCTTCCTACATTTAAAAGTGAATATTGGAAGGTTTTGGCTGAGAATATGTTGTATTTTCACGAGTTTGTTCATGAACGCCAGATTGTGCATGAGGATGTCCAGATCAAACTTTTCAGATACTCATTGAAGGGAGCAGCCCTTGATTGGTGCAGATCTTTTCCAGCCTCAAGTATTAACTCATTGGCAAGTTTTCATGATACTTTCAATACATTTTATAAAGAAAAATTTCCAACTGAAAGTCTTTTTGAAAATTGTTGTGATGTATATGAGAAGCATATTCAACAGAAAGCAGATTTTTCTTCTGTTTGCAAGAATGAAAATAATGTTAGTGAAGAAGATCTTCAAGATATAGTCGATGAGAATATCAATGACTGTGTAACTGAGAATGATCTAGATCTTTCTCCTTGTGTACCTATTACTTTGAGCTCAAATTAAAAGGATTATAAAACTAAGGAAGAAGAAGATGATTTATTGTTAGCTGTATCTTTTCATAAATATGCTTTGGAGCAGAAGGATTTTCAGCATTCCGATTTTGAAATGTGTAACTATGATACTTTATGTCATGTTGTAAACGAGGAAGAAAAACCAGCAGCTGTAGATGTATTTGATGATTGTTCATATGTGCTTTATGTTCAAGATTCGTATGACAACCAAGATGAACTTATGCATTCATCCTTTCAAGATGATTGTGAAGAAAAGGTTTCTGATTTTTAGTTCTTGGAAATTTTTCCAAGTCAACCTATATTTGATGAGTATAGTGATGATAATCTTGACATTTTAGAGCCTGATGTCTTTATGGTGAAAAAATCTGACCAGCAGATTCGTGAAGGCATTCAAATCTTCATCTATGAGCAGCCTTAGCTAGTGCATGAAAATTATGCATATAAAGGAAGCATCAAAGAAGAAGATCAACTTGTTGATTATCATGATGACATTGTTGTTGTCCCAGAAATTTATGAGCAGAATCAAGATGATTTTATTTCTTTTGATTATGATAATGCACATCTTGGTCATACCTTCTTTTCAACAGATCAGATGGAGTGTAGTTTGACAAGTGGAACAGATATCATAGAGGAGAAGACAAGTTTTTTGTATCAGTTGAAGATGCAACATAATTGGCATGATCCAGTGGTTGTCTACATGGATATGGATGAAGATTTCAGATCTTCTTTTCTGTTTGCAGCACCTCATGAACAGAAAATTGGTATCACTTACAAAGAAGATATTAAACAAGAAGTAATTAACAGTAAAATCAGTTCACAACTATATCCAGATTTTTGCAGAAAGTTGTATATGACATCCATACATCAAAAGTTGAAGTAAACATTGAGCAACAAGTAGAGGTAAACGTATTTGGTTATCCATCTACTTCTTTTTTCTATGATCCAATAGATTTTTATATGGAATCACGTTTTTCATAAGATTTCAGCCTTGCCAAATTTCGAATCAAAGAAGATGATTATTGTAAGTCTGTGTTGCAAGTTAAAATTCTGCTACAAGTCATGAAGTCTTCTTTGAAATTTATTTGCATAAAAGGAGTTTTTTAAATCAGCTGGATGTTATTATGGCTCCATTGGAAACATGATTTCACTTGATCAAGTGACGATATATTTGGTTAGAAGTAGGGAAGGCAATAATCTCTCTTCTTGAGCATTTGTTTTTGTAGTTTGCATAGTGTAATCAGATTTGCAGTGAGTTTGTTTTCAGCATTTTGTTAGAGTTTGATAAGTTGCAGAAGTTTGGACCTGATTTGAAATGCTATTGACTGACTCCATAACCCAATGGACTAGGCACAACACAGAAGAATGTGAATATTTGCAGAGGCAAACACTTGCAAGTTGCATTGCACAGATGGATAGAACGGAAAGGCACAGTGGTTTTCTTGTTCTTGGCAGCTCACAGGGAGCCTATCATCCCTAGAAGGAGCCAATGTTAGTATTCAGATACTAAATATTCAATTTTTTCCTTGTTGCAAAAATGGAGTTATTCCTGTAGCACCAAAAAGTGTTGTTCCAAAGCACCAGTATTGCATATGTTAGAAGTAGTTCTGAAATTTTAACTCGCCTCATTAGAGAGGAGGTATAGGAAGGGTGGAATTTCTTATTCCATACACCCTTGACATAATGCTATGATGCCTTGATTGAGATAAATTGGCCTTTGTACTAGTAAAATATGTTCAAAGCTGATATTAAACTTAATGATTATTTTAGCAAAGTTATTGGCCAGGAGCCAATCTCCAACACCTGCCACAACACACAATACATAAGTCAAAGACAGTGCACTAGCACCATACCAAGCCTCGATGAGGAGGATTTATCCTGGCTGTGGAAACATTTGTCTTGCCAACATAAATCATTGTCATCTATTCTGATAATCGACATTCATCATGAAGGGTTATGAGAAGCAAAATATTGTCAGTAATGTGGTTTTCTATTAAGATCGGGATGCCATTCTTGCATCCACATGGTGGTAGGTGTCATGGCATGCAATGAACAATTTTTTGATGCCATTTTAAAGAAGAATATTCCATTAGTTCTAGTGTAGGGGCCTTGGATATGGTGAACTTTGGGCCTAAAGATACATTTCCATCTCACTTTAGCCACCAAAGTTTTCATGTGCAACCAAGAAAGTCTTATGTGAACTAGGAGAACAATAAATTTGCGGAGTTCATGTCTAAGAAGCTCAATAATTTCTCTTCTCTAGTGAGGATATTGTTGCCTAAGAAGGGCGTATCTGCTCCTGGTAAGACTTTCTATGATCCACAAGCAAACATGCACACTAATTGATGAGTTACAATCCGATATTTTCTCGTGGGTATGTCCATATCATATGCCAAATGAACACGACCTGCATTGAGAATGTTCAAGGCACATGAAGCTGCCAGATTATTTCATAAATTAAATTGTTGGTTCATTCATCAATTTAACGAGAATGTTTTCATGTTGAATCAATTTATACAAGGATAAGATGAACAATTACAAGTCAAATACACAGGTTTCCCCCCCAACTTTTCATGTTCTACAATAAAACTATGGCCTGAGCATTGTTTCTTTGTCAAATGTTGAAGCACCACTAGAATTTGTTAGTGAGTAGGATCAAAAGGAAGAAGCGCCAACCACAAATTGTGCAGAGTACTAACATTTGCCAGATGATGATGAGAGTATCCAAGCAAATGATTACCTAAGTTCAAACGCCAAAATGCTTGATAGAAGACCATTTTTCAACTGAGCAATTGGAGAGTAATTAAAATTTAAGTGCATAATTGTTAAGAGCATTCAATGGAGAAAGATCAGCCCATATTTTGTGCATTCCCATCATTATTTAGGAGGGTAATTTCGGGCTTAATTTTCAAACAAACCATAAATAATTTGATGAAACCGTTCAAAACCCACCTCCCAAATGGATCCATTTACATTCATCCCAAAGGGTTTGCGAAATTTCTTAATGGTTCTGGAGAAATATGCGTCTGATTAGGATGAAATTTTCCAGAAATTTCTAGCAATATGAGGCATAAAGATAGCAAATGCACAAGTGGTGGAGGATTAACAAAAAATCCCTATCTTCAGCAAATTAGTGTTTAACTTCGTATCTTCCAGAATATCAATCAATTTGATTCCTTCCTTTATTGAAAAGAGATAGATCAGCAAAAGGCTAGACTCAAATCCAATGGTTCCAGATTTCTAGAGACAACTCGAGTTCAAGTGTTTCTTTCAGGACACAAGGACAGGAAAAAGAAGAATCAACTTTGAAGATTGTCCATATTAGTTTTGGTCAAATATTTTCTAGAGAAAAAGAATCGTCGATCCCAAGTGTCCAACAAAGAATATGGCAAAGGATTGGCCCAGCTTAACAACGAAATTTCATCCAAGATGATATCCTGTTATTTTAAAATCTGGCTCGATCTTAATTGATTTTGATATGCTCTGTTTTTAGAATTTTGACTAGATTCCATGATCTGTTTAAAATTATCTCTTTGAGGGATTTAGGCAATCTTATCAATGGGATCTAGGAGGGTATATAAGAGAGAACATTGTAATGTAAAAAGGAAAAGGAGGCCTGAGAGGGTGAGGATGGAGAAGAATTTAATGAGATAGCCATCCAGTATATGTTATTGTAAGCCTAAGGGCATCTTATTATGTGATCGCTTCTGACATTGAAGATCTATGACAATTGTTTTTATCAAATTGTGATTTCCCTTGTTTTTCACTATGTTTTTCATCTTCCTTGTTTTACACTCTGTTTTCCATCTTGCTTGAGCGAATTGCAGCCATTGAGAATCAATGGCTTCCCATGGATAATAGATTCTCGAGAAGTAAAGATTTTGTTGTGACTGCCTACTATTTGTGTGTTTTGTTTCAAGTATTGTTTCATCCATTTGACAAAGAGAATCTTGGTTTGATGGGTATTCTACTTTTAKTTTATTCCCTATTCTTCTACCCATTTTCATATAAACTTCTTATTTGATATGCAATTTGATTGCCTTCGATCAACATAGTGTTTACTTGACTATATGCCCAATGGTGTTTTAACTGATCTRCATTTAGCCTTTTTGTCTTATTCTTTTTCTTTCCATCTACCTGATCCACCTTCTTTCAAAACCCAAAACACATCCTTATTTATAAAATCATTGCAATAACTGAAGATGTCCTAGGCTTGACCCTATAGCAGTCTAGGGGTAGCTTCTAGCACTAACAGTTCTTTTGCACTAATTCAAATAGTTTGGGAAGAAAGGGAGAATGTGGTTTCAACTCTTATAGATTAGTATTAGGATGATTTTATCTAGAGAGGATTAAAATTTTCTTGTGACTCTATTTTGACATGGAAAGTATGACATTCTAACATTTCACATATGGGTAGATGCATTCTTAATTTTTTCTTAAAAATGAAATTTATATGGAGAGATATATGAGATGGGGAATTTGAACATGGACATCTCAATCTAGTCCTACACGAGAATTTGGAATGGTTCAATTGGATTGTATTGTCATATAAGAACTTCAACAAGTAATAATTGTATAGTCTTAACATTCATGTATATATTCCTACTTTGGATGACTATCTCTTGCATAATAAAAATTGTTTTGAATCCACATTCATATCAATTATATCATTCTTTTTATAAACATATTTTTTCTTAAAAATTTAACTAGATATTGAGCCATTATTGATTTTCCTAGTAAATGTTGAACCCCTTTTTCTTAAAAAGTTAACATGTCTCTAGTATTCCATCCATTAAGAAAGGTAAGAAAAAGGTCAATGAGGAGGATGTGGTTATTGGGAACAAAGGTCACAAGGTGCACATATTTGAGTACATGGCCTTATAAAGAGTCCCACATCATCAATGAACTAGGATCCTTTGGCATGAGCTATCATAGTGTCATTTCCACAATGAGAAATTATATAATGAAGAAAATTATAGCATGGGTCAATCATACATTATATCCTTTAGGAAAGATCCATAATATTTGGAGATCCAAGATTGGAGGTGTTTTTTATTTAGCCATAAGCCATATGTGTAACATCCCTAGCCACCCAGGCCGGGCCATGCTACTCCATAAAACTCTTTCATTCTATGATACCATGTTGTAACATACCTAGCATCCAACTGAGTTATGCCACATAAATTTTTCGTATTACATGCAATTAAAATATATACACATAGAACTCTTGTGGAACTTTATATATAAAACATAAACAGACAAATACATTTTGTAAATGCGTGGATTCATACTGGAATAACAGTAAACTTATATATGCAGCATATACAGGAAATACCCATAAATATACAGACAGTTATAACCACACATAGGATAAACCCATAAAAATAAACACGTAAATAATAGTGTAACATGTAAATTTATCACACAATTGATACTTATCTTGGTAAGAATATCACCAACTGCATGCAGATATTCCATGAACCTCCCAGCCTTGGACCACACTACTCATCACTCTCAGTAGCGGGTCACCCCCGAGCTAGAACTAAACTCCACCCGAGTAGAGGGATTCCTAATCAGGCTAATGTATCACGTACAACAGGAAAGACTCTATCACAGGTGCCAACTCAAACTAACAGCCTACAGTCATTCATTCCCCACATGCCTATCCCAACCCAGGAAGTGTGCTCCTTCTCTTCTCAACAGTCCTTTGGCCCCACTTCCTTTCTGGGCTTCAGCAACAGGTCAGACAGGAAGTCTCAGAGCCCTGTAGCTTCAGTTTAGCACCTTCAGGAAATCAATTCCCAACAATTCTCTCACCCAGAGAGATTTCTCACAGGCCTGACAACCCGCCTTTTCAATATCCCACGGGCTTGAAAAACTGCTTCTTCAATCCAACTCTCAAGCTAACCATATACACAAACAGGTATGGGTATGGATACATGTTTATGTACAGTGACATGAAGGTATGAAAGATAGCTCAATGAGTGTGTGAATGCTCGTGGATGATTGACTGGATGACTCAATGATGGGAGGAATTATGGAAAGAAAAATGATGGGAAATAAACTAAGTCCAAACAATATGTATGCATGTCCCCAACTTCACACTTGTCATGTTGGGAGCTACTTTGGCCCACTTGTCCCCATCTTTAGAACTTAGGATAAAATAATTATCCATACTTTATACTTTAAGAAATATTAATATAATATTCCTTTTTTGGCTTAATCTCCCCGGCTCGGCCCCTTTTCCTTAACTTTTAGTCCCCACCCTTTCCCTAACTAGTGGAGTTTAGTCCCCCATACTCTTTTATCATGGTTGGTCTGCGCACAACGATGTATTTTATATTAATGTTGAGACATATAAAAAGGTAGGCGCACTGGCCTTTAACATCTAGTCTCTTCGGGATAATAATCAAAAAACTGGCTCACCAGCCTATAAAACACAACATATACACAAAGGATTCCTAGCCTCAAAATAATGTTCACTTAATTTGTTGCGTGTGGTATCCTGGAATGTGTACACTTCCTCATTTTACTGCGCAGTACATGCACGCACTATGCCATGAAAGGTGCATACAAAAATGATATCAAACAACTCACCAGCTTAAGTACATTTTCATTACATTAAAATTGGGTTCGGCCTAGGGATATTACAATCCCCTCCCCTTATTTATGCACTGTCCTTAGTACATTATGTACTCATACACAACAAAATTTCAAAAATTCTCAAAAATATGTGAGTATTCTGCCGGCATTGCATCCTCATGCTCCCAAGTAGCATCCTTAGGACCATACCATGTCCATTGGACTTTTACAAGCCCTATGGCTCGATTTCATAGTTGTTTGAGTTTTCGGTCTAGAATGTGTATCGGATGCACTTGGAAAGCACCTTCTTTCTCCACCTGGATCACATTCCAATCAATAACATGATTAGCATCAGGTATATATTTCTTGAGCAATGATACATGGAATACAATATGAACAGACATAGATTCAGGAAATGCGATCATATAAGCTACTGTACCAATCCTCTCTAGGATCTCAAATGGCCCACAATAGTGAGCTTCCAACTTGGAACAATTTCCCAACTTTAGGGAACTTATGTTGGATTTGACTTTCAAGAATACATGGTCCCCAACTTTAAATTTCCTATGAGTTCTGCCCTTATCAGCATAGCTTTTCTACCTGTCTTGGGCAGCCTTTAAATTTTGTTTTATTTTTATCATTTGCTCCTCCATTTCCCTGAGTAAATCTGGCCCAACCGCTGCTCTATCTACTAGGTTGTCCCAGCTTACCGGTGTGTTACACTTTCTTCCATAAAGTGCCTCAAATGGGCTCATCTTTAAAGATGTTTGGTACCCATTGTTATAAGAAAACACTACCAAGTGTAGATAGTCTTCCCATTTTGATGGTTTATTCATCACATACATCCTCAACATATCCTCAATCACTTGATTCACCCTCTTTGTTTGTCCATCTGATTTTGGATGATAAATTGTGCTAAAATTCAAATTTGTTCCAAATCCATTAAATAATCCCTTCCAAAATTTTGAGGTAAATTTTGGATCTCTGACAGACACAATTGTCTTGGGTATGCCATATAATCGAGCAATTTCCTTCATATAAACATCAGAAATGTTGGCTTCCTTGTGAGTGATCTTAACTGGAATAAAATGGTCAGCTTTGGTAATCTTATCCACCACTACCATGATAGAATCATGTTGCTTGTTTGTTCTGGGAAGTTTGGTGATGAAATCCATGGTTACAACTTCCCATTTCCACTCAGGAATGGGTAATGGATATAGCAAACCATCTGGGTGTCTATGCTAATCATTTACCTTTTGACATTCCAAACGTTTGGAAATAAAATCAAATACTTCTTTCTTCATTCCCAGACAATAATATTGGCTCTTGACAGCTTCAATAGTTTTTTGATAACCTGGGTGCCCATCATAAGGTACATTATGAATTTCTCTCAATATCAGGTTTTTCAATTCATGAGAATTTGGTACATAAATTATGCCCCTATACATCAGAATTTCATCATTATCTAGCTTGTAGGCTTCAATTTTTTGTTGCAATTTACCTTGTTGTAATTTTGCCACTAATTCCTTGTATTGCAAATCTAATTTTGTAGCCTCTAAAATTATGTGTTTCAAATTTGACTGGTACATGCTAATGGTTGTAGCTTGCATTTCATGCACTCTTCTATTGAGTGCATCAGCCGCTTTGTTCTCTTTCCCCTTGATATGCTTTATATCAAAGTCATATTCACTTAGAAATTATAACCATCTGCTTTGCCTAGCATTTAGAGTTGGTTGATCAAATAAATATTTTAGGCCATTATGGTTTGTTCTTAGCTAAAACCTTTTCCCCGTGAGGTAGTGCCTCCATTTCCTCAAGGCATGCACTATGGCTGTCAACTCCAAATCATGAGTGGCATAGTGTCTTTCATGCTCCTTCAACTTCCTTGATTCATAACATATAACAAACCCATTTTGACTGAGGACTCCACCAAGTCCTTCTTTACATGCATCTGTGCA
>ML781644.1:342159-359313 GCA_009831015.1 Picea engelmannii | reverse complement strand
AACTTCAAGACTACCTTGTTTGAACAACCATGGATGAGTATAAAAAATCCTAGATATTCTCATAAGATTTTAGAGGGGAAAATTACATAGTTGTTACCACAAAAGGGGAAAAGTTATCCAATTGTAAGAAATGGTTTAACATTGACCCATGCACAAAAGAGAGTGTGGTTAAATGATGTGTTGTAAGAAAATTCTAAAGTTGGAGTTAAGGAAATATATAAAAGGCATTCCCTATAAACATCATATTGCGAAATATTTTATTCTGTATTTCTCTTTAGCAAACTCACTATTGCACCCACCACCTAATTAGATCGCCTAGTTTTAATAATAGGTCCAACAATTGATTCTTGGGTATCTAAACACTTAGCACCACTTCATGATGGGATAGTAGGGAATAGGCTCGGGATGGCTATGCTAGACACATTTCTCATAGGATCAAGAAAATGCCTAAATTTATTTTTTTCCCTTGCATGCCCAACTTCACTAAAGGGGTTAGGACTAACTATAAGAGATATACTTCCTGCATCAACATCTGGAAGTTTATCTTGAAAATAATTATTTAGGTGCTTGACTTACTCAACAACAGATTTTTCTTATAATGACTTTGCATTGTGAAAAAACACATACATCAACCCTTATTTCAAAAAAAATCACCCCAATCATTTAATGCAAGGCATCCCACCTCCTGTGACACCCTAGATGTGTATTGTTCTAGGCAATTTGTTCATATAAATATCTCCCATATGCACCACATGGAATATTGTTAAAAAGTGGCCCACATTGAAAAGGATGATTTCAATTATGCATTATTTGAGAGGCATGAGTCTACATATTAGGATTAGTACTTTCACTTAGACCAACTAGGACTGGGAATAGAACTTAGAAGTAAACTTAGAATAGCCCCAAGTCCCCATAGTTAGGGACCCCCTTTCATTTTATCTTTCATGTTCCATGAAAAAGGCATCCAACCTTCCCAAGTGGGTGTGTGAGTCAATTAATTTGAGTCCAGAAACCCTCCCATATCGTTAAGGCATGCAAATAGTCTATCCATGTCAAATTTTAGTGCATGCAGAAATAGTTTGAAAAAATTTCAACGTTGGCCCCATTCATAGGTCATTGTTGCCCATGTCTATTAAGTACTCTAGCGAGTACAATGTCTTTTTGTTGTTCCTTTTAAAATTTGTTCGATAGTACACATGTTATCACATCTAGTACTACAAGGGAATATTTTTTAGGTGTTGATTAAATAATGAACGAAAAAGAGGGATTTTTCATCACAACTATGACACACATACATTGTATATACAATGTAGAACCTAAAATAAAAATGAAGAAAGGCTCATGCAAATTACTTAAAACTTGTGTCAACCAATTTATGTACTTTGAAAGAAAAATAGGGTTTATGGTTTACATGATGAATTGATGATGGAAACAAGTGGTGTGAGAGTAAAATTTGAGTCCAGAAACCCTCCCATATCGTTAAGGCATGCAAATATTCTACCCATGTCAAATTTCAGTGCCTACAGAAACAATTTGAAAAAATTTCAATGTTGGCCCCATTCACAGGTCATTGTTACCCATGTCTAGTCCATCTAGTACATTAATGTCTTTTCGTTGTTCCTTTTAAAATTCATTCGATAGTACACACGTTCTCACATATAGTACTGTAAGGGAATATTTTTTAGGTGTTGATTAAAGAATGAACGAAAAAGAGGGTATTTTCATCACAACTATGACACACATACATTGTATATACAATGTAGAACCCGAAAGAAAAATGAAGAAAGGTCGATGATAATTACTTAAAACTTGTGTCAACCAATTTCATGTTTACTTTGAAAGAAAAATAGGGTTTATGGTTTACATGATGAATTGATTATGGAAACAAGAGGGTGTGTGAGTCAATTAATTTGAGTCCAGAAACCCTCCCATAGTCTATTTATAGTTTGATACTCCATCCCAATGTATTTCATAATGGCATGCAAAGATTGATATGTGCGAAGTAAAATATTTGAAGATGGTAACAAAAATTCACCTAACAATCTACAACATAAAAAATAACTAGTTAATGTAAAGAATATTAATCGTAAAACTTGCATTCTTATTTTACACATTAATTAACACTAACAAAAAATAGAAAAAATTCAACATTTATGTATGTGAGATGAAACATATTGCATACCTTAGGATCTGTGTCATACAAGTGTTCGAAAAATTATTCATAACATTTAAGTTCACTAGCATAAATGTAGCGGAGAGAATATTTGCTCTTGAGTCTTCATAAAGTCGTTTATTTGCCTTTTCTAATAGAGGTTCATCATAAATATCATCACTGTCCCCATCCTCATCTGACTGAGCAAACAAATATTGGATCATTTGATTTGTCCCATCTACATCTTCTTCCATGGGATCATTAACTTTATTTGTCCCATCGTCTTCTTCCATGAGATCATCATTTTCTTGATCATGTTCCTCATCTTGTAAAACATCATTTCTACTACTACTTTGCGCAATATTCTGCAAAAAGTTAGAGGGAAACTCTAACTTTAAAATTACAAAAAATCGTGCAAAATTAGTAAGTATAGAAAATATTCAAACAATATATATACACATGATATATAATTTTATATATATAAAATCGACAATATAAAAACAGATAATGAATATATAGCTAATTACCACGGGACGATATTCATTCGATGCCCCATAAATGTGTCCATATTTCCTACAATGCTTTTTAGTTGTTGCTATTAAAATTCTTACGGGACATGTAGTGCAACATCTTTGGCAAGGGAAATAACATCTACCATCACCCTTTTCACCCTCTTAATTTTTTTCCCACCTCTAATATTTTGCGACATTCTTCCGCACAAAAATACCCTTTCTGAACCGTCATTGAACCGTTGTTGTTATAGCAAGATTGTCGCAACATCTCTAATTTGAAAAATATTTATAGAAAATATTTCTTCATAAGTGCAACAAACGTTGGCCAAGTCAATTTTGACTTTTTCAATAGTATACACTACTACATATTGAAAAATATCATGAGAAACCATACAACATGGAAAAAATCCCAACCCCAATGACTCTTTGCAACATATTTTCCAAATTAGGCAAAGAGTAGTTGTTTTTGAGAGAAAGGTGATTAAGGCTTATAAATTTGACACATAATTGTATTTCACCACTCTTCTTCCAAACTACAACCAAGTTGGCCACCCAAGAATAATTTCTAATGGGAGCTACGATCTTTGTGTCAAGCATCTTTTGCAATTCCCTTTGGATCAAGGGGGCTAACTTAGGGCTGATATTTTTTTTCTTTTGTCTAAAGAGTTGCACCCCTTATTTCAAAGGAATGGTATGTCGGATTATGTCTCCTTAATAAGCCTTTAAAACACTGTATGACCAAGCAAAGACATATTTTTACTCACAAATCAGATTTTCAATATCTCTTCTCTCATCATGAGTAGTGTTCTTTCCTATTTTGATCATCCTAGGACTAGATATTGAACCAATGTTGATCTCAAAAGATTCTTTGGATTGATCAATAACATGTTTCACTTTGTAATGTCATGTATATCGAAGATTATTTCTAAGGGAGCTAATACTTTTGGAATTGAATTGTTTGGCAAGTCTTCAATTTCCAATTCTTGACTCTCATTTTCTTCTTTCCAATTTATTTGGTTTTCTAAGAACTCTTTCAAGTTATTAAAAAAAACAGAAAAATTGAGCATCGTCATGAAACAATTTCCAATTCTCAAAATTGTTTGGGATGGTTGGTTTAAAAATTATTTCCATTTTTCATTCACTAGTGACCAACTCCCTGCATGGTTGAAAAGTGGATGTTGCTACTGCCAATGCATCAACAACAATGTTTATTTCTCTCAAAACTACTTCGATTACAAAAGCATCAAAGAGTTCAATGGTGTCTATTGTTGAATTTCTATACCTTTTCAACCTCTCATTCTTCACAACATACACCTTTTTAACTTGTGAAACAACATGATCAGAATCCATGATTACTTTTAAACATTTAATTCCCATGCCCCCATCCAATTCTAATCCTAGACTCAAGCCTTCATATTTGGCAATGTTATTAGTACAATCGAAACTCAAGTATATATGATAAAATCTTAACAATGCCTATAGGAGACACAAAAACAATCCCAACTCCATATCCTATCCTAGGTCAAGCACCATCAAAATACATGGACCAAATACCATCATGACTCTCTTCATTCTTTAGCACTGTTGAATTTTCAAAGACACACAAGTTTCCAAATTCTTCATCAACTCATTCATAGGGTCCTTAGGATATCATACTTGGTATATCATAGTTGGCTACTTATAAAGATTCAAAAAGGTTCCTTCACATGTTGGGATGGTTGTGTAGGATAATTCCATTTGAATGCTACCTCCCAAATTTTCAACCCACTTTCTAGACAATAACATCCCTTAGGAATCAAGCACATATATGACTACAACATCCATCAACACAGATATATTTTTATATGAAATTAAACTCACCTTCAAGTCCTTAATGAGACCACAAACCTTGATTTATCTTGAATATTTTCCACACACGTTCCTATAAGGTCTTGCGGTTTTCATGCCCAACTGGTCCATGACCTTTAAAGAAATCACATTAGTTCAAGCCCCAAAATATAACATACAATTATGGAGGAGGTTATTCACTACCAAGGTGACAAAGAAAGGTGCAAGTCCTCCACTCTTTCTATCATGATTCATTCTTGAAATACTACATGAGGGTCCTCATATGTCTCTTCAACATTTAGGAACTTTTTCACTTTGTTGATATGGGAAGGAATATTGATTAACTCATAAAATGGAACAAGGACTATGACTTTATCCAAGTCTTTTTTCACATAAACATTTAGGTGCACATCATCATTCTTGTTCCATGTTGTTGGAGGTGTTGGATTAGTATTCAAAGGCAAAGGAAATCTAGTCCAATTTTTCTTTGGTTGCTTAGAAGCTCCAGGTTGTGAAGTTGCAAGTGCTTTGTTTCTTTTAGTGTATTGAAGGTATTTCTCTTTCTTTAGATTATTCTTAGACTCTTCATCCATGGAATTTAAAATTTCCAATCTTGCCAACCCAGCCATATCAATTTTTTTCTATTTTACTTATTCCATTTGCTCACTATTGACCGAGTAGGTCTTATAAGTTATAATATATAGGGGATCCAAATCATCAACAAATTTCATACACTCAAGGCCACTAAATTCTTCATCTTCTTCATAATCTTGGTTTTGAGGGAATTCACATTCACTATATGACTCATTTGGAAGGTAAACACCACATGGTTCCTTCATGATTTATTATATCAAAGGAGCAAGGGAGCTGAGAACTCTTTTCTTAGGAGGGGCTCTATTTCTATTCCACCCTTGATTTCCTCTAGGTTGATTATTGTTATTGTATTGAGTTCTAGGAGGAAAAAAACAATGTTGGCCCCTTTCCCTTTACAAGGAATTTACCATGTTTAGGAGAGTGGCATTCCATTTGTATGATTTCAATTCTCACCTTATTAAACTCCATTATAGGGTCTTGGGCAGGATGGGAATTGTTCATATTCCTATTCTTGGTCTCTACCCTACACAAGGTGTGCTAAAAGGCTCTACTTTGGATGCTAACATGTTTTCTTCAATTTTACCAACCCGCACTTGAGCTTCCTCCAAGGTATTTGGGAACTTATCTCTCAACATGAAACCAAATTTCCCATCAAATGCATTGGTATATTGTAAAAGGATAGCACCAACTCTTGGCTTAAGACTATGAGGGATTTTCTTTATCAAGTTGCTACACCTTTCATCAAACTCCCATACAATTTCATTATCCTTCTTTTTAATCTCATGGAGTTAGGTTAGCCTAAATCTACCATCCTTTTTTATTGCCCATCTTTTCATGAAGGCATCATGGAAGGATTTCCAAATTCCAATGATATTGGAAGGCAAGCTAATATACCATGACTCAACATTTTCTTCGAAGGATATTGAAAAGAGTTTCATAGCCACATCATCATAATCACTAGGGACAACATGCACCCCAAGGGAATTGTATAAACGATTTATGTGGTATTCAACTATGATGATATTATTTCCTGAAAACTTAGGTAACCACTTGTCAAACTTATCATGCAAATTATGAGGGTACCTCTGAATCCTATACATATCCAATCCCTTGTAGGCATTTCTAACCCATGGTTGAGTGGCCATTGTGATTACTGTTGAAGTATCGATGAAAAGGGTTTTTATGTCCTTCAGGATTTCAAAGTTATATTTTGAAGCAAGAGAATTCCTTTGCATTCTCCTTCTATAGACTTTTACAAGATCAAAGTATCTATGAAAAAGTATTTGGTTGGAACTTATTGTAGCATATCCAACACTTGTGTTTTCTTCCCGTGGAGTCACCAAATGGGAAAACTTAAATAAGGCTTTGGTTTCTAGTCATCAATATCGTTGAAGCATAGGATTCGGATAACCAGGGAAGAGACTTGATTCCCCAACAACATTACCAAAATTTTATTACACAATCTTTCACCCAAGTGCAAATCCTTAACAAGGCACAAAAGTTGAGTGTAACATGGAAGTGTTTCCATTATCACCTAGACAACTACTTCCCTCTTTTTTAGTGTGGGACAAAATTAATACAAGGGAGGCTTCCCTAGTATCACCTTGGGTTTCTAAAGCAAGAAAAGTCAAGTCTAAGGTCACCTATGTTACTACCCAATTACAAACAAATTATTATGATAAGAGAGTTGTGGATTAAGTTGATTAATTAAGGTAAATTCCATATGTAGGTTATGTGTTATTTAGGGTTGTTTTATAGATTATTATCAAGTGCAATTCATTCCCAAAACATTCCATATATGATACCATTGGCTATTGTAAAACTTTCTTTAAAGATGTAAAAATTGCAACAATAGAGAAGCAAGCTCAACCCTTAAAATAATTTTAAAAGGGGTGATTTCTAGGGCTAAAACCACAAGTAAACCTAGAATATATGTAACTTGTTGAATCTGAAAATTTAAAGGAACATAACAGTGAAAAATAGTATATTTTTTCACTCTTAAAATGCATAAATATGTACCAACAAGAAAAATTTTGCAAGATATATGATTTCCAACCAAAACACATGAAAAACTAGCAAATAAGTCTAGGGTTTTATGGGTGAAAAAATTAAATTCAATCTACAAAATTCAAATTTACTTAAAACAAAAAGTAAAAATTTGGATTTTTTATTTTATGATTGACTACCTAATAAATAAACTAGTGCCTACTTGACGTATTGGGCATATAGGGTCAACTAAGGATCCTCTTGAGAAAATGTAAGTGAGACTTGGGTGACAGTTAGGTTGTCCATTACAAACCCTAACAAATCATCATAGTGTCAATCAAGATTCAAGATGATCAAGGGGAAGATCCTCCACTAGAAATCATCCAATAGATTTGAAAATGGACCTATCAAGAAGACAGAAAGAGGACACGCCACTAACACTAGAGAAGCACAGCCACACTTGCAACAATTCAAAATAAAATTCCACTAGGATTTACAGAGACAACTTACTCATAAAATCGACTCACAAAACCATTTGATCCATGAACATCCATAAATTGTAAATAATCCAAAAAACAAACATCTTCAAGTGAGCACTCTACCTATCCATCCATATCATAATCCAAGAAGTAATCAAAGAGTTTTCTTCACAAGTTCTAGCAATGAATTACAATGAGAGGTGCTTATGTTTTTACAGGCAAGAGATGTAACAACCCTCTTAATATAAAAATAATATTATCCTAGATCTAGCCTAGAAACACATAAAATACCATTATATCCTCATCAAACCACAGAGATATGGTCAACAATGAGTAAACTATGAGGTGGTTATGCAACCTATACAATGATGTCCATGATACATGAGTAAATGATTCAAAATACCCTCAAGAATCTCCCCAAATCAAGCAAAGTAAGATCAAACACCAAGTCGTCCTCCTCAAATGGATGAAAGAAGTCACACATGTGGTTTGTGTAGGCTCTAGAATGTTGATATTTTTCTAGTTAACAACATCGGGCAGACATTCTATATATATTTATATTATATTATAAATATATAAATAATAAATTTATAATATAATGTATAAATATAAATAACCAATAATTAATAATCAATTAATTAATGAAAAGACAATAATGGAAAAGACATGTGCATTAATGAAAGGGCACTCCGCCCAAGTATATATGTAGGGGACATCAATTGTAATATATCATCTCATATCATCTCGTATCATCTCATACAATATCTACTTACAATTGAGGTTTTCAGTGTGTAATTATTCTATGACATCAGTAATCATAAGGCAATAATTATGATCAGATCTAAAAATCAAAAAATTCAACATGGTATCAGAGATTTTAGAGTCTTTTCTTAAACACAAATGAGCTTTTTAGTGTGTAATTATTCTATGATAACAACAATAATAAGGAAATAATTATCAGATATGAAAATCAAAAAATTCAACATGGTATCAAAGCTTTCAGAGTCTTTACTGAAACTAGTTAAATGCATTCAGTGTCAGATCTGACGGATCTACTTCGGATCTTTTATTTTTTGAAATCATACGGTCATGGTCACGAGCAGCCTGTGCACACAGAGCGACAATATTTTTGGTCATGAGTGGCATGTGAAAACATAGCGTCCATAGGCGTGGTCGCGAGCAGCCTGTGCACACAGAGCGACCACATTCCATTTGGTCGTAATTTTCCTAATTGCAGGGCGTGACTGCCTTAAGGATGTGAGGTCCAGTGAGTCTCACATGGAGATCAATAGTGAGGAGTAGGAGGATCCGAAGGATAAGGGTACAAATCTCTCTTTCCTATTTTTTCATTTTTCAGACTATCAGGAGAAGTCAGTAGAGCTAGCAGAGCTAGTGGATCTACCCAGAATGATGTTGCAGTAATCAAGAAGAGGCTAGCATGGCTTCGTGACACTTTGTAGGACGTAGAGAGGCATGCACCTCCTGGTGGTACTTTTAGGGAGAGAAAATTGAAGGATCATATCCTGTCATTGAGAGGGGAGGTGAATCAGTGACACAACAATTATATCAATTTTTCATTTATTAATGAAAATAGAAATTTTAACACAGTATTTTATCATGGGACCCAATTGGGAAAAACCACAAACTCTTTTCTATTAACTGCAAAAAAAAATTTACATGTTACAAAGAAGGAAGATGTACTTCCTTTTTTATCAACACTAACTGATCAGGATGCACCCACACCCTAGTTTACTAGCACCAACTAGTAGGAGGCTATGACCCCCTGTTTAGTCCGCTACAACTAACAAGGAAGCACCAACTCCCTCTGCAGACACCAACCTACCCCTGCACCACCCAACCACCCTTAATGCATAAGTATTTTCAGCTTTCCTTCTTGGAATCTGCTTCAGCTTTTGATCTTTTGATCTGGACTACAGAGACACCTTCTTCTCACCACTCTTTCTCATTTATATATTCTTCAAAATGGCGTGAGTGTTATACACTATGCCCTTTATTTGGAGCATCGCACCTCTTTGTTTAACTTAACCATAATCATTGTTTTAAATTTTTTATCGTGAGGTATTTTCATAAATTGATCACAGATATGGATCAATTTCATCCTTTAAACTCGGTCCTGAATCTCTGTTATTTTCACAGAAACTAAATTATGTGGAGGCGCTTCCTTCAAACCATTACATGTGACTGAGCGTTACAGAACCACGGGCTTACTAATCACATCTACATAGTATATTGTCATTTATATCTCTTATATCATATGACCAACGACGGTGACCAAATGCTAGGTGAGACGAACGCTTATTTATTCAATGGTCACGATTCAATCTTCTGATGAGATGGACAGCTGACGGAACTTCACCCTTCGGAACTTTGGGATTTAAACTTTTCAAACCTTTCAAAACTTTTGAATCAGGTTTCTCCGAAGTAGATCGGACGGATGGATTTTATTTGCATGATGAACGATTTTCATTCATTTTGGTACTTCAGCTATTTGTGACTCCCAAACTCTGGAGTAACAATGCCTCTGAATTGATTACCTATCGAATAAGTCATAGGCGATGGATACCTCTTGTTTTGGGTTAACACTTCTGTTACACTATCCTTCCACTGTACTTGATCAACGTTCAAGAATTCTCCTGAATTAAATCTACGGTAGGTGTTAACTTCGACCTTCGACGCATCACGTGATTTCTAATGTTAGAAACTGGTTTCCCCCAAAGCACATACTCCCGAAGTGACATAATTTGTTGATGTCACTTATGACTTGGCACTAGTCGAGTGGCTTCCATGTGTCACATAGATTACTAATTTACACATACCTGAAATGCCAATTTCATCTTGACACGTGTCATCATCATCTGATTGTGCCACGTGTCCTTGCTGACATGTTCTTCTGACTATTGATGACATAGGCTCTCAATATGAGTGTTATGTGTCTTAACCTCATGGCTTTGGAACTTCGCCCTTCGGGTGATTTTACATGTTCTCAACTTAATTTCTCCGAAGTGGTCAGCGTCGAAGTTGACCATCATCTTGATCTGACGGTTATCATGTATTGTCCAGATCTAACGGTCCTTATTCATTTTGGCCTTCGGGAATTCGGGTAATTTGACTTCTCCAGTTCCCAATTCTTCTGAAGTAAGATTCCCCGAAGTGTAACCTCCTCACAATGTTTAACCTGAACTGAATTTTGTTCATTGATCATGGTTTTATATTGAGGGCTCGATCTATCTACGATGCAACTCTTCTATGTTATCATATCCTTCCACTCAAAAATGATCCAACGACTAACGGGATTTCACATATTTGAGAACTCAACCTTTCTTCTTATCATGTCCTTCCACTTACTTTTAATCTGATGGCTGATGGGATTTCGGATAAACGAGATCTCATATCTTTCTACTTATCCTATCCTTCCACTGAAAAGTGATCCAATGGTCGATGTGGACTCTTCGAAGCAGATTAACGGTTGACGATGATTGTGGAACCACAACTTGCAAGTGATTTAACTTGACACCCAAACTCCACAATTTGAGGTTGTGTGATGTTGTTGAGTTAACCACAATCGTCGATCTTAGAAGCTATAAGATCGGACGGTCCTGACTAATTGCAGGATTGGGACCAGTGCAATATTTAATTATCCTTTCGATCTTCGCAATATATCCCTATTGTTGATCTGGCGATTGCACATCCAACGGTCACAACTCAATTCAACTTAATCTGATCACTTGTTGGATCAACCACATTCGTCAATATTCGTGTCTATGAGATCTAACAATCTAGACCAATTGCGTGATTGGAACTAAAGAGTCGTTTAATTCTCCTTCTGATCTCCGCAATCTATCCCCGATGTTGATCTGGCTTGTAGATCCAACGGTCATGATCCTCCAATGGTCCTCAAGCCCACAGTCACTCATATGACCAACGTTCGTAATATTTAGATGATCAACACAGTCAATTTCTTGATCGGATGGTTGTTGAGGCTTCTCACTTTGATCAAACGGTTGTTGAGCCTTCTCACCCTGAGCTTATTCTTTTCCTTCCAATCTTTGATCTCTACATTTGTTAAGCCTCATGAGATTTTATCATAGGAACATTGTTGATACTATCATGATCAACAATAATCACAAATTGCTTGAGCCTTAAGGTGATGTTCTTTTATCGATTCTTAGTATACTTCTCTTCCTGATATTAACCTTGTTGCTCTGCTTATTATGACTGTTGACATCAATGACAACACTTGAATGACAATATTTCCAACAATTTCCCCCTTTGTTATTGAGGGAAACACACTAACCTCATACACAAACTCCCCCTGTGATGTTGCATCTCTCCTCTGAAGTTACTCTCCCCCTTTGACATCAATGGCAAAGGGTTTCTTCTCCTATGATCTGTCTGTCTAAATGCTTCTGATCAGATTCTTGACCATTGGTAACTCCTCCTGCAATCACACTTTTCCCATCATAACTGAATGACTCCTTCTGACATTGATTGTTGTCTCCCCCTGAATATAAGGTGCCAATTGATGCATTATTTTCTTAAGAGATTTAGGTTGGAAGAAGGATTACTCCCAATTTTTTCCTGAGATATTCAAATACATCTCTGCTTAAGGGTTTTGTGAAAATATCTACCACATGTTCTTGTGTTGGAACCTATTCCAATTTAATGTTCTTATTTTCAGCCTGGTCTCTTAGATAGTGGTACTTTATGTGAATGTGTTTCGATTTTGAGTGTTGGACAGGGTTCTTAGAGAGACTAATAGCGCTTGTATTATCACAGTGGATAATAGTAGGTTCTTCAAATACTATTTTGATGTCTTGTAGGGTTTTTTCATCCATTCCACTTGTGTGCAACATTTTTTTGCTGCAATATACTCATCTTCAATGCTAGACAGAGAAATTGAGGATTGTTTCTTACTTATCCAAGCTACCACTGATTCTCCCAAAAAGAATGCTCCTCCACTAGTACTTTTTCTGTCATCTACACTTCTTGCCCAATAAGCATCTAAATAGGCTCTTAAAGTGAATGAATCCTTGCTAGGGTACCACAAACCAATATCTATGGTTCCTTTCAAATACCTAAAGATTATTTTTACAGCTTGAACATGTAAATTCTAACCTTGTACAATATCTACTGYAAACTGATATTCAGAAAAGAACAGAAAAKATACAATGGMAAATACAAACATTACACAGATATTTTTCACCTGGAAACCCAAAYCGGGAAAACCAGCATATATTATATTCATCCACATTGTGTTACATTGTTTACAATACAATATACATATAGGAGCCAGCGGCATCCAAAACCCTAACCCAATGACCTGGATTAGTCCAAAACCCTAATTCCTTAAACGGAAATAGAAAACCATCAGCAAAAACCATGTGCCGAAAAACCACATAATATCATGTGGTCCCGGAAATATGTTGTCCTGGAAATATGTCGGCCCGGCGAAAATATGTCGGCCCGAAGAAAAAAAAAATCGGGGGCACTGCCCCCGAACCCCTACGTGCCCGGTGCAGGCTCTCAGACACTACGACTCGTGCAAATAATATAACACATACCCAACAGAACATGGCTCTCCTTTGGTGTTGCTTGGAATCTAGCCACCATCCCAATAGCTTGCTTGACATCAGGTCTGGAAACTGTTACATAGCGTAAACTGCCAATCATTGATCTGTGTGTTTTGGATATACAACTTTGGACTCATCATCACTTCCAAATATAATATCATCAACATATACTTCCACAATAATCATGTTATTACCATCAATTTTACAGTGAAGGTTGATGTCTGCAGATCCCCTTTTGAGGCCTTGTTTTTGTAAGTAAGAATCTAGCCTTGCATACCATGCTCTGGGTGCTTGTTTTAGTCCATAGAGTGATTTATTTAATTTACAAACATAGTCCCCTTTGTTATTTAATTTGAATCCTTTTGGCTTCTCAATATAGACTTCCTCTTCTAAATTTCCATTGAGAAATGTTGACTTGACATCCATTTGGTACACTTTAAATTTTCTGTAGCTGGAGAAAGCTAGGAACATCCTAATTGCCTCCAATATGGCCACAGGTGCAAAGGTTTCTTCATAATCTAATCCTTCAACCTAATCATACCCTTTACAGACCAATCTAGCTCTATTCCTGATTACTTGCCCATTCTCATTCATTTTGTTTTTATACACCCATTTAGTTCCAATGACATTTTTGTTTTTTGGTCTTGGAACTAGATGCCAAGTTTGATTTTTTTTTCTATTTGGTCAAATTATTCATTCATATCTTTGATCCAATTCTCATATTTTCATGCCTCTTTGATTGATATAGGCTCAACATGTGACAAAAATTCTATTTATGTTTGATACAATAGTTGTCTTCTTGTGTGCACTCCATCATTCATATCTCCAATAATCAGTTCTTCAGGATGATTCTTTTGAGTAATTATTGAGGGTGTCTTTGTGTCTCTTCTTGGGAATTCTTCTCTTATCTCTCCATCTTGAATATCTTCTTCATATTCACTCATATTCATATCATCATCTTCCCTTTATTTATTCTCTTCTACTTCTTCTACTTGTGTGCCAATTATCTCATCATCATCTCCATCTTCACTTTCAAGTATAGTCTCTTGTTTTTTGATCCTTAACATTTTTAGGTCATCCACCTTGACATCTGCACTCTCAACAATATTATGTGATATAATATTGTATCATATATATGCTTTCTTGTTAGAAGCATATCCAAGAAAAATACCTTCAGCAGATCTGGCATCAAATTTTCCAAGATTCTCATCAAGTCTTTTGATGTAGAATTTACTTCCAAAGACCCTGAAGTATTTGACCAATGGAGGTCTTCCAAACCATAGTTCATAAGGAGTCTTATCACTATTAACCCTGAGATGACCTTTGTTCAATATGTATACTATTGTGCTTACAGCTTCCCTCCAATATCCATCAGACAATTTTTCTTCATTGAGCATAGTCCTTGCAGCCTCCTGAACTGTTATATTCTTTCTCTCAGCAATCCCGTTTTGTTGAGGTGTTCTGGCAGCAGAGAATTGTCTTTTTATTCCATGGGTTTCATAGAAGAGATCAAACTCTTTTGAGGTGAACTCGCCACCATTTTCTGATCTAAGACATTTGATTTTTGTCTCCTTTTCATTTTCAACAAGAGTTTAAAAGGCTTTGAACTTGTTAAGTGCTTCTGATTTTTCTTTGAGAAAACATATCCAACCCATTCTAGTAAAATCATCAATGAACAACATAAAGTAAGAATATCCTTGCAAACTCTTGGTCCTTGTAGGCCCACAAAGGTTCAACCTTCTATGCCATAGCCAACTTTCATCTACTAAATTTATATGGCACTCCTCATTCAATTTTGCATCTAGTATATATACATTTCCATGAGTTCTAGGAGCAGTACAAACTAATTTTCCTGTGTCTTCTCTCCTAATCTCACATTTTTGGGAATAAAAGATGAAAAAATGCCCTTGATCATAGGTTTGGCTGACACTTAATAAACTAGGCTTCAGTTTTTCGACAAGTAGCACATTTCTGGCTTTGTCTTTTCCCAAGCTCACAATGCCTTTTCCAAGTATGTTACCTGAAGCATTATCACCAAATGTAACTTTACCCCTTTGTTTCTTTAAGTCTAAAAACTTGTCCTTGTTACCTGTCATATGTTCTGATAACCCACAGTCAACATACCAGAGATATTTTTTATCTTGAGCTTTTAGGGAAATAAGACATTTCTTTTTTGATTTTTTTTCTCTCCAAAGTTTATTTTTCTCTCTAATGAACTTTGGTTGTTCTGAGACTTCCATTAATCTGCAATTAATGGCGTTATGTCCATAGTTATGAAATTTGAAGCATTTTAGGTCCCCTTCTTGTAGAGGTGAAAAGGAGTTATAGTTTCTACTTTTAAATCGATTTAATGCTTGGTTATCCTTAAGGATATAGTTCTTAACCTTCAGATTTTTCCTTCTATATGCTCTACAATTTATAGCTTTGTGTCTGAAATTAGAGCATGCAAATCAATAACCAAGGAAAGTGTGAGGATACTTATTTTGATAAATCTTCTTTGATATTGTCTTGTCTTCCTTCCTGATGGGAGGAAGTAATCATCTGGAGTTTTAATCATTACTTATCTTCTCTTCATTTTTCTTCTTGAATATACTGAGGAGAGCATTTGCATAATATTTTAAGTTAACTTGGCTTTCCTTTTGAGAATAACCTATTCCATTTTTATTACCTGAATCCTTTTGCATGGTGATAATCTTATATAATATTTTAGAGCTATTTTCATATCTTGTTTGAATGATTTTTGCATCCAGTTCTTTTCTTAGGTGAACTATTTATGCCTCCATTCTTTCACAGGTTATTTGTTTTTCTTTAAGAGAATTTTCTAGACTTGCTTCGATTTTATTTGCTTCTAGGATTTGTTTTTTCAGGTTTCTTATGAGTTTTTCCATCTCCTTTTCTTCTTGTTCATGTTTTTCCTTTTGTTCAACTACAAAAATTTCCAATTGTCTATATATGGTTTTGTATTTTCTTAATTCATCAAAGGCACTGAGAAGTTCTTCCTCCATATTAACTTCTACTTTATCTTCTAACTCTTTCTCATGTTTAATTTTTTCTATCTCATTAGATTCTTCAATACCTAAGAAAAGGACTTCATCATCATAAGATTCATCATTGTCACTAGACTCTGATGAACTGTTGTTTTCTTCTTTTGAGTAAAAATTATTTTTCCCTTTGTAAAACTTTTTCTTGTAGTTGGGCTTTTCCTTCTTCTTGTATTGTTTGGTTTTGTTTTCTTCATATTCAAGGTCCTCCTTGGGATAGGGACACTTGGATGCAAAATGACCAACTTTTCCACAGTGAAAACATTTGAAAGGAAGCTTGCCTTTGTACTTCCCTGATCCTTTCTGAAGTTTTTTAATGAAATTTTTTTCTTCCACATAAGATTCTTCATGATAGTTGAATTGAGGTTTTTGCTTATGATTTATCTTTGTCTTAGATGCTTTGAAAATTGTTTCATCTTTTGTTAATTTATCTTTCCATGTTCTCATTTCATATGTCGTAAAAATTCCATGAAGCTGATCAACTATGAGTGTGTCTAGATCAGATCTATATTCAATTGAAGAAATATTTGCATCATATCTCATAGGCAATGACCTTAGTATTTTTTGCACAATGGGTTTATCTGTAATCTCTTATCATGCCGCTCTAATTGAGTTAACCACTTCATCTACCCTATGAAAGTACTCAGCAATATTTTCTTCTTCTTTCATTTTCAGATTTTCAAACTGAGTTCTATAGGTTTGTAGTTTGGCTTCCTTGACTTTGTCATTTCCTTCATATCCAGCCTCCAACTTGTCCCAGATTTCTTTGGTTGATTTTCAATGCATAACCTTCACACATATAGAATTAGTCAACCCTGCTAGAATTCCATTAATTGCTCTTGAGTTGTCATTACAGATTTTCTTTCCTGCATCGTCTTTGGGTGGAGTAGTTGGTGCAGTGTAACCATCTACAACAGATTGCCAGATATCAAAACCAAGAGCCAACAGGAAGTTTTTCATTCATATTTTCCA
>ML781644.1:319586-336299 GCA_009831015.1 Picea engelmannii | reverse complement strand
TTGAGATGTCAAATAATGAAACTGGCGCCCTGTATTTATAGTGGACTGGCCAATCTAACTGGGGCCGACTTATGCTTATGGGCATCAATAAATTCAATATAAATATATTTGTTCAGCTGACAACTTGTCTAGGGTTTCCTTCAGTTCTTTTCTTCCTTCCGGAGGATTCTAGTCTCGTCATAGGTCATAATAGAGGTTCATACCTCCCGAAGCTACCATAATATTAACAGTTGAGTCAACCACAATTGTCGATCTTAGAAGCTATAAGATCGGACGGTCCTGACTAATTGCGAGATTGGGACTAGCGCGATATTTAATTCTCCTTTCGATCTCCGCAATCTATCCCTGTCGTTGATCTGGCGATTGTGCATCCGACAGTCACAACTCAATCTGACTTAATCTAATCGCTTGTTGGATCAACCACGGTCGTCGATATCCGAGTCTATGAGATCTGACAACCTAGAACAATTGCGGGATTGGAACTAGCGAGTCGTTTAATTCTCCTTCCAATCTCTACAATCTATCCTTGTCGTTGATCTAGCTTGTAGATCTGACGGTCACGATCCTCCAATGGTCCTCAAGCCCACGGTCACTCATATGACCAACGTCTGTAATATTTAGACGATAAACACGGTCAATTTCTTGATCGGGCGGTTGTTGAGGCTTCTCACTCTGATCAGACGGTTGTTGAGCCTTCTCACCCCAAGCTTACGCTTTTCCTTCTGAGCTTTGATCTCTGCATTTGTTAGCCCTCCTGAGATTTTATCGTAGGAAAATTGTTGATCCTATCGTGATCAACAATAATCACGAATTTCTTCAGCCTTAAGGTGATGTTCTTCTGTCGATTCTTAGTATACTTTTCTTCCTGAGATTAACCTTGTTGCTCTGCTTATTATGACTATTGAAATCAATGACAACACTTGAATGACAATATGTCCAAAAAACAATGAACTTAGAGGTTCTCAAATTATATGGCATTGATGAGTCACATAATTGATTCCAAACCTTCCAATTATGAGGAAGCAACAGGCCAACAAGTTTGGAAGGAAACCATGATGGAAGAGTATCATTCCATCATGAAGAATGATGTGTGGGATATTGTGCCAATACCTGTGGGGAAGTCAGTGGTGACTTCCAAATGGATCTACAAGATCAAGATGCAGCATCGGGTAGACATTCTCCTAGATTGGTCATGCCTATTTGACCAAGGAAATATGATACATTCACTCATGGGGCTTTGCTAGTGTGGAATGGCCCATGTGTAGTATTTCTCCTTAGTCATGTTGATTTGACTAAGAGTGATAAAGGCTCGAGATGCTAGATGCTAGTTTATGTTTCATCATCAAACATACATTCTCCCAAATTGGTCATGCTGATTTGACCAAGGGAAAATAATACATTCACTCACGGGGCTTTGCTAGTGGTGAATGGTGCATGTGTAGTATTTCTCCTTAATCATGTTCATTTGACTATGAGTGATAAAAACTCTAGATTTTAGTTGCTAGTTGATGTTTTAGCATCAGGAAAACATTCTCCCAGATTGGTCATGTTGATTTGACCAAGGGAAAATGATACATTCACTCACGGGGCTTTCCTAGTGGTGAATGGCCCAGGTGTAGTTTTTCTCCTTAATCATGTTGATTTGACTAGGAGTGATAAAGACTCGAGATGATAGATGTTATTTGATGTTTCATCATTGGGAAGACATTCTCCCAGATTTTTCATGCAGATTTGACCAAGGGAAAATGAAACATTCACTCACGAGGATTTGCTAGTGGTGAATGGCCCAGGTGTAGTCTTTCTCCTTAATCATGTTGATTTGAATAGGAGTGATAAAGACTCAAGATGATAGTTTCTATTTGGTGTTTCAACATCGGACATAGATTCTCCCAGATTGGTCATGTTGATTTGACCAAGAGAAATTGATACATTCACTCACGGGGCTTTACTAGTGGTGAATGGCCCAAATGTAGTCTTTCTCCTTAATCATGTTGATTTGACTAGGAGTTATAAAGACTCGATATGATAGTTGTTAGTTGATGTTTCAGCATCAGACGAACATTCTCCCAGATTAGTCATATTGATTTGACCAAGGGAAAATGATACATTCACTCACAGGGCTTTGCTAGTAGTGAATAGCCCAGGTGTATTCTTTCTCCTTAGTCGTGTTGATTTTACTAGGAGTGATAAAGACTCGAGATGTTAGATGCTAGTGGATGTTTCAACATCAGGCAGACATTATCCCGGATTAGCCATGCCCATTTGACCAAGGGAAAATGATACATTCACTCACAGGGCTTTGCTAGTGGTGAATGGTCCAGGTGTAGTATTTCTCCTTAATCATGTTGATTTGACTAGGAGTGATAAAGACTCAATATGCTAGTTGCTAGTTGATGTTTCAACATTGGGCAAAAATTCTCCTAGATTGGTCATGTCGATTTGACCAAAGGAAAATTATACATTCACTCACGGGGATTTTCTAGTGCTGAATGGCCCAGGTGTAGTCTTTCTCCTTAATCATGTTGATTTGAATAGGAGTGATAAAGAATCAATATGCTAGTTTCTAGTTGATATTTCAACATCGGGCAAACATTCTCCCAGATTGGTCATGCCGATTTGACCAAGAGAAAATGATACATTCACTCACGGGGCTTTGCTAGTGGTGAATGGCCCAAGTGTAGTCTTTCTCCTTAGTCATGTTGATTTGACTAGGAGTGATAAATACTTGAGATGATATATTCTAGTTGATGTTTTAGCATCGAGAAAACATTCTCCCAGATTGGTCATGTCGATTTGACCAAGGTAAAATGATACATTCACTCACGAGGCTTTGCTAGTGGTGAATGGCCCAAGTGTAGTCTTTCTCCTTAATCACGTTGATTTGACTAGGAGTGATAAAGACTCAAGATGTTAGTTTCTAGTTGATGTTTCATCATTGGCAATACATTTTCCCATATTGGTCATGCTGATTTGAATAAGGGAAAATGATACATTCACTCATGGGGCTTTACTAGTAGTGAATGGCCCAGATGTAGTCTTTCTCCTTAGTCATGTTGATTTGACTTGGAGTTATAAATACTAGAGATGATAGAAGAAATTTGACATTTCACCATTGGGTAGACATTCTCCTAGATTGGTCATGCCGATTTGACCAAGGGAAAATGATACATTCACTCATGAGGCTTTTCTAGTGGTGAATGGCCTAGGTGCAGTCTTTCTCCTTAATCATGTTGATTTGAATCGGAGTGATAAAGACTCAAGATGTTATTTTCTAGTTGATTTTTCGGCATCGTGCAGATGTTATAGTCCAAAATGTCATATATGTGCATACAAGACATTGGCCCATCCATTTGCATACTTTGTCAAAAATATTGTTGAGGCTTCCTTCTAAAAAAACCTTTTTTGGATAGAGTATGGACCTTGTTGTACTAATATCCTTCATACACACGTGTGTTTCATGCTATTTATCATGCGTACACACACATGTTGCATGCTAGTTAGCCCACTTTTACCTCCAAAATTTGCAAAAAATATATAATTGTGCGCAATTCGACAGAGTTTACGGGCTATGAAGGGTTTATTAACCATTTTACCCCTTGTAGCCTGTCCCCAAACCGAATAACCATATTTTTCTCATATAAAAAGAGCTCTTGGGGAGTCATTTAGGGACATGAATAAGAGAATAAGAAAAATCTTCCAAAATCCCTTCCCTTTCTATGCCAAAGGTTTGCATCTCATTCTGAGTTTTAGCCTCAACTTTCCCCTCTCGCCTTTCTCCTTATGCAACCCTTCCTCCTTCCCTTGATGGTATGTTGGTTGTGAGAAGCCAATGTGGGATTGATGTACTTGGAGCCAAGACAGAGGAGCCTGGACTTGGTTTGTAGAGCGGTCGACGACGAAGGTTGTAACCCTTTTTATCTTGAATTTGAATAAAAGAGATTATCCTTGTCCCAAAACCCTATGTTTACATGTTCTTGTTAATTTGAGCATTTATATCTATGTTTATACTTTTAAAGTGATTATTAGAGATTGTATGTGTTGTTTCATTGTATTCCTAACCCCTTGTAGGTCATCTTTGGGAGGAGATATGTGATCTAGGAGGGGACAACAAGCGAAAGAGATTGACTCCAACCGTAAGGATTCAAGGTGCACTCATTAACCCTCTCTTTCCTCTCTCTCTCTCTCATCACTTAGTTAGAAGGTTTTGGGGTATATTAAAGGTAGATTAATATTTTAAGGGAGTTATCACTCTGCCTATTCCTTAGAATCAGTTTAGGGGGATTTTTCCCATAGCAGAATTGGCGACTCCACTAGGGAGTATCTCTAGGGTCTTAGTGGTAGATTTTGGTTTGATTTAATTTTTTCAGTTTCTTTTTTATTTTTTCAAGTTTACTGAGTCAGTTAGGGTATCTGGTCACCTTTCAGGTGCCTACCAACCTTCCCTGCCCAGATGGTTTTCCAAACCTTTTTCTTTTTTTAAAGTTTGCAGAGGTGTACCTGCCTTGTCCTCTGTATAGAATGCGCACATACACGATCTGCATAGTATACAACATGCGTACATACACAGTCTGCATAGTATACATCCTACGTACATAGGTGGTTTGCATAGTATACAGCCCACGTACATACCCAGGTTGCTTGTGCACAACACGCATCTCTATGTTTTGGAAGGGTTTTAAAAAAAAGACTTTTTCTTTCCTTGCAAGAAGCTTTGTGCTTCTCAAGCCTTCTTGAACTCTTCAAGGTCTATATTAATTGTGTTTGGTTGGGTTAAAGATTATGTTTATCTTGCACTTTGTAAAGAACCTTGTTGTTTATTTGTTTTCTTTTTTTCGCTTTGAAGGTTTAGGGTGAACTTATAAGCAGTAGATCCTCTTGTGGATTCTAGTGAATCCCTGTGTTCTAGCAGTGGTTTAGGGTTTGTGTTATTCTTGGGATTATTTTCTCTTTACCTTGTTTGTGCTTTGAAAAAACAAAAAAATATCATTTACTTGTGATTTTATTTTCTAAGCATTCAAAAAATAAAAAATTGTTGCATTTAGTTATACATTTTTGTTTGGTAGTTGTAGCATAGGTTGTTTATTACAAAAGAAAAGAGTTTTGTTTCCAAAGTTCTTTCTTTGTTATTTCCTTCAAAGTTTAGAAGTTTGCATTTGCATTGTAAAACGAAAAGATCATTCTAGGAAACTTTTTGCATTTTGGGATATTGGACTATACTTCGAAAAGTTTGCATTTGCGAAGATTAAACGCCATTTTTCAATTGTAGAACCTAATTTTCTTTTACACGAATTCTCTAAATATTTTATTTCGTCTCTTTCGTCTCTTGAAAACACCATAAGTTTCACATCTGTACCCTTTTGACTAAATCAAGCCACTTAAAATCAATGATTAACACTTAAGATCAACTAGAATTTTGTTTGTAGGGTTCACCAAGTAGTCTAAGCTCTAGGGCCTTGAGATGCTATGGAGAGGAAACTCTTCAAGGCCGCTTAAACAAACATAAGAGTCTGTGATAGGGAGTGTCAGAGTCCAGTTTCATAAGAGTCAGTCGGGACCCCCCTCTAACACAGGGGCTAAACACAAGGTGATATGAGGAAAGGTAGAGGAGATAACCCATCCAAATTCGGATCGAGCGTAGTGGGGATCATATATTGAGGGTCATTCTTGTGATTTACGTTGATCATATTTAACTATGGATCATCATGGACCTCAAATCCATTCAATATCCTCAGTTGTCTTCCAGACCATTTTCCTTCGATGCCCTTGTAAGGATTCAGACTTTGTTATCCTACTCATTATGATCAGCCCGACTGTCAACTGTACCCTCTTGGTGACTGACTACAAGATGGCAACCTAGTTGCCTATTTTTAGGGACTTACACGAGTGATTGCGGGGGTATATTGTGGCAACTAGGGAAAACGTCGGATCACACTTTGCAGAGAATACCTAGAGGGTGTTTTTGTGTTCGATTTACACTTGCATCGGTAAGTTTCGCTAGTGTCGATTGGTGTAACTGTTCTTCCTTCTAGTTAGTTTTTTGCTTGATTTTCCATTAGGAACTTTTTGGTCAATGCTTTGTGTTTCACACTAGCTCAACCTTAGAGTATCGGTTGATCATTTAACAAGGTGAAGATCAAAAACTCCATTATTCGTGTAGGATTCAGAGCCTGCCACCGATTACTTTGGAGCCACCTCCACCATCGTTGAGGCATGGGATAGATCAAGAGGGCTCATTTGAAGCAACCAGGCCACAGGAAACTGTACCCAAGAAATATCCTAGAGAATACTTTCCTGCACCGGAGGAGTCCACCATTTTTTACCTTGAAGCTGAAGGCTTCAGCACCGCAAACCCTCTGATCATTGACTTATCAGTGCCAGTTCTTATTCAGATAGTCCCTCCTGAGGTGACTTCACATGAACGTCAATTTGTTAGATGACCAGTGATGGAAGCAACTAGTGCTACCTCTTCTAGGAGTTCTCATACTCCCATATAGGATGTTGCAGGAGGGGGTATCATGCCTCCTCCCCCACCTCCACCTATTAGGACTACAACTATCTAAACACCCACTACTTCGGGAAATGGAACAATTCCTTCAACGACTCTAACCATTGTTCCCTCTATCCAGAACATGACTAGTGCTCCCTTTTCGTATGGGATGTCGAGTTTCAACTCTCGTTCGGTCCTAACCTACTCTACTCTATAGACTATTGGTATGTGGGAAGGGATCTCTAATTCTCCCTTACAAGGATCTATCGCGGGAACCACTGCCCTATTTAACGCTATCCCTTATGGTGGGGGTCATATCCCTCCTCCGTCCCTTTTGCTCGGAGGCACTTTCCAACAGTAGATCAGGTTTAACACCAACTCTAGTTTGTTCTGTTGGGGAAGTCATGGCCCTTAGTCCTATATGACTCTGGTAGGGTCTATGCCTTTTTCTTTGCTTGGTGTTTTTGGAAATAACACTTTCTCATCATCTACATTCTCGATAGAGGCAAGCTCATTTTTTGTCAACCAAACCCTATGCAAGGCTTCATTCCTTCAAAGGGGGTGACGACGAGAGTTTACTCCTCACAAGGTCTTGGAAATCTCTGGCAGGGCTCATTTCCTTCACAAGGGATGTTGATCAGGGGAAACCCCTCACAGACTCATTGGAACCCTGGGCAGGGTTCAATACCTATGCCAGAAGGGTCGACTAGGGGCATCCCCAACCAAGGTCCTTGGAATACTATGCAAGGAGCAATCCTTACACAATGCATGTCATCCAACTACGAGAATCAGTCGGCGATGCAGAATCAAGCACAAAATCCTTTCACTGGCCAGGGCCACCATAGTTTCTACCAAAATCTCGGGCAACAAGCAAACTTTTCCTGCCAACCTGGTGCCATCCAAAATCCAGTCCCCTCTTTTCATTTGAATACACCACAACCTAGACTACCTTTCCTGGCAACTCTACATTTTCCAGACTTTTCGATACCATTGAACGCCCCGATCTGTCATGATCCGCGTTGACCCCCCATGTCGAATAAGTTTCCCTCGGACATCCCTTAGTTCGAAGGAAATCCTGGAAAGGATCCAGATGATCATGTTATGACATATCATTTATGGTGATCATCCAACTCATTAAAGGACGATTCTGTTCAGTTGCGTTTGTTTCAACGCACTCTTATAGGGGTGCCACGAAATGGTATATCGAGCTCAATAGATCGAAGTACGCTTACTTTAACGACCTGGCTATTGTTTTGTTAAACCATTTATAGTTACTAGTAATATATTATATCAACGTCGAGTTGTTGGCCAACTTCGAGAAAACAAAAGCCGTCCATATCTCGGATCACATTCAAGAATGGCATCGACGAAAGAGCTTGATAAAAGTTAAGGTCCCTCCTGCATTTTTTCTCGAGTGGTTCCTAAAGTCCTTAGTGTCTTGTGTATCCAAAGACGTCGCGACATCCAAGGTTTTTTTCTGAAGAAGATGCTATCATGAGAGCCGAGCAACTGGAGTTGATTTACTCTCAATCCAGTATGTTGTACGAGATTCTTCCCGACGCACTGTGGTCGAATTTCGACATGAACACACAGAATTTTGGGCCTCACGTCAATGGAATAGTAGGCCCAGCACAGAGCAAGCCCACAGATCATTTGACTAGTCAATTATAGTAATTATCGATTCAACAGACTGTGGCCATCCAAACTCCTAGTTTGGTTGCCCCTGTAACCCAAACATCGGATGTACACAGTGTGCAATCGATGAATCCCAAGGATAACTAACAATCCAAGTGAAAAAGAAAATATAAAAACAAGAAGGGTAAGGGGGATAAGAAGGTTGTGAATAATGTTGGCAAGGGAAAAAACGAAAAGAGGAAGGTGAAGCTTCTGTGTAATATTTTCATGGATGACTACTTGACTCTACAATGCCCTCAGCTTGAGCAAGCCCAAAATTTATTGGCACAACAACAACACATCATGTTAACCAACCCTTTTCCACAAGGGAAAAATTTAGCTCAAGATTCATCATCCACGAACGCACCTAGGGGAAATCAAGGAACCCCCACATCTAATACTAACAACAAAGACACAAACATTTATATGATGAAGTCTAATGCTCATCAACAGACCAGGGCTCATAATTATGGAATGCCAGAATTTGTTGAGAAGGGAAAAGAAGCCTCCAACCCACTGTCTCCTCTTCAAATTGAGAAGATTGTGGGAGAAACTATGACTCGCATCCCTAAGGGTGCATTTAAAAAGGCTTCTCACAACCTGAACGCAAGGGTTGCTCAGAATTACTCCATCGTGGAGGATCTGACACAAACTCCTTATGCGATGTCTACTCTGGAAGTCCTCCAGAGTTTCCCCTCATAGAGGAAAGCATTGTTGTATTCCTTGGGAGAGGTCGAGAGTACTAACTCGAGAATGATTTTTTTATCCCACATCTTATAAACCTCGTCTTCCTCACCACATCGCTTTTCAGATAGTAGTGGTATATGCCACGAAATCGTTGACATGGAAAATTCTTCGTACAGTGGTTGATGAGGGTGCCTCGACTTGCGTGATTTTGTTGGCATGTTGGAAGGCCATTGGCCAACCTAAGTTGTCTCTATAGCCCACATTTCTAACCATGTTTGATGGTCAATCTTTTTGACCACGTGGAATAATTCCCTCCTTCCCCCTGGAGTTGGAGGGAAAAATTGTGTGCGTCGAAGTAGTAGTTGATGCACCTCTCGACTACAATATTTTGTTAGGGCAGAGTTGGACATACACTATGACATCGGTTGTATCCACAATTTTTGGGGTCTTATGTTTTCCTCACGAAGGTCAGATCATAATCATTGATCAGTTACCCTTCTCCCATCCAGACACTTCATCGGGGGCATCTACGGTCTCGATTATTGACAACCAACAACTAGGTACTGTCAACTTAGGTGTCAGATTGTTTCCATATTTAATGGGGACTTTCGATTATTCGTTGCCTTCTAATGATGTCAAGTTTATTTCATTTGTTCATGACCAGTCGAAGGATGCGATCTTCCAAGTCGCTTATTTTAGAACAATTTACTTTAACGACCCATGGATTTTACCTTCCCCATCAGCTTCAATGGAAGGGGTAGGGAACCCTAGAATGGATATGCCCTTATCCATTGCTGAGGTTGTGTACGGTATTGTCTAGCAAGCCTCAGTCAACCCTGATCTGGCTCCCCCACAGGAGCTAGTTCTCATTCTCAAACCTATTTTAGCTCAAGTCTCTCTCACCTCTTATGATCCTTTGGACTTAGTCTTTCCCTCTGAGGAGGCAATTTTGGAGGCAATGGATAGACCAAACAGACCTTGGGATGATCTTCACCACATATCTTATTTCTTACCTGAGCTAAGGAGAATAGAGGCAGGAGAGTTCATTACGACCATGAATGGAGATTCCCCTTGTCCTGCTAACCCTCTGGCCATGCACAAAATATATTCTAAGGGAAACATGGAAAGTATCGCTAAAAAACTTCCTATCGACATCTCTAGAACCCCTGGTGTCGTGGAAAACGTCTTTGTCAAAGCATATTGTTCCCTCGAAGAGATTCAGATCTACATTGAATTATTTAGAGAGTTATGCGATGTCTTTTCCTGGTCTTATGAGGAGATTCTGGGAGTCGACCCACGTATCGTTGAACAAGAGATCACAACTTACCTCGATGTTAATCCTATCCGACAAAAGCTTCTCCTAGCCAATCCTCGCAAAGCAGTGGCGATCAAGGCAGAGGTAGAGAAACTCATCAAGGTTGGTTTCATCTATCCAATGCAATTGACGAAATGGGTGTCGAAGTTTGTTCCTGACAATAAAAGTCAAGGTATGATCTGCATGTGTATGGACTTTCGTGATCTGAACAAAGCTTTCCTGAAAGATAATTTCCCAACACCATTCATTGACTAGATTGTCGATGAATGTGCGGGTTGTGAGGTCTTTTATTTTATGGAAAAATTTTCTGGATACAACCAAATTCAGATCAAGCTCGAGGACCAACATAAAACAACATTATTTGTCCTTGGGGTACATTCGCATACAGGAAAATTTCTTTTGGCCTTAAGAATGTTGGAGCCACTTTTCAGCGGGCCATGTCATTTTCCTTCCACGACCTCAAACACGTAGTCTAGGCATATCTTGATGACCTGGCATCACGTTCTCATAAGATATTTGATCATTCTTCCCATTTACGACTTATCTTTAAGAGGTGTCTCTACTATTGGATTTGTCTGAATCTAAATAAGTGTAGTTTTTGTGTGAAATCGAGACGCTTGTTAGGCTTTATTGGGTCAACTAAAGGGATCATGCTCGATCCTTTGAAGGTTGAGGCAATAGTTCAATTTCCTCCCCCGCGCACAATCTCCCAACTTAAAATTCTACAGGGGAAAGCCAACTTTCTTTGGTGTTTTTTTGCCAACTATGCCAAAATTACTAAAGGAATATTGCGTCTTTTGAAGAAAGAGGTCCCATTTTGTTGGGATGAAATGGCTCAACACTCTTTCGAAGCATTGAAATGTGCTCTGATGTCTACCCCTCTGCTCAGTCCTCTGAATTATGACAAGGATTTATTGTTGTATTTGGCTGCCGCAAAGTCTACTATTGGCATGGTCTTGGTCCAAGAGGATGACGCATTCGAAGAGAATGTTATTTACTATCTTAGTTGAGGCTTGGTAGGATCGGAACTCAATTGCACACATGTTGAGAAACTTGCTTTGGCATCTATTCATGTTGTCCAATGGTTTTGTCATTAAATCTTACTTCACAAGACCACCATCGTAGATGTCGTGAACACTTTTCAATATGTGTTAACACGATGAGTCATCGACAGGAAGATCAATCGATGGATAGTCATCGTGCAAGAATTTGACTTGAATTTTGTTTCGGCGAAGTTTGAAAATTCCTTGGTCTTTGCTAAACTAATCTCGAAACTTTTGGTCGAGAGTGGTAATAATTTTTCCGAAGAGTCATTGATCAATGGGGATATTTTCCTTATTGCATCTTCAGACCCTTGGTATGGAGATATACTTGTGTATCTTCATACTTTGAAGTGTTTGTCTTCTTCTTCTCGTGATGAGTGTCATCGAATACACCATCAAGCGCGGAACTATCTTATCATCGATGATAATTTATATCATCAAGGAGTGGATTTCATTCTCCATCGTTGTCTCACTCACGAAGAGGAAGAACTTGTGTTGATTGACTGGCACACATGAGCATGTGGTAGTCACCTATGTGGGTTGGAAACAACCCAGAAGATTCTTCATGTTGGATGTGTTTGGCCCTCGTTGATCAAATATTGTGTAGAGGCAGTCAAGAAGTGTCACCCATGCCAGATCTTCTCGTGGAAGATGCAGGCACACCCTGCTCCCATGTTTCCAGTTATTGTTGTTGGCCCCTTCACCAAGTGGGGGATTGATTTTACTACATGCCACTCGATTTCAGCTAGGGGGCATCGTTATATCATTGTAGCGATAGAATATTTTACTAAGTGAGTCGAGGCTATGCCGACGTTCAACAATGACGAAGAAATGGCTTCACTTTTCTTTTTTAACCAGATTGTAGCCAGGTTCGATATTCCGAAGGAGATTTTCACAGATCATGGCAGTCACTTCCAGAACAAGATGATGTCTGAGTTAACATCAAAACTAGGGTTTAAGAAAGAACTTTTGTCACCTTACTATCCACAGGCGAATGTTCAAGTGGAGGATATTAATAAGTCTCTCAAGGCTATTCTTCAATGGACGATCATTTCGGCCAAGTCAAATTGGAATTTGATGTTGTACTTGCACTTTGGGCTTATCAAACCTCAGTCAAGACTACTATCAATTTTTCTCCTTTCCAACTCATTTATGGGCTAGAGGTAGTCTTTCCCATTGAGTGCCAAAACCCTTCTCTTAAGTTGGCAGTGGAACTACTTCCCGACACTACTCCACTTGAGGAGCATCTTTTATATCTTGAGTAGCTCTATGAGTAGCGTCGAGATGTATCTTTGGCCAACGAGGCTCACAAACAGCGTGTCAAGTGTCAGTATGATTGGTCCATCCACCCTCGAGTTTTATCTGAAGGTGATCTTGTCCTGGTTTATGAACAAGATAAATATCCCTTGGGGGCGGGCAAATTCAAACCCATATGGTTCGTACCATTCATTGTTAGGAGATTTTTAGAAAAGGGTGCCTATCAACTAATTGATTTTGAGGGTAACGCTTTATCGGAGCCAATAAATAGGCTCAACCTTAAGAATTATTACGCTTATATCGGTCACCTGAGCATGACTTCTTGTCTATAATGTATAGCTTTATTTTATGGACGTGTAGTTTATTGTGTTTCTTTTCACTGTAGAAGATGTCAAGTGAATATGAGATCTATATTGGGATCGTAGATGGTGCTAGCCGACACACTCGGAGGCTTGCATCCACAACTTGGGTGATCTTTACACCCTTTGGTCAGTTGATGTATTCTTGAGGCATTTGTCTGGGCGAAGCAACCAATAATGTTTTCAAGTACAGTGTATTAATATAATCACTATCTAATGTCTTGTCACATGGTATTTCTCACCTCCAGGTTTATCTAGATGCTCAACTGGTCATGTCTCAGTTAAATGGAGTATATTGTGTCTACGATCCTATGCTTCACCGACGATTCCTTAGGGTATGTCTCTTAGAACGTTATTTTGATTATATTAATTATATTCATGTTCCTAGGAGATCTAATCAACTAACTGATACATTGGCTAATCATGTATTAGATTGGCATATTGCTCACACATAAAAGTAAAATCATACACATACACACACATGTAAATACATTTGTACAAAATGTTTATCCATAAGGAAAAAATGTGTATATATAATAATGTGTCCAAAGAATAATATCATAAGTATAAAAGTGGATCATTAAGCCTCAAATAGAGCTGGTATACATCGTTGGGCTCAAGCCCTCACTATATAATAGAGTACAAAAGGTGCCCTTGACACATATGTGGTTCAGTACTAACTATGGCCTAGACCTGTTGGCCCTAATATAAGACATTCACAAGATTCCAAAATAGTTGAACCCAAGTCCAGGCAACCCCTACAACATGTGGATGCATGGTCGAGGGAAGGTCCTCTATCTCTTCCATCGACACTACACAAGTAAAAGTCGTCGGGTTCCTCTCTACTCGTCGCAGTACTCTCTTAGCCTCTCCAGATGGTAGTCCTCCTGTAGTTATAGGTCCTCCTACTATTGTTGGTCCTGCATCTGCTCGAGGATGATGCCTGGTCCTAGTGAATTCAGTTGGTCGTACTGGTCCCACATCTATATATGACAGATCGTTGAGTTAGTACTTTGACATTACCATTAAAAGGATAACATTTAAAAATAAAATAAACTTTAAAATTCTTTTACCTCTCTCTTCGTGCTCCTTGCCAGGGGGCATAGGAATATCATGATCCCTGCATAGGGGTATTCCTCGATCACAGGAATTTGATGGACCCACCAGTCAAAGAATTTGTCATCAAATGCATATTGTACTCTCCCCACACCCTGTCGAGGTAACAAAGTTGTCCACCTGCATGATGTCGAAAAGGAGGCAATATGGCCTTGTATTGTCTCCCATGGGCTAAGGCTTGGCACTCTCTCGAAAAACAAAGCGCACAACACGGTCTCAAACCCGAAGTTCTTGTTTGTTCTTCTTCGACAGTCAGTCAGTTGTTTTTTCATATATGTGAGCATTGTAATGCTCTAGTAAAAAATGGTGGTGTCTAGACACTGAGCTGCACAATGCATCTGTGCATGTGAAGCCTGATGAAGTGTTGCGGATCCCGTGATCCACTCAATCATGTAAATTACTATCCGAAGATTGAGGCTTGTGATCTTATGAATTGGCACCTAAGATCCTACTTTCTTAGTTCTATCCTCGCAATACATCCCAATGTAATATTCTATGTTGTGTGGTCCTCGAGGAAAGGTCCTCAAGTTGATCGGTTCCCCCCTCCTGGAGAGGCCGGTCAAAAATTAGATATCCTCTGTCATCGGAGTCAATGATTAGCCCTCCAGCATGAAAGCCTATGCATCTAGATGTCAATACTCTATCAGATGGTTCAGTATCCTAGGGTGTGCCCTCATGAATGGACACTGAAATAATTTCCACATACCACACTGCTTAAGCATGGAAATGGCCCCTATATCCTCCTCTACCAAGACATCTAACTCCTTATGTTCTCTCTCTCACCAGTGAACATACATAATGTTGCAAGAAAATTTGAGGTTAGTCCCTTGTTTCATATTTTTGAAATCTTAAAGAGATGTACGCGGGTTGTCTTTAAAACGGTCACGTATGTACGCAGGCTAAGTGTTACTTTTCCCACGTACATACATGTGATGAGCATGGACATCCCTCATACACATAGGCCCGGCCTTTTTACTAGGGCGTGTACCCTCTAAACAATGAAATAAACAATAAATAATGAATGAAAAGGATGAGAGAGGTCATTTGTACTTACTTGGTTTAGGTTTGAAAATATTTCGTCCAATGTAGCTCCTCGAATTCACGTTTTAAAGAAGAAGGTTTTTTGGATTTTTAGTTATTTTCCAATTTGCAATAGTTAAAATGAGTTGTCCACCTATATTTATAGAATTGTTTGGCTCTTTTTGCTTCAGTTTGGTCCTCTTTTTCCCTATTCTTGGCCTAATAGGTACTTGAGTTTATTTTTGAGATATTTTTGGGTCGTTCTAATGAACTATTTATTTTGGTTTGGTGTTTTTAGGAGACGGGTCACACTCACATCATCCCGTGGTAAAGTTGTTTTTTGACATTTTCATATAGTTTAGGTTCTCATCACCTTGCATCTTGCATATCGTTAGCTTTTTCGCTTTTCCATAGAATCGATCCCACCGAAGTGTGACACAGAACCTTCTATCCTGCTTTAGAAGTGTCGTAATTAGGTGGTAGAGCCTTCCTCTACATGGATGCCCTAGGTAGATCCTTTGTTGCATTTTGGCGTTCATACTGTGAGTTTGTTTTCTATAGGCTTGGGAGTCCTTTTAGTCCTGCCATGATTGTATATCGAAGCCCCTTTCTTCTTCATCTTTTCTAGCTCATACCTTAGGGACTCCCTATGAGCATGGTTTGTCTTTCAAGCTCACTTAAACTTTGAAAGCAACATCTAATGAGAGATTATTTATTCTTTTCGGTCTTGTTTGGATTACTTAAGAAAAGAATCCCCCCTGAAGTCTTCTTTAAGCCATTTTCAAACTCTCTAAAATTGAAAAGATTGTCGAGGGATCTTGTTTCCTTCACGTTTGTCAAACTAAAATTTGAAGGCACATCTGTATGGTGGTAGTTTACCCCTTTTTCGGTCCGGATGGTTAATTTACGAATAAATTTATTCCCTAGGAGCTTCGTTTCGCTAGGAGAATATTCTCGGGCGTAAGTTTAACCCTTTTTCGGGCCCGAGGGACTAAATTTTCGAAAAAGTTCCATTCTCCCTGGTTTTGGTTTATCTCTTTTTCGGGCCTTGGAGATTATCTATGAAAAATGAACCCCCTCAGAGTCCATAGTTAAGCTCTTTTCAGACTTCCTAAATATGAAAATATCGTTGAGTGACCTTGTTCCGTTCACACTCGTTAATTGGTCCAAAAGGAATATCTATCTGGAATAAGTTTAACCATTTTTTCGGCCAATAGATTATCCAGGAAAAATGTATGCCTCAGGATACATGTCTTGCTAGGAGAGTTCTCCTAAGTTATATTTTATACTTTTTTGGGCTAAGGGTACTAAATTTAGAAAAAGGCTATGAGTCCATAGTTAAGCTCTTTTTAGACTCCTTAAAATTGAAAATATAGTCAAGTGATCTTGTCTCAGTCACACTCGTTAAATTGTTTTTGAAGAGACGTCCTTTTAGTCTAATTTTAACCCTTTTTCGAACTGACTGGATTAACTACGAAAAAGGAACACTCTAGAGTCTTCTTTTAGTGTTTTTCAAACTCTCTAAACGTGAAAAACCATTGATATTACCTTCTCTGGGCTCATAATACTTCATATGGAAGGAGTCTTGTTGTTTCATACTTAATCACATCGCATGTCTCATCCTTGTGTCTTTGGCCTAATGCTGGTTCCATGTTGCTATTAACTGAACTTTCAAAGCATTCCTTAAATGCAATATGTTGGGTATGTGTTATATTCTTTGCATGTGTGTGTGTGTGGGTGCGTCAGATACGACAA
>ML781644.1:302774-314570 GCA_009831015.1 Picea engelmannii | reverse complement strand
AGCATTGGGATCTAGTATGACCTTAGGAAGTTGTTCTTGTTACATAGATTTGTGTCCTCCTCATTTGGTTACTCTTCCAAACATATGGAAATTTTGTGGTGCCTCCTATATTACAGACTTATGTCAATAATGCTACCTGAGTCTCATCATTTTGTCGTGATTTTATCCGAGGGAAGTTTTATCCAACATGAGTCAGGCATTCTGCAGTTGATCTCTTGACCTTCATGAGTCGGCCATCCCAAGAGTACAGTCAAGTTTGGATTCAAAATCAATGAAGTTATGTGCCTGATGATTGAGATCCTCCAGTCATTCCCCGACAACATGTCTAAGACCTCGAAGTAGTGAGTCTTACACTCCTATTATACTCCTACCTAAGTTTTGAAGATCTTGAATTTCTTGTTCGAGCTTTGAAGTCCTCATCTTTAGCCACATACGTCAATGCTTCTTGAAGATGCATATCATATTGTACTTGTATATCTTCAAATGATCTTGAGATGTAGATCCACTGTGTATTGTTCATGGCTACTCTTTATATAGACATTCATATTTGTCTTGTAATCATATATGACATGGATCTGCAATGTACTTGATTGGCAGCCATGCTTAGTTCATCCCGAGCATGGGTATGTCCACCTCAGAGAGATTATTATTATTTTGCAGATGACACGTTCACGAACACCCGTCTCGGGCTCACTCAACTATGTTCCTTCCCTCTGTGTAAAGATATTGTAATGTATTTCGGCCATCAGTTGCTCTTTTGATCTCAAACATTAGGGGGCATCTACTATAGTCTAAAATTCCATATATGTGCATACAAGACATTGGCCCATCCATTTGCATACTTTGCCAAAAATACTGTTGAGACTTCCTTCTAAAAAAGCTTTTTTTGGATAGTGTACATGCCATGTTATACTAATAGCTTGCGTACACATGTTTTACATGCTAGTTAGCCCGTGTACACACGCGTGTTGCATTCTAGTTTACCTGCATTTGCCTTCAAAATTTACAAAAAATATATAATTGCACGGAATTCAACGGAGTTTACGGGCTATGAAGGGTTTCCTAACCATTTTACCTCTTGTAGCCCATCCCCAAACCGAATAACCATCTTTTTCTCATATAAAAAGAGGTATTGGGGAGTCATTTAGGGACATGACCAAGAGAATAAGAAAACTCTGCCAAAATCCCTTCCCTTTCTTTTCCCAAGGTTTGCATCTCATTCTGATTTTTAGCCTTAGTTTTCCCCTCCATCCTTCCTCCTTATGCAACCCTTCTTCCTTCCCTTGATGGTATGTTAGTTGTGAGAATCTAATGTGGGATTGATGCACTTGGAGCCACGACAGAGGAGCCCAGACTTGGTTAGTAGAGCGATTGTCGACGAAGGTTGTAACCCTTTTTATCTTGAATTTGAATAAAATATATTATCCTTGTCCCAAAACCCTATGCTTACATGTTCTTGTTAATTTGAGCATTTATATCTATGTTTAAACTTTTAAAGTGATTATTAGAGATTATATGTGTTGTTGCATTGTATTCCTAACCGCTTGCAGGTCATCTTTGGGAGGAGATCTATGATCTAGGAGGCAACAACAAGCGAAAGAGATCAACTCCAACCGTAAGGATTGAAGGTGCACTCATTAACCCTTTGTTTCTTCTCTCTCTCATCACTTAGTTTAGATGGTTTTGGGGTAGATTAAAGGTAGATCCGTATTTTAAGGGAGTTATCGCTTTGCTTATTCCTTAGACTCAATTTAGGGGGATTTTCCTTGTAGCAACCGACATTCTCCCAAATTGGTCATGTTGATTTAACCAAGGGAAAATGATACATTCACTCATAGGGCTTTGCTAGTGGTGAATGGCCCAAGTGTTGTCTTTATCCTTAGTCATGTTGATTTGACTAGGAGTGATAAAGACTCGAGATGCTAGATGCTATCACATGCAAACCCATAATGACCTTGATCTCAAAGAGAATCAATTGGCTAAGAGGGAGAGCCACAGAGGGAGTTCCCCCTCAGGTTCAGGTGGGAGAGAAACATCTCTAAGGACTGAGAGACATGTATCACAAGTCTAGGGTGAAGTTTGTATACTTCAGAGACAAGTTTAGAATGATGCAGAATGTCTCCCTCGCTGAGAGGGAGTGTTGATGTTTTTCCAGTTAGCAACATCAGGCGAAAATTCTATATATATATTTGTATTATACTATAAATAATTAAATAATATATTTATAATATAATGTATAAATATAAATAATCAATAATTAATAATAAATTAATTAATGAAAAGACATGTCTATTAATGAAAGGGAACTTCGTCCAAGTATATATGTTGGGGCCCTCAATTGTAATATATCATCTCATATCATCTCGTATCATCTCATACAATATATATACTTACAGTTGACGTTTTCAGTGTGTAATTATTCTATGATAACAATAATCATAAGGCAATAATTATCAGATCTGAAAATCCGAAAATTCAACATAGAAGTGGATGGCTCACTCAATAAGCTCAAAATAAGGCACAAAACAGTCTCCAAAGTGAAACATTCCCCTCAATATGTGGAACGATCCTCTCAAAAGGTGGAATGACCTCCTAAAAAGGCCTCAAACCTCTTCAAAAGATGCAAATGCCCTCATCCAAGTGTTCAACAACCTTGTCATCATCTCTCATGCGAGCACAACAATCTATGCAAGATATCACAATGATCCATGCAGTGTACAACATCCAAGGCAAGGCTCACGAGACCCAAGGAAATTACAAATCCGAAGGCATGTGTCAATAGATCTCGAGGCATATGTCAAAAATCCCAATGCAATACACAAATCTCGAGGCATATACACAAATCCCAATACAACATAAATAGTGAGTCATGTCAAAATGTAAATGCCAATAGGTACATAAACATTAAGTATCATCTTCTAACTTCACAATAACTCATAGAACTTATACTAGTTGCCAAGTTAAAACATGATAGAGACAACATCAACCCATATTACATGTGCCAACTCCTAAGATAAGATGTAGTTCCTTCGACACTAAATAAGGAGCATGTGTAATGATAGATGGTATGAATTGGAAGATAACTTCATTAGTTGAATTGCATAGCCATGGAAGGTTTGTTAAAGATATTCATCCATGTGAGTGCCTTTAAATATGAGGGTTCACTTTTCCATTGAGTTACCATTTCCTCGGCACTATTTCTTACTACCATTTTCTTGCCTTTTTTTTTATTCATTAGTTATTTTTTCTTTAGATATGCATTGTTAAGCACAGGTCTTTGGGGCAATGGCCTCATAGAAAGGTGGCATAGCTCAAGCTTTGTTTTTAGCTTTTAATTTTCTTTATTTTGCTTTTATTTGGTAGCATCAACCTCGAGGTTATAGCTCCTTTAAGATGAGGATTTTCTCATGGGACTATGAAGCATGAACCTTTTATGACATAAGACAACCAACCATGAGTAGGGGAACAAAAAGGAGGAAAGATGGACAATCTTAAGTATGGATTGTGATATGGACACACTACACCTTCCCAAGTCCCCAATAGTACAACTCAACCCAAGAGCAAAAACATTTATCTAAAGGATGATTATGTTCCACCACGGAAAAACAAGGCAAATAGCAAAAATTTAGAGTGTCATGATTTATTATTAGACTTAACCAATGATCACCACTTTCATAACATGCACATGAGACATTAACCCCATATATGAGCAATGAAATGATGTATGACAATGTACAACATACATATCAAGCCTCATAAGCATAATCATCAATGAGAGTGAGTTGAGTATATGTAGGGAACATCTCTGGCCAAATGACCATAGATCTCATCTATGGAGCTGTTGATTGCGATAAGAATCATAAGTGAAAAATATCCTCTAGTTACCCCCACATGTCAAGGGGTAACAAGTAACATGCCAAAAATAATATCAGCTAGAGGGTTTTCGAAGATTGTTGTGGATGAAACTGAGTATGAACAAGGAGAGGATGTGATTGCAAGCATGCTAAAGGAGGCAAAGGAAGATACAACAAAGTATGCGCTGGAAAGTTTTCAACGAAATGAAGCAAAGGAAGAGGCACCATCAGAGAAGGTGCCTAAAGGAAGCTTTTTGCACTTGACAAAAGAAGAGAATGTGAATGTTTTTGAAGGTAATTATGAAGACCAAAGGGTCAATGAAAAAAATAAAGTTGAGCAAATCCTTCAAAAGAATGAGGAGATGGACAAATTACAACCTATAGTTATGGGGAATTATGTGTGTGCGGGGATAGAGGTAGTGAGAAATGAAGGTACTATTAGGTTGGAGAACAATGTCCAAGGAAATTGTCCCTATGTAACAATTCAACGAGTTCAAGAGGTGATTTTGACCCTTGAAGGAGATTGTGCGATATAATATTACCTTGTTTTGCGAAAGTAATGAAGACTTTGTGATCAATTTGCAAAATTTGGTCCAGATGATGAATGAAGTGTCAATGTTAGGGTGAAAGAAGAAGGTAGAAGACATTTAATGGGCGTATATGCAAAGTAAACCCAAAGAGATTCAACCAACATGGATCACAATGGAGAAATTGTAGCAATAAAGGGAGATGTGCAATGGGTGCACCAAGTGATTATGATAATGTATGAAAGCATAGAAGATATGGATAATGTCTTCCAACATGTTACATGTTGCTAAGATAATGATGAAGATAAGCAATGAAGAGTTTGTGGTGTGGACGATGGAATTTATAAATCCTAATAAATAGATTGTTACATTGATTGAGAATTTAGGGAATAAGTTCATGGAAACCAATTGGGAAGTGTAGCACAGTAAAGGGTAAGAAGTTTCTTTCACATCTATCTCATCATGCATGATTATAATGTGAAAGAAGCACTCTAGCAGCTATAAAGTCGACCTCTCGCTTTACCTTTTCTTTTTGATAAGTTGTTCACCTTGATATTATTATCTTGATTGGTAAAAGCTTCACTAAGCATTTTGATCACGAAATTAGAACATCATATTTGAGTGAAAGATGCTCATCGAATAAGTAAAAGCTACAAGGTATGGAGCCAAAAGGAGAAAAAAAAATTGAAAAAAAAACACTCAAATGAATTGGGAAACCAAATAAGTACACCAACTTTGTTAACATGGGTTCAAATTTTCAATTTACCAAGAGAGTTACATAGGAATATCAACAACGAAAGAGAATAACTCCTACGAAGCTTAGAGATTGCACTCGAATAACGAATTAGTGCAACACAGAGACAAGTTGGCTCTCATCCTTTAACTCAACCAGATTTATGGAAGCACTAGGACCGAAAGAGTGAGGGAAACGCTCACAACAAATATATTTGACACATGCAACTTTGATAATGCAAGGGAAACGAAGAGAGTTGACACGGTTTACTTTGATCAAGGAGAATGCCATTACAGTGAAAGAGAACATTGACATAGTCATGATCACCAGATGCACAAGAATGCCAAATATTCTATAAAACGGGAAGATAGAATTCGTGAGGGGAACCTAAACAATGGTTAAGTTTAGCTGAGAGAAAAGAGGATGCTAATGCAAGCAAGTTTTAGGAAATGATTGAGAGAAAAGAGGATGCTAATGCAAGCAAGTTTTAGGAAAAGATAGAGAGAGGGAGCTCAATGAGGCAGCCCAATTGCTTAGCTCAGAGCAAAGGGAGTCCCAGAGGAAGGAGCTCAGAGGAGGTATAGAAAAGCACTATATCAGAGAGGGAAGACCTCAGAGGGAAAAAAAAAAGAGGATCCCAGAAAAAGAATCCGGAAGAGGAGAGATCAAATCAAGAATATCGGAAGACAACAAAGAGGCGCTGGAGAATCAAGGAAATGAATATATTTGGACAGATTCGGGAAGAATAATTCAAATAAGCATATGAATCATTGATGGATCATTAATCCAAGAAGAGTATGAGGACTCCCAAGAACTGTAAGAGGACTGTGCGCTGATGCCCATTAATGCACTGATCTGATGATTAATGAAAATGTGTTTTGAGAATGGTTTTTAAGCCCAGGAGGGTTTTCCGCAATAAAAACTGGGTGTTTAACGATGGGATTGGTTATAGTTGCTCTACATGTCGGAACAATGTGTCAGTTTACTGTTGATGAGTTTGTTTGCTTCCAAGAAACACTGTGCACTATGAATAGGCAGCCCGTCAAAGCTTCTGCAATGAACACTCCGGAAAGCAAGGGATAAAGGTGAGCAACCTTCTGCGTTATACTTCGAGTTAAGGTTTTGGGTACTATTTAAATCCATGCCTTGTATGGCTATAATAGGGAAGAAAGGAAGTTCCACCTGTCCCAGTTTACAAAAGTAAGTATTAAGGAGGATTGGGAATTTTAAAGCCCAAACTAGTAAATGAAACCCCAAGTACTAAATATCTGATGTGTGTAAAATCATATGCAACAACGCTTAGCAGGTGTCAGCCTTTGTGGTGCTCCAATGAGGGACTTCTTAGGAATCCAAGGAGGGACTTCTTAGGAATCAAAGGATCCTCAATTTGGTCAGCCATAAAAAACTTCTCAAGTATTTTAATGAAGCAGTGTGTAGTTGGAAATTAGACAGGAGAAAACCGCTGGTTTTGGGGATGATGTCTGGACAATAATCCTCCCATATTAGAATATGAAAACCTTTACCATGTAAGAGAGCTCCAAAGAGCTAGAATGATCAAAGTAGCAGCTTTCCCTGATCGAGAAATTATTAAAGGAAACACCCAAATCTGCGGGTAAGGTACTTTGCAAGGTTAAAAAAGTAACTAACCTGTAGGCTGTAACATATGCTTACAAAGAGGTTTCGATCAAGGAGGACCAAATACGATGCGTTGGGGATACCCTAGTAAGAGGACCTACTTGGTACAAAGAAGGTTATAGTCTGGTTCCGCGCGAAATGAAGAAGAAATATTTCTGTGCTGGTCCAAATGCTGGTGCTGGTCCAAATGCTGGTTCACTCTAATTTTGTCAAAAGTTGGAATTTTAACATGGATAGCAATAAGAAACAAGATCTTAAGTGAAAACTTAATTAAAAGGACTATATCATGGCTCCTTCTGTTGTTGCCTATGCATGGAAGCAAAAGAAACCACTTAACATTTACATTGTTATAGCCCCTTCTGTAACCGTTACAGAAGGGGCTATAACAATGTAAATGTTAAGTGGTTTTTTTTGCTTCCATGCAACGTATGCTTGCAAAGATGTCTATGTCAGGGAGGATGAAGAAGACAGATTTGTATGCTGGTTCATATGCTGGTATTAAACAATATATTGTTGGGTATGTGTTATATTATTTGCATGTGTGTGGGGGGTGCGTCAAATTTGACACAGCGTCTAATGATCTCATCAACTATCCAAATTAATACCCGGATTAAGGGATTGGGTTTTGGTAGCTGTGGAATATCTAAAATATTGTATATATTGTATTGTGAATGGTGAAATTAATACAATGAATAGTTAAGAGTTGCAGCACCAAGGAAGGCTAGTTTTCTCCCGGTTAAGGGTTTCTAGTGTAAATCATTGTGTACTATGTGTATGAGCCATTGATTAATTTCTGTTTTGCTTAAGAATCTGTATGCATTGCTTTACTTCACAGGTTAAAATTTACATGTGATATCAGAACACGTTTTTTGGCTTCAGGGCGACGCCTTTGTTGCTGTGGGTTTGGCTCGGTCTTGATATCTGTAAAAGAAACTATTCAACATATTCAGTGAGGCAAGCAAGTACATTGTTATTTCCCTTCAGTACCAGGTGGTCATGGAATTTCAGAGAATACAAAGATGGATGACGGATTGAGCTCAATTGTAAGCGATTATAAGTTCTGGTAAAAAATGGTTCAGATCCCAACAGAGCAACTAGAACTTAGAAGTGAATAGAACATTTGGTCACCACCAAATGTACGTCACTACAAAATGAATTTTGATGGAGTTGCGATGAACCTGTAAAAATGGGTGGGGGAGAACTACACAAACTGCAAACGGTAAAATCATTTTAATTTATGCATTGGGATAGGCAAATGTATAACAACGAAGCTGAATTGAGAGCCTTACTAGTGGGACTTTATATCTGCTTTCAAAATGACTTGGATAAACTGGACATCAGAGGTGATTCCAACAAGTGTAGTACACTGCCATTACTTGGAGAACTTGGTCTGCATTGTACAAAGTTCAAACCACACATGTTCAAAGAGATTTTAACAAACATGCAGATGATTTCAAATATCCAAATGATTCTGAAACTAGCTACTTTGAAAATTTGCCAAAGTTATTTGGATTTGAAGAATTTCAATTATTATTTTAATTGGACTACATAATTATGTCCTTGGTTTATTTTTGTTTGCACACTAGACAAACAAATATAAATTTCATGGCTCTATTTTGACTTAGTCTCACGAGTAGCAATAGCCATTTTGTTTGTACAATTTCTTTGATGAAAATTTGATTTTAGATGAACAAAACAACAAAAGGCATATGAGATCTAAAGCCATTGCTTGTTTTTCCTGGAGAGTGCAACATCTATTATTTTATAGAAATACACAAAGTACAAGAAGGAAATGTTCTCAATTCATAGCTACAAGAAAGACAATGAGTTCAGAACAGTTCTTCGGATCCAAGTGAGTTGCAACCTTTCGGAAAATAGCAGACTTGGCCCAAAGCATCAATGATAGCTCCTTAAACAACAGATCCCTGAAACATGCTATTGCATCTCCGTTTGCATAGAGCATTTTCCAAAGGCTTCGTAGGAAACATGAGGCTTTTGTTCGTTTTTAACACGTGATTTTAAGGTTTGAAGTCTGTTATTCTCTCAGCATCTCCTCATTTCACGCTCCTTATAAAATCATAATTTTGTGCTAAAATATTTGCATACTAATGAGTTGGGGTTGAATTGAGGTGTCAAAGAACCATGAATAGAGCCAGACTAACCCTTGGCAGTAAAAATTGAAAAGCTAATATAACGTGTTTTAGTCATTCCCATGCCTTGCCTTAAAATGTTCCAGATGCCTTTTACAGTTCTTGTACTTTGCATTCACAACCAACAAAGAGGAAAGACCCTGTTAATCTCCCATGGTTAAAAATTGAAACAAAGACAAGCAGAAAATGTGAATGGCAGGCCTTGTTCAAATAAACTCTGGTATAGCAGCAAAATTTCCCACCTGTGCTGCAGATAATTCATAACTGTCTGCAAGCAACAACAGTAACAGAATAAATACATTGGCAATCCTAGCAAACATACTAATACCATCACCTTGCTCCTAGCACCTCTTTTTAAATCGCTGCTCCTTCAAGTTTATTGTCCGGTACAGGCAGGATGATGGACAAGTTTTGTTATGCCAACAAATGTCTTACAGCAGTAAAGTTGGATTCTCTGCCCAACAATAACCGCCATACTGAACTGGATAGAGTGTATGGATAACCCTTCAATTTGCATGTCTTGAGGCTGCCAATCCAGTGTAAGATCATCATATCTCTTTATGATGGTTCGTTTTATGAGCAGCAGCTATCAAACAAAAATCATGGATGTTAGCTAGCTTTTTGGAGCATTGCATCACTGTATTGAATCGATTTTCCATCCCAACTAACAATCTGCCATATTGTCCAGCCCGCAAATCACAGCAAAGCTGCTTAGGAGAACTTTCATCCACCAATCTGATACACCCATTCTGCTCCCATAAAAAAGAATTGAGTTTGTACTATGAAATTCTGTAACTGGGGTTTAGGCCCCTGTATTCAGATACTTGTATACGGATGGGTTTATGAGGGATCAACCCAGAAATGGAAAACATCTATGCCATGGAAGTGACCGGAACAGACGACCTTAACTCAGATTTGCACATGCACTCTGGAACAGGGTAAGCTATAATATCACGGCCTGGTTTATCTGTTCTGTATTCTGGCTGACCAAGTGACTCATTATGCAGCTGCCTGATAACCCTATTGAAGTCTTGTTCGGACAATGTTTTGTCAAGAAAGTAAGGAAGCATCTGTCTTTTGTTGGGAGTTATATGCTTTCTGTGACCCGCATATGCCCTGTGGCCCTGTATAGAATAATTTTAGAAGGATGCCCTTTGGTATACAACAAGCATAAATACAGAACAACAGAAATCTCCAGACAATTGAAAGCAAATAGAGGCATTTTAGCATTTGAATTGGTACCTGAATTGCATGGCCCATGTTTCCTCCATGGGATGGCATGAAAACATCGCTGTTTAATGAAACAATATAGTCAATTGCAGCAAGAAGGGATGCTTTCCTACTGAAGGAATCCAGCTCCCCGGGCAATGCAAGGCTTTGCTTGTTGTGAAAGTTAGGGAACTGTTTCTTTAATGGTTCCAGAGCTTCTTGATCTCCTATGGGTTCTCCTCCTGCCCAGTATATCCGAGCAGTTCTTGGTGCTCCCAGAGCTTTCAGAAGCCTGGAATAATATAATTAGACATGTTAAATAAAATCCCTTGATGACCTTAATGTTATTGCATATGTTTGATATTAAAAAAATAAATGAAACATTCATCAGAAAATCACCTGGCAACTTCCTTGGCATTTAAGGGGCAAAGGCCCGCAAGCTTGCGTTCATGGTAACTCATATTGGAGCGCGCTGTGAGAAGATCTGGCCGGTTTTTCCTCTCATGCTGGATTATTTCGTCGTATTTAGAGCTCAAACCAGGGAGGCATCCGGTTCGAACCCATACATCTTTCTCCAGTCGTAAATGCAGAGCCAGGTAAGGGCCCTGCTTCCACATTCTCTGCGCCAGCTTGTCCCCCACAGCTTGTATAGGTGCTGCAAACCTCAATGCATGAAACGCAACCTGGCAGAACAAAAAATGGAATAACAATCTTTTCAGGTCACAAAGTTTGCAAAGGTATTCATAAAACGGATTGAAAAACAGGGGAAATGAATTAACGGGCATACCTTGCAGCGAAGTTTCTGAAGATCAGAGGGCAGATCCTTGGAAAGCCTGGAGTCCAGTCCACGGAGAAGAAGAACGCCTTCTCTATTCAACTGTGGTTACCATAGGAATACTATTAGCACTAAATATTTGAAAAAGAATGGAAGAAGACTGCAATGAATGAATATTCGCTTACCCGCCTGAGGTAGCGAGATCGAATCCAACCGGGACTAACATGGAGGGGAGTTCTCTTTTCCTCCACTGGCCTCGACATTAAATGAGTAGAAGGCAGCGAAGAGACGATTCGGACGTCGTCCTTGAGAATTTTTTTGAAATGCTCGACGTCGAAGATATCCGAGAACTCACTGCATTAAAACAGCAAAAATCGCATTTAGCATAGAATGCCTAAATGAAGGCGACGGCATGGCATGGAATATGTTTAAGCAGAATCGGAATAATGAATTACCTGTCGTCCTCCCAAATTGCATTGACTTGCAGAATGGGAATAACCAGAGCCGCCTCCAGAATTCTAGCAATGATAACCGCGTCAACGATCTGATTGCGCTGCTGATTGAGGCCACCCGAGACGACCACCATCAAATACCTGCGCCTTCCCTTCACAATGGCCGGCGACGAGAGTCTGTACTCCCTGCTGAACTCAACACAGGGCTTGTAGCCCAAATTATCAGGCTGAGCCCAGAAGTGTTTTTCGTCGGCCGTCAGACTCGGAGGCAGAGAATGCGCAGGAAGGGGCGGCAGGAAGGCGAGCGCGGAGGAGGCCCGTTGCTGCTGGTCGTGGGCGAGGGGATTGGGCGTAGTGGAGCAAGGGAGTCTGTGGATGGGCCCGAGACTGGGACGCCATGTCAGAAATAGGCACAGCATGGTTATGAAGGTGCAGAGAGCCAGCAGGGATGCCCAGAAACT
>ML781644.1:290676-302500 GCA_009831015.1 Picea engelmannii | reverse complement strand
CATTGACTGTGGTAGCTTCCTGAAGGTTATACACTTTCCGACTGTTCTGTTGTCGGTGTGGACAGTCTCTCCGGAGATGCTCTCCTCCGCAATCCCAACATTTCAGAGGTTCTTTCTTTGGGTTATTCGTCTTTGCCGGTATAGGTCCAACATTTTTATTTCCATCCACCAAGGGAAAGTTCTGCTGGAGTACACTCCGGGTTGGGAAGTTCATTCCGGGGTTCTTTTTGTAGTTTTTAAATCCTAAGGATTTGCTCCCCTTTTTCTGAAATTTCGAACCACTCTTCTGTTTTCAGTCTCCACGAGACTCTGCCCGATGTCCATATTGTTCATGACAATATGTTGCCTTTCGTATAGTGTCTTCTAAAGTCTTTGGCTCGTCAAATTCAATTCGGTTTCAGTATTCCTTGGGTAACCCACTGATGAAGCATTGTGCTTTCGCCTTCTCTGCTTTGATGTAGGGTACATATCTCAGTAAGTCGAGGAATTTGTTGACATACTCCTCCATAGTAAGTTGTCCCAGTTTGAGTTCATAAAACTCTTTAGCCTTCTCGTCAAAATACCTTTCCGACAAATACTTCTTCCGAAAGTACTTCTCAAACCGTTTCCAAGACAGGTCTTCCTCGTGGACCCCTTTCATATTCTTAAGGTCTTCCCACCAGATGGAAGCCTTCCCGTTCAGATTGAAAGTGGCCACTCGGGCCTTCAAATTCTATGAAAAATCATGGACTCTGAAATATTTCTTCAGTCCAAGTAGCCAGGCCTCGGCTTCCTCTCCCTTCTTTATCTCACTGTCGAAGGAGGGAGGTTTGGCCTTTCTGAATTCCTCAAATTTATGACTCTTGGAAGTCTTTTGCTTCTTCTATTTTCTGCGAGCATAGGAACTGGTCCTGCTGCTGGAAGAGCCTTCTGAATCACCAGCTTCCTTCTCAGTGGAGTCGTCTGACACTGGTCCTTTACCTCTAGGGTGGACCTTTCTAGATGTGCTTCTCTCAGTATGGCCACTGACACGACCATGATTCCGCATCTCAAGTTCATGTTGCATTTGTCGCTGTAGGTCGGATAAGCTCTGCAGTAGAACTGCATTAATTTCGGTTTGTTTTTCTTGTTCTTTCATCATCCTTTCATTATCGGCCTTACAACTTTGCAATTCAACCATGAGACTCCTCACAGTCTCAACTAGGTCTGGAGGGGTTCCTATTGCTCTTCTTTCGTCAGACTCTTCGCCTCTGTTGTGGGAGCCTTCTCCCACCTCTTGGTGAGTAACCATACTCTGCGTCTGTAGATTCCCGCGACTGATCGTCCGCTAGAGTGAAAAAGGCAACGTTGGTTATTAATCAATAGTTAAATTTATTTTTATAATTTGCGCATAAATTCATAATTCTTTCACATGCATACACAGTCGGGTTCTCATTTTCCAAGTTTTTAATCCTGGACAAGAGGGTTAAGTTAGGGGAGTTACCCTCATAGGAGTGCTTCGAATGGAGCTTATGTGCAACTCGTTCATGAGACCAATCAAGCCAAGTGTTGTAACCATGCTCTGATACCACTTTGTAACATATCCACTACCTAAAATCGAACTATTTCGGGTTTTTTTTTTCTCAATGAAGAGACTCCCGGGAGCTTGTAGCAGCGAAATGCCAATCCTATATCCAATGGTCTTTCATTTACCTGCACAGCTCTCTGCACATAACCGCGGTCTTTTCCTGATAACAATTTTAGGTTTTCGGGATTTCGTCCTTTCTGATGTTGAGGGTTCTTGTGTTCTCGATTTTCCCGATTTCCGATGAGTTCTCTCTTCTGGCCTTAGCCCCTCCTGGCTATGCCCTCTGGTCCATATGACCGCTCACGCATAAGACTGCGGTCTTCTCCTTCTTTCGGGGTTTTGGACTTCAGATTTCCGACGTGCTTCAATTCCCTCTAGCCCTCCAGGCTAAGCTCTTGGTCCACGTGACCTTTATCTCACAAGATCGCAACATTGTCCCCCATCGGGGTTTCAGACTTCCCAATGTCGAAATGCAAACGTCCTCAGGACTCGCGATTCCTCAAATCCTGACGCACCCTTTACACGCTAGCTCTCTTGGCTAGGCTCCTGGCCCACATGACCACTATCCCCGCGACCGCAGTCTTATCCCTTGTCGAGGCTACGGGGTTTTCAATGCCAAAATGCATTGACTCACGGGATTCCCGATCCTTCGAATCCTGACTTCCCGTTATGTTGACAGTTGGCTCCCACTCATCGGGGTTTTCGAGCTTCGCGATTCCAAAATACATAAACAAATTGTCACCAGGATTCCCGATATCCCGATGACCCAAACGACGATCATCAACTTCCTATCGGGACTTTCCCCGATGGCACCGATTGCTGGCTTGCGTCCTCCTCTGATGGACGATTCCGATTTCTCCGGGATTTCGAGACTTGTGATGTCCCAATTCTCACGGTCTCAGGAACTCCGATTTCCCGATGCCGAATATCCCGACTCTCTACGGATTTCTAACACATGTCTTCCCAAACGGACGGCTCAGATTTTGCCGGGGTTTTTACTTCGGACTTCCCCGGTCTCCTGTCCACGGGAATGTTGATATCCCAACTCTCGATAGTAAACCTCGATCTCCACCACGTGTATCTTCAAACGGACGATCCAGATCTTCCTAGCGTTTCGAGACTTGAAGTGTCTTGATTTTCTTGTCCTCGAGAATCCCGATATGCCGATGGCTGGAATCCCGATGGTAACCCTCGTGTAGCTTCTGTCCGATCCGATGGTTAACGGGGATCTGTTCAAGATCTGTCGGTTCAGATTTATTTCTTCTTCCGTGCTTACTCCAGAGGCTAAACTCTGCACGCCTTCTCCTGATCCAACGGATGACGGGTATCTATTGGAACATCCGACAGCTGCTGTGCTCTCCTGAGTTGTGGGAACTTTCTTCCTATGCTTGGAAGAAGTTCAACTTCTCAAAGGCCTCAACCTTTGCTTTCTTTCTCTTCTCTTGTGGCTCTCCGACTCTGAGCTTTGTCGCGCGTATGAAGAACGCAGTTCCTCCTGAGCTTTTACTCCCAAATCCTCAAAGGATTCCTTTACTTCTACACTCCTTGTAGAACCCTCGCACGCGAAGTGTTATCTGTCATGAGTTTCTGCAAGTACTCAGACCCCTAAGGGATTTTATCTCTCTCCCCTTCTCCCTCAGATGGAGAATGTATTGGGATGCCCTCCTAGCTATCCTCTGCCTCAAGCAACCTCTTGTTTATACAAGGGTGCTCTCGAGCTTTCTCTGGCTCTTCTCAGACTTCTACTCATCCATACTACTCTCTGGACGTGGAAAAACCAACAGTCCAGATACTTCCACAGACCTTGGGGATCTACGGTCCCGATTTCCTCGCTATTCACGAAGATAGAGGAAAAAGGGGCAAGGCACGTAATGCCCTTCTTTCTTTCGTCAATCTAACGGTCGTGAATGACCACAGATCTTCCGACGGGACCTCATCCGTCGATTCGTTACTCATCCCTACATTGCTACTTCGGGATTTTAAGACGAACATTCCTCCTCGTACAGGGTTTTTAAGAATTGCGCATTCAAGTCCTTTTTCTGGGTTCTTGATGAACCTTTCCAAGGAGGGAAAGTCTCTGTGAAGAGATCTATTTCGGGGCATCCCGGAAGACAGACAAGGGGAAGCAAATTCCCGAGGGCAGGCTGGAAGTCTGACTTGGTTCAACTCATGCATAATTAAATTCATTTATCGACATAAGCCATATGTGGTTTTTCTGTTATAAACATATATCTATTATTTCTTATTAAACTCTGCACAGACATTCTAATACTGTAATCAGTCACGATTTCACAGTTCTATAAGCATATATGTCAGTATATGAATTTCAAGAAGCAATATGTAAACCACTTATCAGAAATAACACCAGAAGTGGGTGCAACTGCTGAGAGGGGTGCTCGTTTCCACCCAACCGTAGGCTCAGTGACTCCCGACGGATTTACCACTAGCCACCCCCGAGCTGAGACCACGTCTCTCTGTCTGCCAGTGACCAGGAGCGAAGGTTGCAATCCTTCCTCTCTGCTATCAGTCACTTTGTGTAATGCCAAAGTTCCCCTTGCATCTGCCCCCTCCCAATCGCTTCTGCCATACGCCTTATCCTCTTGCGAGGTTGCGTGTGGCACGATTACCCTCGTGCCGATCAGGCCTGACAGCTCTACGAACGGGTGGTTCACCATCCCATCCCTCATCAAGTCGTCCGCCTACCAGCCTGCGAGACATTAAATTTGGGGCCAGCGAGCCGCTTTAGGTTCTCCGGGCCAGTGGAGTCCAAATACGGTATTAATTCTCGGTGGAAGTTAACGCCACCTTTTCAGGTGCCTTCCACCGCCATCGTGGTCTCTTTTCTGCACATCCCCTCTCAGCAGTCCTACAGTAAATTAAAAATGTTATTCATATTCATTGACCTTTTCCTCAAGGTCCATTTACATCACATATTCATATTTATGAGTTTGCCATAGTTCTTGGCCAGTCCAGTGATATTTACAAGCTAGGGGAAACAGGGTGTTACATGCAGTCCTAGCATGAGGATATTACCTTCATTTTTCAAACTATAAATATCTTGTTCTAAATTATTATAGGGACAATTGTTATCTACATTGTTTTTCTTATAAAAAGTAAAATTAGTAAGTGCAAAATAGCAAATTGCTATATACATCTTCTTAGCATTGGTGTTTGAAATTTCTATCCAAATGCACTGATTGAGAGGGTCAATCTTATGAAGTTGAATGTGATGAGAAATGTTCTTTCTAATATAACAAACTATGCCTCATATCCCTCTACGGTGAGATTTTTTGTTCCATGTCGAACATAAGACAAATCCTTCTATATTAGAGACCTTAAACTCCTCATGCTCCCAAGTTTCAACTAAAAAGTGTAATTTAACCCATACAATAATTTTCTTAAATAAATTGAATATATAATATATAAAATACTTAATAAATACTATGAAACAACCCAAGCAAAAAAATCATACTTTGACCCACACAACATTTTTCTCAACTAATCTGAATATATAATATGTAAAATATTTGATATTAATATATACATATATATGAGCGATAATACCCTTTTATAATATGGAAAATTATAAAATAAAATAATTTTATTTAAAATATATGATAAATAATTTGTTTGTTTTGCCATCTCTAAACTCCAATTTAACAATCTCCTCGAGTTAGAATAATTTGTTTGTTTTGCCATCTCTAAACTCCAATTTAACAATCTCCTCGAGTTAGAAGTTGAAAATGGACAACACTATTTAAAACCTCCGTATTCTCATCCTCCAACATGTGCAAAAATGTGTAGAATAGTTAAATATGAGAATAAACCCCGGTATTCCGCATATTGTTGTCATGGCTATAATTAGGTTTTTCAGATTTTATTGGAAAAGTTGAAATGCATGAATTAAAAAAAATTATTATTTTAGTCGAGTTAGACAAATTGGAAAAGATCTTTGAATATAAAATTTCAATAAAGTTTTCTGTTTATAAAATTGTTATATTCTCATTATATAACATGGGTAATTGTGTAAAAATGTATAGAATCATTGAATATGAGATTGAACTTCGATATTGTTGTCAGGAATATAATTAGGTTGGTTAAATTTTATTGGCAAAATTGAAATGTATAATTTTTAATATTTTAATTAAAGTTAAACGAAATGTATAGTTTTTAATATTTTAATTAAAGTTAAGTGATGGTAAATTACAAAAATTAAAATTAAAATTATTTTGTTTTATAAAATTTTAAATTTTAAACCAAAATTTCATATTTATTAGATTTGGAAAAAATTTAGGGGTTAAATTTTGTTAAGGTTAATTTTCTATGTTTAAAAAAAAAAAAATGGTTAATTTTCATTTTTCATAAAAGTGATTATCTGAATATAAAATTCTTTGAAATTTGAATATTTAAAAAAAAAAAAGGTCACACATTTTATAATTTGCATATGAAGGATTAGTAAGATTAACCAAAGTTTTTACATTTTGAGATAAATTTCCATCCTTAAAATTATTGTTACTGTGTATAAATAAATAAACCACTCTAAACTATGAAACAATTTAAAAAAAATTAAATAATAAACATATATATATATATATATATATATATATATATATATTCCCCCATAACCAGAATCCCCCCATCTCTAATTCTGACGTAAAGAAGTTTCTTGGATTCCAAAATCCCCTTTAGCGACGAGATATCCCCTAACTTAAAAACACATACAAACTGCTGAAGCAAAAGACAAAAAAACATAAAACACAACTAAGGATTTGGTTCCCAGTTTTCCTTCTCATCCCAAAGAAGAGTGCCCGCAGGAAGAAGAGCAACTCTATTTGCTTCCGCATCCGCCTCTTTGTTGTTGTTCCTCAAAACATGGAAGAAAATTATCTTTTGAAAGGAGTTGACAATCTTTTTAATTCTCTTCATCAATCTAGTTAGTCGGAGATCCTTCGGGCTTGAATTTTCCACTAGCATTTTAATGAGAGTCTGAGAATCGCCAATGAAATTTGCTTCCTTGATGCGCACCTTTTGCAAAATCTTGAGACCTTGCAACAATTCCATCGCCTCTGCTTGGGTATTGGTGTCTTGGCTTAATCCCCACGTGTACCTATGCTCAATTTTACCCTCCATATTCTTGATGACTCCACCTGCACCTGCATTCCCCAGATTACCTTTTGCTGCCCCATCAAAGAACAAAAAGTAACAAGCCATTTCCTTATTCCAATTACTGAAGCTCTCTTCTGACATTCTAATTTGCCAATCTTTTTTCTTTTCCTCTTGGGAATCTGCATTGATAAACTGCAATCCCAGCGAACTGGCTCACTCCACCTCATGAGGGGAGAGATTTTTATCGATGAAGTCCTGCATATGCTCACTCGGGAATTCTTTGAGCATGGTTATTATCTTAGTCCTGATTACTTTTGCGTTATGGTTTTTCCCCTGGAAAATCCTGCTATCTCGCTCTAACCAAATTTTCCAGCAGGTAATCTTTGGCAACACCATCCAAGCAGCCTTAAAACACTTGTTATTTGGGAGCTGTCCAGGGTAATAGTGCAACCAATTAGCATGCAGATCGAAGATGGAGGAAGGGAGCGTTATGTCCACATACCAATGGCTCAACACTTCGCCCCAGACTTCTAAAACGAAATTGCATTCCAACATTATGTGTTGGGCGTTTTCTTCATTTCCCCAACACAGAGAGCATCTAGAGGGGCCATGGAAACCTTTCCTCAAGAGATTGTTTGTTGTAAGCACATGATTGTGGCATAACATCCAATTGAACAGGTTGATTTTGGGGATACATTTTTGTTTCCAGAGGCCTTTCCAGAGTGCTAGGCATGGAGGAGCGTAAGGAATTGCTCGCAGCATTTTATATCCTTGCACCACAGAGTAAGAACCAGAAGATCCCCAACCTCTTTGATCGTGCTTCTCTTCATGTGTTGGAGCCTTCCCTTTAAGTCTGGACCGTAGCTCTAGCCATACACTTTCAAGGTCGCTTGGCAAGTCCGGTTTCATCCATTCCAACCAGATTTTGTCTTTCCAATTGGAGATGTCCCACATAGAGACAAAGCCTGCGTTTTTCGTCCAGAAACACAATTCCTGAAGCTCATGAACGTCCACTCGAGGATCATTGTTCATTATACGATCCTCCCAAAGATCTATAGTTTTCCCATTCCCCGGGACCCAATACAACTTGTCATGTATGACCGCTTGGGCTTGCACACACAACTTGTGGATTTGCGATCCATTAGCGACTTGAACAGGTCTGTCCAGGCAGCGTTTTCTTGAACCTATGAAGTACTTCTTCCAGAGAGCACACTGAGCCCAACCAGCCTTAGGGGCAACCTGCCTCCAGATAATTTTGGCACCCAATGCTAAATTTTGCAATCTCGGGTCTTTGAAATTTAGACTTCCCTCTAAAATTGGCTTGGTGACTTTATCCTAGTTGACAAGTGACAATTTATTTCTATTTTTTTTTCCACCTTTCCAGAAGAAGCTTCTTAATATTCCTTCCATTTTCCTGAGAATTCCAAGATGAGCTAGCATAAGTGAAGCTTGGTAGGTTGGGAGACTGCTCAAAACCGATTTAATGAGCATAGTCTTCCCTATGAGATTCAACCAAGAAAATCCCCAGGTCTGTAATTTATTTTTAAATTTGTCAAGGAGGGGGATCCAATCCTTACCTGAAGGATTTTTCTGAAAAATAGGCAACCCAAGATACTTGAAAGACGTCCAATGAAGGGAACTGGAAAAGCCCCAGCATCTGGCAATGGCATTAAGATCAAATTGAGACACGTTCTAGCCATAAAGATGACACTTCCCAACATTCAATATGCTGCCCGAGGCCTCACAGAACTCATCCACCACCAATTTAATTGGCAACCTGTGTGGATAGAAGCTGCCCCAAGGAGAAGGGAATCATTTGCGAATAAGGCATGGTTGATTTCTTTAACTCCTCTTGCAATTTGAATGCCCAAAATATCTTGATCAGATCTTCTTTGTCCCAAAATATAACTTAAGGTAGAGGCTTGGAGGACAAAGAGCATGGGGGAGAGCGGACATCCTTTCCTTAGACCTCGCGAGGCTTTAAAAAAATCTGTTGCTCTCCCATTCACCAACGGAGCAATCCATGGCTCGAAAATGCATGCTTTGATCCAATTAATGAATCCAGACCCAAAACCAAACTTATGCAAGACATCGAATAGAAAACAATGTCTGACCCTATCGAACGCATTTGCAAAATCAATCTTAAATATCATACCTTTTTCTTTCCTCTTCATAATTGAGTGTAGTGCCTCTTGGACTAAGATTATATTGTCCGCAATTTGCCTTCCTTGAACAAAGCTCCCTTGATTCTTCGGAATGAGATTTGAAAGAAACCCTTTCAATCTGCTGGCAATCGCCTTTAATATGACCTTGTATCCAATGTTGCATAAGGAAATGGGTCGGAACCTGTTGAAGGAATTTGCACCCTTTTCTTTCGAAATGAGGGCTAGGAAAGTAGAGTTCGTGCTGCCCCCAACTTTCTTACAGTCTTGTGATTTGAGAATCATTTTATGTAAATCTTTTTTCACAATCTGCCAACAAGTTTGGATAAAATTTGCCGTGAACCCATCAGGGCCTGGGGCTTTATCAGGGCTCATGGCAAACATGGCAACCTCTATTTCTTTCCTAGTGACCTTAGCCTCTAACTTCTGATTCATTCTAGCTGTGATCTTAGTAGGTATCTCATCTAGGAACTTGTCACTGCATCCCTGCACCTCTACTTCACTGAAGAGATTTTTAAAATGGTTGAAAGAAACCTTTTTAATGCTTGGAAAATCGCCATAAGATTGAGTGTCGTCCTTAATTTATGAAATGGAGTTGTAACCTCTCCTAGCTTGGGCTTGCTTGTGGAAAAAATATTTGTTTCTGTCTCAATCTTTCAATCAGAGGCTTCTGGATTTTTGCCTCCAGTATTCCTCCTCTTGTCTACAAGCGTTCTGAAATTTTTGTTGAAGCTCTTCCTCCCTTTTTAGAGTTTCACTCGAAATTTCTGCCTCTTCCATGTAGTCTTGATGAAATTCAAGATCTGCTTGGACTCGTTTTCTTTCCTCCACAGGACTAGGGATGGTTTTAGCCTAAATTTTCAAATCTAATTTCACTCTTCTTAACTTCTCCTCCCAAACTAAGAATGGGGACCCCATGACTGACATCTTCCATATTTCTTCAACCCTCTCTGAAAAGTCCTTTTGATTTATCCAGAGGGGACTAAATCGAAAGGGAATAGGGCCTAAATTACTTTGGGCTAATAGAACCAGCTTTATGGGTTTATGATCAGAAGTACTACTAGTTAGGATGTTCATTTTTGCGTCAAGGCCAAGAAGAAGATAGGAACTTTGAAGGAGAAACCTATCTAATCTAGCGGCGATATGTCCAGGGCCCACCCATTTATTTGACCAAGTGAACTTACCTCAGCAGGGCTTGATGTCGAGGAGATCCCAGTTGTGAATGAGATCCTCCACCCACTCTCGAGTCAGATCTGTCACAGTACATCCCCCTCGCTTTTCTCCCTGGATAAGGGAAATATTCAGGTCCCTTGCAATTAGAATATTTTCTAGGACCTCCCCATCCGCTATGTCTCTCAAAGAGTCCCAACAATCTTTCTTTTCCCCTGCATTCACCGGAACATAAACATTGAAGAGGCTGGAAATATCCTTTGAGTCTTGATGTTGAAACTTTGTGAACAACCAATGAGAATTTTGTTTTTCAGCTACCATAGTGAGTTTGGAAGCATTCCAAAGAGTGCCCAGACCTCTCGGGGCCCCTCTGGCTGAGACAACCTTTGTCTCGCCTTTATTCTAGAAATTTTACTGCTTTGAAGGAATAAATTTTCCTCCAATTTTGTCTCCTGGACTAGCACTATTTCTAAGTTTTTTGTCATGATAAGACTCCTCATGGATTCTTCTTTCATCTTACTCCCCAAGCCTCTGCAGTTCCATGAGATCACCTTCATTATTTATTTTTGTGAGAGTGGGGGCCTCCCTTGGGGCCCTGCCCCTGATTTCTTGCCATCTTTGGGGTTTTAGCTAAAATCTTTTCCAAAGTAGGTTGGCTTCCCTGCACTTTTTCTTTGTATGTTTCTTTTTCTCTCTTCTCCCTAGTTGACATCCTTCCCCTTGCCGATCTTCGGACCATGGATAGAGAGTCTCCTATCTCTCCTTCCTCCTCGGATTCTTTCGAGCCTTGACTTTCCACATCACTCACCATGTGCTTATCTTTGGATATTTTTTATTCTCTTTCCCCTTGCCTTGAATCCTTTATCGTTGCAATCTCAGTAGACTCCTTTTATTCAGATCTTGCAATCTCCATCTTCTCCTTCTGAAGCGGATCCCCTTGGATTTCTTGAGAAACTGAGCCAAGGGTCCCGAACATGTTTCATGAGTCTTTTGGAGGGAGGTTTTTCTGGGACGCGCTGTTTCCTTTGGACTAGTTTCCTTTTCTCTTTTCAAGTCCTTCCGGATTAGAGGCCTTTGTATTAGCTTTGGACCTCTTGACCTTCTTCCATCCTTCCTCTTTTTCCTTATCTTCCTCACTATTTTTTGGGCAATTTTTGGCGAAGTGACCATATTCGTGACACCCCCGACACTTAAACGAGAGTTGTTCATAATCTAGTTTCTGAATATGAGGCCAGATTTTGACATTAATTTTGATGGCTTTCGGTAGCCCTACTTCAAGATCCACCTCCACACAGATTCAAGCACAATCGTATTGGTCTTTATTGTTTTCCCTGTCAATGAATTTTCCCAGCGCATCACCTATGTGTTTCAGTGAGTCCCAATTCCAACAATGTATTGGGAGGTTAGGTAGTTTGACCCACACTAGAGCTGTTGAAGGAACGCCCTCTACTGGGTTGATGTCCGGAGTCCACTTATTCAAATACAATCCTCGGGGCCCCATAAAATACGGGCCATTCCTGAAGATCAACTCCTTATCCTCTTTGGAGGTGAATTCAAAAAGGAAATAACCTCTGCCCAGGAAATGCGAGGTGACATTCTAGTTAATAAAAGGCTTCCAATTTTTTATCACCCAGGTTTCCGTGGCTTTGGGGGATGGCCACAGGCCAATGAACTACCCCGCAAGCGCACGCTCAGACATTGAAAAGGCAACCTGAATAGGAACATCCGGTGGGAGAGACACTTCCATCATTTCTTCCACTCTTTTGACAAACTTCAAGACTTCAGCCTTCTTCTTCTTGGGCAGAGAGTCGATCAACGAACTGAATGCAACAACATTTGG
>ML781644.1:248832-284958 GCA_009831015.1 Picea engelmannii | reverse complement strand
GATACAAGCCAATAATCATTGTATTCCTAATCATAGCTACTTTGTACAAAGCCATAAATTGTCTAGAGGAACTATTACAGGAGGTCCTATGCAAGGACAAAGATACATATATCTGTATACTCCTTGTATTACTTTTGAGGATTATTGTGCTATTATGATCCAAGCCAGATTTGTTGGTTCATGTTAGATCTTGTTTGATTGTGAAACTTTCAAGGAAAATCAGATATGGTGGTCTGGTTGGTTATTAATCCTACTCTGGAAATACTGTCCACGAGACGTCTTATTTTTTGGAAGCAGTAAAGATGCTTTCAAATATTGGTTACGATCAGAAGTAGAAGAAGTTGCTCATTATAATGCCTGGTTCATCTTCAACCTATCTTTCCAAGGAAACAAACTACTTTATGACCATTCTGAACCACCAACTCCCCAGAACTATAAAGTCTTCAGTGATTACTATGGAGATCTTTGTGTTCCAGAAGAAGACTTAATTCCTGCTATGCAAGGTTCACCATTCTACAAGTGTTTCAATGGTTTACCACCTTTCTCAGACTACTTTGGTTCACCACCAAGTAGTCATTTCAATTACAACAGTAATGATAGTGGTGACTCATTTGATTCTATCACCGAACATAACATAATCAATAGAATGGAAGCATGATGGACCATCCAATCTTGTAATAATTAGATTCTATTCATGTCTAACGGGTCGATAGTGGTGTCCCGTCTGTTCCGTGGGTTCCAACTGAACTCCACTTTGTGTCACTATTTTTACTTTATGTCGAGTCTTTCCATAAAGTTGGTATGGGTCCCCGTATGTTCAAGCCTCGGAGGGACGAGATAACAACTGGAGTCCACCAGTTGCCCCATCCACTTGAAAGGAATCTTTCTTTATGACAGGCAGTTGCCAGTTTCAGTCAACCGACAACCTAGTAGTTTTAGTATAAATAAGACCCTTGAGGTCTCATTAGGGACATCGGGATAGAGAGAGTCTGGGGTCCGAGTTTAAAAAGAGCAGTGTGTATCCTCTTCGCTCGCCTTTGGGAACTTGCGAATGAAAAACACTGATCTCGTTTGTAATATGTCTATGATCTGTAATATCTAATAGTTTGTGTATGATTCTACATATAACACATATGTTATATGTATTACATATAACATAATACATATAACATATGTTATATGTAATAATATCTATCTTCTTATTTTTCCTTTTTAATATTAATGGGATACTTTTATCTTTTAGTGTTTGAGAATAGTTCCTATAACTATAAAATAATTTTCCTCTTTTCTTTTTTCAAAAATGAAAATTTGCTTCAAATTATATTAGAAATATAATCATTTACATTGCAGTACACTTTGAAAAATAGAGATTGAAGTCCAATAGATACAAAAAGTTACAGTGAGGCAAGTATAACCATTGCCTCCTATCATACAGTTCTGATATAAATCTTTACCATATAAAACTAAAACATGATGGAAGCAGGTGCAGTAGTACTAGCTCAAAATAGAGGAAATTTTGATCCACGAAAATCAAAATGTCTTTGCACCATACAAACACTAGTAAATATTATAGTATTCCTTTGTCCCTTCAATTCTCCTATGCCAACGAACATAGGAAATCTGACCTTCTAATTCTCCTAAAGCTTGCTTGGAAATAAAGTCTGCTTGAGAATTGAATTGACTGTGAACATGGTGAAAACTAATATTCTGGAATTTCTTGATACGGGTCAGGATCCTATTTTTCCATCCTTCTAAGGAACTTACCTGAAGTCTACCCTTTTTGGAGAGCCAATCTATAATCACCCCAGAATCTCCCATCACTCGGATATTGTGATAAGACATCAGATCTTAAAGTAATAGTGTAGCCCATGCAACAATTAATTCTTCCCTCGAATTTGTTCCGCTACCACAATTATAACTCCATCTGATAATAGTAGAATCTGGAGATTTTAACTACTCTTTTCTTTTTACAAAGTAATGACGATCATTAAATTTTATTGTATTTTGTTTGTAAAAGACTTTAAGTGCTTGCTTTTCAGTTTAGGTTTTACAATTTCATAAAGATTTTCAATTTAGGTTTTACAATTTCATAAATCATTTTAAAGAAGAAATTTAACATTCACATTTATATGTTATATGCATGGTTATAATCATGGTTATGCTTTAATAGATCTAGTTTGTAACCTTTTACATGTATAAAACATTATTGGGTTCAAAGGTACTTTTTGCACTCCGATAGTATTACCAAAATGTGTAGTTCCTTATGTGCTCAACATGGAGTTGACACACACACACACACACACACACATAATGATTTGATACATTGATTACAATTATACATTAAAAAAGAATTTGATTCATTCATTTTATTAATACAATGCAAAATTATTCAGTGCATTAATTTTTATGATAGTAGACTTCAAAACTAACAAGTTGCATTGATTTAAGCAACTACCCAGTGACAATATCAATATTAGTATGCTAAAGGTGAGGATGAATTACACTGCATATTGAGATCAAACAACATGGAACAAAATGCAAATAGAAATACAAGAAATATAATGCCTAACTATGAGATAATAAAATGTAAACAAAATGAATGTAATTAGAATAGGAATAGAATATATAAATAAAATGCCCAGGAATATTCAAAAATAAAATGTCGATAAAATGAATGTCAATAGAATGAACATATATTATTAGAGATAAATATATAATGAGCACATATTATCAAAGGAATTATATAATTCAAGGGGCCTAGATCCATCTTTAGTTGATGTATCATGTAGAAAAAATGATCAAATCTGTCAAGGTGCAAACCTTTCCTCAAATTTTTACACTTTAAAAAAGGTTTACAACTCAAGGGGTTTGATTCCTCGCAATGCCTAATAGATAATGGATTAAAATAGATCTACACTAATAAATATCATAAATCTTAAGTCATTTATATTTCTTGATATCATTGGAAAATAAGAAAATTTTAAATTTAAATGAAGAATATTAAATATATAAAAAATAACTCTTATTTATATAAAGTGTCGTAAAAAAAACAATAAATACTTCATTTTGATTTCAAAATTATAGTCAAGTTTAGTACCCCTAACTCAGTTAAGATGTGAGTTTTGTTTGCTAGGCGACTCAAGTTTAATACCCTTACAATAAGTTTAATTGGGAAGAAACACCCAAAAATTCAACCATATTAAAAGTTGATATCGTTTATTAAAAAAAATATATAAAATAAATAATTTAATAAAAAGGAAAGTAACAATTTGTTATTCAAATTCAATGTCGAATCTCTACTCTCCAAAACCACCAACTTTGCAAATAACTAAAACATGTTGGAATAGAAAATCAATACCACTTAAGTTTTGTGGTTATAAGAACTTCATATTCTCACGGTACCATACTTAATTATGTCAAAACATGTAAATCTGCATATTCCATCATTGCATAATTATTCTTTGTTTTTATTAAAATTTTAAATTTTAATAAAACTTTATATTTATTAGATATTCATATTCTTAACAAAATAATATAACTTTATACTTATTGCATTATATTTTTAACAAAATAATATAACTTTATACTTATTGCATTATATTTTTTTCATAATCATATAGGTAAATATGCATGGAATAATAATCAATGTAATATCAAAATTTACACTAAGGGACAATTTAATTTTTAATTAGTTTTTTTTTTACTTTTTAAATGATAAATACAAAACTAAAAATTTTAAAATTTAATTTTAAAGAAAGAAAAATAATCAATAAGTATGAAATGTGCAACAAGGGAAGAGGTCGCGTCCAAACAAACATTGCTAGATGAAGATGCTCGAACTGGAGAGGGGCGAGCCCGAAGGTCCTCCACTTGGCATTTTTAGATTAGTTTATCCAGAATTTCCATACAAAAATCATGAATATTAGTTTTAATATTAGCCTTATTCATTGTTAGTTATGTAATGTATTATATTATTAGTCCCTGCCGTAGGCATAGAGGGACTATAGTGATTGATAAATCGTTGTCTTCATATTAGTCTGTCCGTTGACCAAAAATATTTCCATATTATCTATTGTTGGAACCAGGGAACTGAAAACATCGATTTTTATATACAAAAAGTACCATATTTGTCATGATCTGATTGGACAAGGGATTTGAGGTCTTATTGCCGGCTTCACTATTCCCAATGTTATATATGTTGGCATATCCAAAGTATTTGATCGTATATGGTCTTTTTGAATCATATATTTTGTTATGCATTCATCGAAAGTGGATTAATGCTAGCATTAATTCAAATGTTTGGTTTAGCATTTTATGCTAGGTAAATTTATGGCAATGTTTGATATGGTGGCATATCGAAAGTTTGGCCTTCCAATACATTCTCTGGTGTTCGAACTATTGTTACAAAAAATATAATAATTTTTTTGGGATACGTCAGAGACCTGCCACATTGAATTTTTTTCTTAAATGTTTACAAAGCATTTCTAACAGACTTAAATGTTTACCTAACAGGCTTGGTAGTGTTGAATGGTTACTTAACATGCTTGTTACAAGACATTTTCTTTCGTTTTTAAAATTTATATGCTCCAACGACATTGCTGGTTCACTGGTCCATGCTTGTTTTTTGCATGGCACTGATTTCTTATTTGCATGTTGTTGTTGTTCTTGCTTGCATGTTCGTGTTGTTGCAGTTTGCACATTTGGGTTTCTGCAATCGCGATTGGAACATCATCGTTCCTGGGGGAGTGGTTGTTGCTTGCTTCTTTCTTCGTTGCATGTTTTTTATTGTTGCTTGATTTGACTTTGCAAGGTTTCGGTCCTGCGCCTGCAGTTGGGCCTTATTTGCAGGGTTCTGGTCTTGCGCCCGCACTTGGGTTCTTATTTGCTGCTTGTTCTTGTTTTCCCAGGGTTTGCAATGTTGGGATGCTGCATCTGCAGTTGGATCTCTGGTTACATTTTTTTGCAGTGGAGTTTGCATAGAATACTATTAAGATAAAATAACAGACTAAAAAATTGCAGGCGATGTAAATTGCATCTCTTACGTGTTGAAGCAGAGTTTGTCGGCCTCGAAGTATATTTCATAGTTGTCGATGCGTTTTCCATGGATTCTGTGTTACTATGGTTTCACAGTTATGAGAGTGCATTTTGCTGTGTGGGAGATATAGTTGTTCTCTCCCTTTTATTTTCCTCTTGTAAACTGCATTTATGACTCTATAGTTTCTCGCATTTCTGTGGTCATTCCGACCGACCGCCGTTCGGTTGCATACTTAGTCAGTTTTATGGACGCGACTTCGCAGATAGGTTCTATCGAACTATGACAAGTCGTGTTCGGTGTATACATTAGCTTTCCCGAGTTAGTTTTCTTTAAAAGAAGGGCTTCTGGGTAGAAGAGAATGCAATTTATGAAATTATAGGTTTCCTAGACAACATAAGTTAATGATCGCGGGTTCTCGAGGTGGCGGGCTGAAAATTGGGCTTATGTTGTTTCGTGCCCTGCAAATAGCACGAAGAGTTTCGCGATCATTCCGATCAACCACCGTTCGGTTGCATACTTAGCTAGTTTTATGGATGCGGCTTCGCAGATAGGTTGTATCGAACTATGACAGGTCATGTTCGGTGTATACATTAGCATTCCCGAATTAGTTTTCTTTAAAAGAAGGGCTCATGAACATAAGAGATTGAAATTTATGAAATTACAGGTTTCCTGGACAACATAAATTAAACATAGGAAATATGTAATTTTATAAAGTAGATATATAAAGCATGCACGGAGCCCTCATCCCATACTTAGTCAGTTTTTGCATCGCGGGTTCTCAGGGTAGCCGGCTGAAAATTGACAATCAGAGAATTTCGCGATATACAAATTGACAATCAGACTTGTGGACTATTTGAATTTTAAGGGCCTCATGTCCAAAATATTTAGCATTCTTGAAATAGTTTACTTTACGTACGTTTTACATACACTGGTGGACAAAAATAAAATAAAAATAGTAAGCATTTTTTGGATTGCGGGTTCTCAGGGTGGCGGGCTCTAAATTCAACTTCTATTGTTTCGTGTCCTACAAATAGCACAGAGAGTTTCATGATATAAAAATTGACAATCAGACTTGCAGACTATTTGAATTTCAAGGGCTCATGTCCAAAAAAATTAGCATTCTCGAATTACTTTTCTACATACGTTTTACATACGCTCGTGGACGAAAACACAAGAAAATATTAGTATCGTCTGTTACATAGGGATCCATCCCCGCTACCTTCACCGCTTCCCAATACACATTAAATATGCTTTCAAAAGTCAGAACCCACCAAACAGGTTAGAAAAGATGGTCTTTAATAACTGGAAAGCTCGAGTACATCTCCCATTAAAATGAATAGGCATGCGAATATTATGGGATCTGGTAATTTCTTTTTGCCTACATTTTGAATTTGCGAAAATATTTTTATTTTTATTTTTTGCTTGTGCAGTTTTAGTTTTCTTAAAATCTTTAGCATAGTTCATGAACGTATCACCCACGTATTCCCTGACATCATGTCCCTCTTTAATATTGTGCATATCTTTCTGCTCGGATATGGGAATTTTAATACGTGTTGCTAGTCACTATTCAACGTACATATTCGAAAATATTGGCATTAATAAGCGAAAATATCAAGAACATCTATCATTAAAACAAATCAACACAAAATCTATGCAATATCATCCAATGTTGCTTTTAAATACCTATTGCCATTTCTCTCTATCATCAAAGAGTTGTGCTTTAGGGTGCCTTCGTTCTAATGTTCCTGGTCATGAACATGTAAGACAACTTAGAGATGCGATTGAGGGGTAGGTGAATGAAGAGAGACTGGTTTTATGTGACGTGAGCTTTGAGTAAAACAAAAACTTTGTTATACAAGAGAAACTCAGAGAGGATGAAAAAAAAAGAACAAGTATGTTTTGGTTGGTGTTCTCCCTGTGTTCGATGCTTTGGTTGGTTGAAAAGGATGCCTGGAGATTTGTTTGTTGAAATTCTTTGTTTTCTTACTGGGAATTGTAATGGATTTTGAGGTCACATGCAAAATAGTTCTTCATTTAAGTATATAGCTTCTTCCAACAACACAGATTTGGCAAGCGTATCGAATTGTACAGATCCCAAAAGAATTTGTTTTCCTCAGGGGCGACGCATTTACAGTGGCTTGCAAAATGGCCTGTCATGTTCGTAAATGATGCAAAATATTACTCCATTTGCGAATGTAACCAGAGGCGGGTAACATAAACTGTATGGGTGGATAAAACGACATATTATCACTACAAAAATTTATATTTCAAATTTTGATGAGCTACATGTGGGTCTGGTAACCGACTTGACAGAAAGCCATGTTCTTTGTCAAATTTTGTTCGGTTTCCTCTGGATGTAGTTGCAGACTCCACATATTTGGCATCACCTCCAAACATTCCAGACCTTTCAATGGGCCACCATGCCTCCACTGCTATGAGGAAATATATATTCTGATGCCATCTGCAGCATTTGATACACTTGCCAGACCTGTGCTGGTGTGTTCTGCAACATTTGATGCACTTGCCACACCTATGCTACCCGAAGAAGTTATGTACCTCATCATATTTGCATTTTTCATCTGGGTTGAACGTTTCTTCCAATTTACTGTAATAAAACAAAGAAGTTCAACATATAAATCCTCAGGCAGGCTTTTCAACCAAATAGATGATCGAATACAGGGAGAATACCAGTCACTACGTACTTGAATTTGTTTGCCCTACCATAGATGTTGTGACATAAAACAACTCCATCCACTTTCAAATCGGCCTGAATTGCATTTCTAATTTGTCTCGGATGTCAAGGGCTAGGAACATTGGAAATAAAGAACCTTAAACCCCAACTTTTCAACGACAGAGGGAAATTAATACTTGACAAAGAATGGAATGTTGAATAAGCAACCATTGCAAGTAGGCCATATCTGGAAGAGACAAGGTATTCAAAAAACTGGGATAGATGTAGTTGGCATCACCGATTAAGTACAAAACCCAAAATTGATATTCAACTCAATTTTTACGAATAAAGAGTTTGAACGTCAAGAAAACTGTCAAGAAGCTTCATCAATGTACGTATTTCAGTGTTTTCCAATTTCTGGTATTTGTTTTAATTGTATTTTGTACCTTCTTCCTCTGTGTTGTTAAACATGAACGACAATCTTTTCTTTCTGCTGCCCACTACTTCAATCTAAATAAAGACTGGTTTGTTCTTTCTTTACATTTTACATTTAAGAATAATTTTTCATAAGCAACTCAACTATTGACGCAATGTTCCTGTTCAATATGTTGGATATATTGCAGCTTCTTCTATTTGATAATATCCGTGCATATATACTAATATCAATACTATTGGAATAAATACAAAAAAACTTAGGCAATTATGTTTGGGTTTGCGGTATTAAACAACTGTGTTCCCTGTTCCGTCATATACATCTTGCAACTAAAGAACTTCCGTAGTCTGCAATTTATGCTTTAATTACTTAAGTCACACCAAATATTGATTGCATTTAATTTAATTTAGACATTGATGTTTATGGAGAGCCAACGTTTGCTCATGTCATTGCAAGCAATACAAGATGAATATATGATAAGGATTTTATCTCATTGAGACCACAATGCAAATTCATGTTTCTTGTTGCGATATGTACATCTTGCAGTCAAAATTTTCGTGGTTTCAACAAAATTTGTGAACCAAAGAGCATCTTGCAAATTGGGAGATCATTTGCATTTGAAACATAAACAATCCATTAATATATATTAGTATGAATACTATTAAGATAAATATGAAAACTTTCTCCATTGATAGATACTAGTATGAATACTATTGAAATAGATATCAAACCTTTGTCTTGGCCAATACTTAGCCGGTAATCTAGGCACCAGGCCCCGGGTTCATGGTACCCAACACCTATGTTGCCTGTTCCATCATATACATCTTGCAGCCAAAGAAATTCAATGATATGTAGTTAATGCTTTTACTAGTGAGAACCCAACAGGGGTTCGAAAACATTTCCATTAATAAACGAAAAAAAAAGGTTTTTTTGATTGTCAGATACTTATCTCTTTTCCCCTTTTGTTTTTCCCGTCCATTATGGCTTTCTAGTTTTATACTTAGTCATCTTTCTATGATGGGCAGTTGCAGGGTTTGCGCGCTGACATATCTTCATCTCCATCTATATCTTCACATGATGAATCCGACTGACCGCTGTACCTTTCCATACCTAGGCAATTTTATGGCTGCGGTTGTTGGATCGACGCATACGAACTGGCCTTTTGTTCTTCCCACTCGTTATTTCTTTCTGGATATATACTTAGTTCCCTTTATATGGTATCTAGTTCCAGAATTGGCGGGTTGACATGTCTTCATCTCCATTTATATCCTCACATGACGGATCCGACCGACCGCTGTTCTTTTCCATACTTAGCCAATTTTATGGCCATTTCTATGGGGCCGACACTTACGAACCCAGCTGCTTATCATTCCAGTATATACATCTTGCACTCATAACATTCGTGATATAAAATTCCATCGCAGGTTCCTAATATACATTAACTTCGTTCAAAGTATCTGTTGTTGCTTTCCATCCCCAACAACTTCGCGTCCTTCCTGATATACATCAACAATGTTCTTACTAGTGACAAGTGGACATAGTGGTATGGAAGATACTTCTGTGATCTGCAATTTATGCCTTAACTCGTGAGAAATCAACAGGGGTTCGAAAAAATTTGCATTAATAATCAAACACTAGATGTTCTTTGGCAAGATACTTAGTTTTTTTTCCCTTGTCTTCTTCCCATGTATTATCGCTTTCTAGTTATATAATTAGTCGTGTTTCTATGATCGCGGGTTCCAACGTTGGCATGTTGACATATCTTCATCTCCATCTATATCCTCGCATGGCGAATTGGACCGCCCACTGTTCCTTTTCATACTTAGTGAATTTTATGCCCGCGGTTTCCGAGTTAGCACAATTCAACTCTGCTGCTTCTTGTTCCGTCATCTACATCTACCACTTAAAATTTCCGTGATCTACAATTCCACTGTGAACTTCTCCATCTTTTTTCCCTTATTTTCTTCCCGTGTATTATGGGACTATAAAATATGGACATGATATTTTATAGAGCATGTATGGATTCTGCATTCCATACCTAGCGACATTTTGGATCACGAGTTCTCAGGTGGGCGGGCTCAAAATTGGGCCTCCATTGTTCCGTGCCCTACAAATAGCACCCAAAATTTCGCGATATACAAATTGAAAAGCGGTCTGGCGGACTCAACATTACACTTCTATTGTTTCGTGTCCTCCAAACAACACTCCCAGTTTCACGATATAGAAATTGACGCACGGAATGCAAGGTTGGCGGGGTGGAGATTGACATTGTTTATGGATGCTAATCCCTATGAAGTATCTAACAGTATCTAAAAAAATATTTTGAATACTAAATTAGCTCTTAGTAGTGACAACTGGACATAGAGGTACAAAACAGTTGGGATTGCACCCTCCGCAATACACAAATTGACTACCGGATTCCGACATTGTCCTCTCTTCCGTGTTACAGATTATGCATTCAAATGTTCGGAGCGATACAATTAGAACGTCGGGGCCTCACGTCTTCTGCAAACACCTTCGCAGCCTATTTTGGATCCTCCTGTTGCCGGGTTCATGAAATGTGCAACCCTAGCATTGCCGGGTTGACATAGCTTTATCTCCATCTATATAATTACACGACGAATTCGACCAACCGCTGTTGCTTTCCATACTTGGCCAATTTTATGTCCACGGTTGCCGGGTTGGCGCCAATTTCATCTCCATCAATATCCTCGCATGGAGAATTGGACCGCCCGCTATTCCTTTTCATACTTAGTGAATTTTATGCCTGCAATTACTGAGTTGACGCAATTGAACTATGTTCCTTTTTTTCCGTTATATACATCTTCCACTCAAATTTTTCGTGATCTACAATTCCACTGCTAACTACTTCGTCCTTTTTCCTTTTTTTTCTTCCCATGTATTATGGGACTACAAATTATGGACATGATATCTTATAGAGAATGTACGGATTCCACATTCCATACCTAGCAACATTTTGGATCGCGGGTTCTCGGGTGGGCGGGCTCAAAATTGGGCCTCCATTGTTGTGTGTCTTACAAATAGCACCCAAAATTCTGCGATATAGAAATTGACAAGTGGACCTGCGGACTGGCTGACTCAACATTGCACTTCTATTGTTCAGTGTCCTCCTAACAACGCTTCTAGTTCCGCGATATACAAATTGACACATGGAATGCAGGGTTGGTGGGGTGGAGATTGTCATTGTTTACGGATGCTAATCCCTATGAAGTATCTAATAGTATCTAAGAAATTATTTTCAATACTAAATTAGCTCTTAGTAGTGACAACTGGACACAGAGGTACGAAATAGGTGGCATCACACCCTACGCAATATACAAATTGACTATTGGATTCTGACATCATTCACTCTTCCGTGTTACAAATTATGCATTCAAATGTTCAGAATGATACAAGTTGAACGTCGGGGACTTGCGTGTTCTACAGAGACGTTGTCATCCTGTTTTGGATCCTCTTGTTGTCGGGTTCACGAAATGTGCAACTCTTGGATACTGTTTTGGGTTGGCATCAAGATTTCTTGTACCATGGTTCACAAATGTTTCAAAGTATCTGTTCATGCCTCAGTTGGCATCCGACCCTCTGCAATATACAAATTGACTACCGGGTTCACATCTTGTACTCAAAATTTTCGTGATCTATAATTCCACCGCTGACTCCTTTGTCCTTTTTCCCTTTTCTTCTTCCCCTATATTATGGTTCTCTCGTTATATACTTAGTCGCCTTTCTATGATCGGGGGTTCCAACATTCGTGGGCTGACATATTTATCTCCATCTATATAATCACACGAGGAACCCGACCGACCGCTATTTCTTTCCATACTTAGCCAATTTTATGGCCGCGGTTGCTGGATTGGCAGTCACGAACTCTGCTTATTATTGTTCTGTGATGTACATCTTGCACTCAAAACTTTCATGATCTACAATTCTACCGCGGACTCCTCGAACTCGCAAGCTTCATTGTACCACCGTTCACAAATGTGCTTCCTAATATACATTGGTTATGCTCTTACTAGTGACTCTTACAAGTGACAATTGCACACAATAATACGAAACAATTCGCATCCATCCCTTTGCAATATATAAATTGACTACCGGGTTCCGACATCGTCCCCTCTTCCGTGTTACAGATTATGCATTCAAATGTTCTGAACGATACAATTTGATCGTCGGGCCCTCACGTGTTCTAGGCAGACCTTGTGACCCTATTTTGGATCCTCCTGTTCACGAGTTCACGAAATCTCCAATTCTTAGTCAGTGTTTTGGGTTGGCGCATTCGAACTATGCTTCTTCTTGTTCCGTGATATACATATCACACTCAAAATTTCTGTGATTTACAATCCCACTGTGGACTCGTTGGTCCTTTTTTCCTTTTCTTCTTCCCTTGTATTATCGCTTCGTGGTTATATACTTAGTCGCCTTTCTATGATCACGGGTTCCAGCGTTGGTGGGTTGACATATCTTTATCTCCATCTATATAATCAGATGACGAATCCGACCGACCATTGTTGCTTTCCATACTTGGCCAATTTTATGGTCATGGTTGGCGGGTTCGCGGTTTCGAACTCTGCTTCTTGTTACGTCGTGTACATCTTGCACTTAAAATTTCCATGATATACAATTCCAGCGAGGGCTCTTCGAAGTCGCAAGATTCACTCTACCGCGACTCACAAATGTTTCAAAGTATCTCTCCCTGCCTTCCATCCCCACTAACTTCATGTCCTTCCGATTGACCTACCATACCCTCTTCGTTGTTACGTGCATTGCACTCAAAAAGTTGTGATACATACAATTTGACCCTCACGCCCCCACCTTCAACGATTGTACCTTGGAACCCTATTTTGTAGTTGTTTTTTTCCCATGCCCGCGACCTCCATACTTTCTTACTATATAATTAGAAACCTTTCATGCTAACAAATGACCATGCAAGAACCATCAACATTGTCATTAATGGGAGAAATGCTCGAGGAGATCTCCCAATATTATGCATTAAACCAAGATGTGCAGAGAGTTATTTTGTCCCTTCCGATTGTTCATCTCGAACATGCATCGTCATGTTGGGCCGCTCAAGAAATCTACAATGCTTAATCGTTAATTTCAATATCGGCCATGTTCAGATTTTCTATGTATGCAATTACTAGTGTTTGATGTTAACAACGCATCATGCAACAACCATACAATTTGTCATTAATCAACGAAAGTCTCGAGGACATCTCCCATTCACACGCTTTGGACCAAAATTTACGTAGGGTTATGTTATCCCTCCCAACTTTTCATTTCATTCATCGTCTAGAGAAAACAAACATTCTTGTAGACTTATGGTAGCAGGTCGACAACAGTTTTGTGGAGATACACTAAATATGTTTGCACACAAGGACCATAACTTCCAGTGGTCCAGGGCATACTTTTACTATTCATCCCATTCCGCCCAGAACGAAGTGATTTGGACCTCTGGAATCGCTCGTACAAGCTGTGTCCTTAAGGTTTTTGACTGTAAGGAGGTGGTCTCTTGGTGCACTGAAAAATATATTCCAGGCCAAATAATTATTCCACTGCGCGACTATTCTCCTATTTCTTTGTCACCTTAGGTGTTTCACGAGATGTTAAAATTGTCGAAGCCAACATTCACATTCAGAGGACAAGACTGCAAGAAGTTTATAGAAAAACATGATAACGAGATGGACATCTTAGCCAACTTCCTCAAAGACACGAAAACAGTTCCTGAAGATATCACAATGTTGCAGGTAAGTTCCTTTAGAAATCCATTCCGAGAAATTGCTTGGTTGTTTACAAGAATAACGGGACAGGCATCCACAACAAGCATTTCCCATATAATTATTTATATTTTGTATTTCACAATCAAGGAACAATACATTTTCTATTGGGGGAAGCTAATTTCCATTGAGCTCTGTTCCCAGTTGTCATGATTCAAAGAATCGAATAAATTTTATATGTCATCCTACTTAATTTTCGCAATTGTGCATTGCTGCCCGTTTCCAAAACCTTCTCTTTCCAATAAAATAAACTGTCGATTTGACCCAGTAACATTCTGGTACGAGGCCCTGTGGAGGCACAAGGCCTCCCATTGTTTTTATGAAGTTTTTAATGGATTTGTCTCAGTTTTCAAAGATTTACTGTTAGGCCAGGATGCTCCACGGATGTCTGGCCATGCAACTAAGTTTTTGAACAGGAAGGGAACACTTGAGAAAGAGAAAAATCACAGTGTCCTCATGGTCTTTGGCTCTAAGGAAAATCCTGCCTTCCTTGCATGCCAGATCACGAAAAATATGTTTGTTGCAGAAATAGCAAGGCAATACAACCACTAGTTGCATTTTTTCCATGACAAGAAAAAAAAACAGTTCATTCCTCTGCCCTGGAAAGTCAGAGACTTCGTGTGCAAAAACATCAACAAGATTGACGAGTTTTCCGCCCATTTCAAGAACTGGAACCTAACATACGCTGAAAGGCTAAAAGGGTTCGACCCTAATGGAATTTTTTGAGAACATTTACTGGCTATTGGCTTTAACACCTCTTTTATCCATAGACACCTGACCCAAGACAGGGATATTGTTGACAACAATCTTGATTCTATTGATTACGATGCAGAGACATTGCAAAGTGCGACTAAATTGTACAAACAACATGGAAAAGTATCCGGTGAGAAGTGTACCCAGTCCCCCACCAACACTCCCAAGAGCACGACATCACGGAGCATCGCTTCGATGGTCCACCCCAGTAAGAAAGAAACCCAGAAATATTCGAATGAAGGAGGATATAAGAACCCTCCTCGCATAAATATTGATAGTTCTCACAAAATTCCACTGACGAAGAAGAGAAAAAACAATGCAGGGCAGGTGGAGGAACCCAAAATTGAAAGTGCAAAACTGCAACTTGAAATTGAAACTGAGCACATGCATAAAATTGGGTCGTCTGCGGTGGAAATATCTGAGACCGACTTTTTTGACGTAGATGAATCCTTTGTAATCTAGAGCGCTATTTTTGATAGCCAATCTAAAAGTATGGTCATTGAAAAGAGAGATGTAACAAATAGGAAAGACAAATCTCCCACAGAGATTAACTTTAGGGAAATGCGGTCATCCCAAATCTTCTCATTTCACCAATCTGAGAAGGCTTTCATTGAGACGGAAAATGCCAATCTGAAAGACCACCTCAACGAATATGAGCAGGATTTCATTGCAACCCCATAATTTTGCAGTCCTTTGGAAAAAATCATGCTTGCTACCACTGCAGCCAAGATGAAAGAATCCTCTACCCTCCTTGCATGATCTAGAGCCCTTGTAGAAAATAAAATCAACAAAAGAATGCAGCTACTTATCGAAGCCTGGGAAACATCGCAAAATTTAGTTTCCTTTAGAAATAAGGCCAATGATTTCCTGCAACATTTGGAGGCGAATTTAAAAAATGAACAAAATTTCTATGATCAGGTACTGACTCCTTTTGCCAACTATGCCGTCAACACATCAGAACTGAAAACAAGACAAGAGAAACTCTCCTCCCCAAAGCAGACCAAAAAAGTAAAAGCATGCTGGCAAAAGAAGGTTAACAACTTGGAGCTCATTGTCAAATCATGTAAACAAGTCATATCAGGAAAGGAAGATTTATTCACAAGCCTGCTCCATATGGACTTAGCCGAAACTACCAACGAGGTTCAAGATCCAAACTTAATTCTCAAATCCTTGTCAATCACCAAAGAAGCCTTCCAAGAACAACTTGATATTTTAAAGGGGTTTTCTTTCAAAAAGTTTTACGGCATAGTTGAACATCGTCTAGATGAGCACGATCGTTGGGTATTGGACTATGTGACACACAATGAAGAAATTGAACAAAGTCTGCATAGTATTTCAATGGATCTAAGGAAATTAGAAAATGACCTTTATGACATAGAAATCTGGGATGAAATCAACACATCCTCCATGAAAAGCTACATTGAAGAATGGTTCCAACAGAGAATGGATAGCCTCGTTCAGGAAGGGCAACAACCAGTCAACAGGATTCCACTAACCATCGATGACAACAACAAAAATGCATCAGCTTCATAGTAAGTCTATACTGGCATCTTGTTTTCTTTATCAATCCAGTTTAAGTCTATGTTGTCATCTTGTTTTCTTTATCAATCCACTTATGACCTCTTTAAATAGAAAACTGTAACCAAAAACTCATAACTTCCAATTTCTTCTTTTCAGGGCTTCCTCTCTACCATCGTGCACTTCTTCTTTCGACGTTCCTAATTCTTGTAATTATTTCTTTGTATGGTCCATGGGAGCCCCAATCCCAGTCTATATGACAAACGCATTTAAATTTCCAGAAACATGTAAATTTCTCTTTAGAGAAAACTAGTTCGGGAATGCTAATTTATTTGTGTTTTCCTCCACGAAACTATGTAACAGACGTTATTACTATTTTATTGTATGCTTTTAAATGTTGATATAATTTCCATGGATATGTAACAAACATTATTTATTTTATAATAAGTTTCTATAGCTCGCAAGTCCGCTTATTAATTTGTATGTCACAGAACTCTCGGTGCTATTTGTAGGGCACGGAACAACAGAGGCCCATTTTTTAGCCCACCAGCCCGAGAACCCGCGATCCAAAAACTGACTAAGTATGGAATGAGGGCTTTGTGCATGCTTTATAAAATGTGTGGAAAGAAAACTAATTCGACAATGCTATATTTTTTTTGTCCAAGAAAAGCCTTAGTTTTAAAGCAAACTAAATGTAACAAACATTATTACTATTCTATTATATGCTTTTAAATGTTCATGTAATTCCCACAAATATGTAACATACATTATTAATTTCTGGTAAATTTGTATAGTCTGCAACTCCACGTGTCATTTTGTACATCGCGGAACTGTCGGTGCTATTTGTAGAGCACGTAACATCAGAGACCCAATTTTGAGCCCGCCAGCCCGAGAACCCGCGATCCAAAAAATGACCAAGTATCCAATGAGGGCTCCGTGCATGCTCTATAAAACTCATCCCCATACTTTATAAAAGTACAATTTCGTATGTATAAAACTAAATATCTACTTTATAAAAGTACATATTTCGTATGTATAATTTATTAATTTCTGATAAATTTCTATAGTCCGCAACTCCACTTCTCAAATTCTGTATTGCAGAGAACATCAAAGGCCCAATTTTGGGCCCGCCAGTCCAACAACCCGCGATCCATTATAAAAGTACATATTTTGTATGTATAAGACTAAATATCTTCTTTATAAAATTACATTTTTGGTATGTATAGTTTATGCTTTCCAGGAACATATAATTTCATAAATTTCAATTTCTTTTGTGTCAAGGAACCCTTGTTTTAAAGATAACTAATTCGGTAATGCTAAATTTTTTGTGTCCAACAACCTTTCAAATGTTGATAATTTTTTATATTTTTCAGGAAGAACTAATTCGGGAATACTATGTTCTGCATGCAAACCACATGTATTTCAACTTTCTAGCCATGTGTCTGTACTAGGTCGCATTTACTCCCATCCCAACCTGGCAGAGACTACGCTGCCATGCAACACTTGTTAATGAATAATATTGACACTGCCTTTTTATTGAAAAAAGGAAGTTTACTTCAAATTTTACAAATTCTATTTCCGTAAAGTTACTGGGTTAAATCAATTACTAGTTTCTATATAAAAGCGATAAGTATTGGCCTTGTTATTTGCAATATTAGATTTGTTTTTTAAGTTAATAATGTTATAAAAAATGTTCCCTATGTCTAGAGCAGGTGGTGAGGGAGTGCGTTGTTAAGGCACTTTGTAAGTGAAAGTTATTGGTTCGAAACCCCTGGGGACACCTCAAAATCCAGCCATGTTAAAGGTTTATGGTCAAACATTTTTTTGCTGAAATTCCAACTTTGGATTGCCAAAGATTATTCTTTTTAATGAAAAAATGGATTCAACATCCTCAAGTACCCCTATTAAGATTGAATTGTGTAATGTTAAAAACCCATATATGCAATTCCACCAATCCAAAATAATTATTATTAGCTTTCAAGTAAAAAAATGTTGATTTTTTTCATGTTATTATGAACTACCAAAAAAAGTTCATTTTATCATAAGACTACTAAGTTTCTATGACTACAAAATATTTTTCCTTCTTTCCTTTCTTTTTAGAAAGTAATGACATTAATTAAAATTTATCTTGAAAATTAAATGACAACAATATAAAGAAAGTAATGACATTAATTAAACTTTATCTTGAAAATTAAATGACAACAATATATTGTTTGTAAAAGACTTAGAGTACTTGACTTCCATGAAGTGTTGAAATTTGGCATTCACTTTCATCAAACACAAAATCCATGAGAAGCAATATTTTTTTCACTCCCTTTTAATTTATGTTTATATAAATTTCTAAAACATTTTAAATAAGATAATTAAAACTTGAGTGCATTTTATATATTATTAACATTGTTATGTTTATATAAATTTCTAAAACATTTTAAATAAGATAATTAAAACTTGAGTGCATTTTATATATTATTAACATTGTTAGAATCATCATGGTTTTGCCTTAATAGATTTAGTTTGCAACCTTTTACATGCATAAAAGTATGATAAATATCATAAATCTTAGGTCATTTATATTTCTTGGTATTCAAAATTAAGAAAAACATAAGTTTGAATAAGAATACTAAATATATACATAAATAACTCTTTTGTTTTTTGTTTTATATAGAGTTTTATAAACCAGGATACTAAAAACTACATTTAGATCCCAAAATCATATAATGAAAAGAAAAAACCAAAAAATCCATTTATGTTTTATACTAGCACAACTGCAAAATGGCTGGTGTTGCGGCTGGTGAACGCTAAAAGTTATCTGGACGGACAACACTCTGGTGAATTGAAACGCACAGACAACTGAAACACACATAGAGCCGATGAAATCCAAAAGTTAATCTTAAATGTGGTAATTCCAAAGGTTAATCAGTTAAACGTGGCAATCATATGGTGGTACAGTAATTTCTTAATATGATTAGGTAAATGTTAAAAAGTAAATAGGTTAACTGATGCATTCAAAAATACAAGGAAGTTATGAAGAGTAAATCACATTCATTGATTTGGGAGGACGACTAAGAATATTCCATCATTTTCAATTGTTAGCCATCAGATTAGAATTTTAAATTAAAAGATGATTAATTGTGCCCATCTCCAATAGGTATACGCCTTTTGGCGTAATTATGAAGGTGTGTAAAAAAATTCTCAAATAGTTGAATACGTAGAATGTACAATATTTGATATTGAATTATTAATATGAAACCCAGAAGCATGAAGAATATAAGGTCCCTAACATATAATTATTTGTCTTGTGGTTGATATGGAGCAAGAGGTCCTACCATAGAGGGATTAAAGACATATCTTGTTACATAAAAAAAAAACATTTTTACTTACATTAGGCTTCACAAGAAAGACCTTTTCAATTAATACATGTCGATAGAGATTTCATATATTAATGCTAACAAGATTTATATAGAAATATGTTATTTTGCAACTATTAATTCTACTTTTTATAAGAAAAACAATCTAAATAAAAATTGTCCTTACAATGGCTTAGAACAAGATATTTACAATCTGAGAAATGAAGGTAGTATCCTCTTGTTGTGAGACTTTAATTCTAGAACAACAACTAATCAATCTATTATTTTAAGCAATGATTAAAGTTACCCTAATCCTCTACAACTAAATGAGGGCCTTATTTTAGTTAGCATATACAAAAGAAACTCTAAAGACTTAGTTGGAAATTTGTTTGGTATTGAGCTAATTAAGCTCTGTAGTTCTCAAGATATAATAATTTGCAATGGTATAATGAAGTGGTCGGAATCCAACCGGATGACTTGTATTCATGGCCTTGGCATCGATTTCATAGATTATGTGATATCTGATATCCTCGTATACAACCAAATAGTTTGACATCTTGAATGACAATAAGCCCAAATATGATCATAGACCTTTAACCCTAACTCTAAACTTTGTCATGCACAAAATCCCCATTGAAGAGAATTATGATAACTAAAAGCACTTGATCTTTAACAAAGATAAAGTTGATAGTTTTCTAAAGGATTTAAATAATGAATTGGATCTCCTATATAAGGAAAATATTGAAGACCTCTATCATAATTTTACGACAACCCACTATACTTCCATTAACAAGTTCTCTATCAAGGTGTTGTGTAAAAAGGAAAATGGACCGGCCAAAATTTGGTACGATAAAGAGTGTAAGATTGCTAGAAAATCCATTATGGATGTTTCTATTGAGTCCTTAAAATACAACAAGATAAATAGGTACAAAGCCTTAATTAAAAGGGAAAAAGTACTATATAAATAGAAAGCAAGAGAAGCTTTTGCACCTATCTAAGCTAGATCCCAAGAAATTATGGAGGCAAATTATAACTCATAAAACTAAAGATAAAAATATAAGGCCCTTGAGGGACTATACACTATAAGGAAAAGACCCTATGGAGGAGGTTTTTGCGAACGCCCCTATCAAAATAGCCCAAAAATCTGTTTATAGCGAAGGATACTAGTGGAGGCGAGCGGGAGGATGTTTTTGTACGGTGCGTTTTATACAATTGAAGCACCGGTGCCCAAAAAACCAATGCACCATAGTAGGGTTATTTCAAACTAAACAAATACTCCAGTGTGCTACATAAATAATGACGCACCGGAGCACACAGTTGCTCTAAAAAATTATGCATCATGGCAATGTTATTTTTAAATTTTTTATATACAACGGTGCACTACTTAAACAATTGCACCAGTGCAGACGGTTGCTCCCAAACAATGGCGTACCGTGGAAAGGTTTTCGAAAAAATACTCTGGTGCACTACGTAAATAATGACGCACCGGTGCAAGGCTAGTTATTTAGCGCACCGTAAAAGGGTTAAATTAAAAACATATTACCGACCATATTCTAAATCATGCAAAGACATCAACCGAGAGAGTAAAAACAACAACATGAGTAGAGGGTTGACCTATACAATGTTGTACAGGATTGGGAGGGGAGGGAGAGGGAGAGGGATTTGTTTCCTAGGCATTTCTATGCATTTTTTTGTCTGCATTTCAACTATAAAGACTTGAGTCTAAAGTATAGGCATTTCAGTTGTAAAGACTTGAGTCTAAAGTATAGGCATTTCAGCTATGAAGACTTGAGTCTAAATTATAGGAAGTCTCTCAAAATTCTAATCTATAATCATCTTAATCATGTAGTAGACTCAAGTATTTGGTGAAATCCCAACTAACGGGTTGTCTAGCAAAATTCTAATCTATATGAGTTGCTAATTCACAATTGTGTGTGATTATGATGACAATTTGAGTTCTTGTTACCATGATTTCCATGATGGGAATATTTCTCCATGGGTACCTACTACTGTCTGGATCACCCTTCCCACATCGCCATCATGATCATTCAATGATCATAACCAACTTGCATGATCGTCAATGATCATAACCTACGTGATCTAGCCTTCAACAATCATAACTTGTGTGATCTCGCCGTCAATGATCATAAACTGCATGATCTTGCCGTCAATGATCATAACCTGCGTCATATCACCGTCAATGATCATAACCTTCGTGATCTCACCGTCAATGATCATAATCTTGATCGCATCGTCAATGATCATAACCGTCTCTCAAAATACTAAACTATAATCATTGTTCGTTTATATTATAGTTGGGAGTTCACCAAATCCTTGAGTCTACAACATGCTCAGTCTAGCAAAATTCTAATCTATATTACTGGAAAATAAAAACTTCGATAACTTTTAAAGTAGAGAGATGCATATATTTAAAAGACATCGCATCGGTGCATCTATAACACCCCAATGCACCAGGGCATTGCATCAATAACCACACCATTACATGATTAAATAAAACAAATACACACCATCGTAGGATTATTTCGAAAAATATACTCTAGTGCGCTTCGTGGTATACTGATGCACCGATCAACACGCGTGTAATCTGGTGCGCTTGTTAAAACCAGATGCACAGGTGCCGCTAATAATAGAGCGCACCATGACACGGTTAAATAAAAACATTTATGCACCAATGTAGGATTATTTCAAAAAATATATGCTTGTGCGCTCCGTAGTATACTGACGCACTGGGGTGCACCATTGCTCCAAAGGGAGCACCATGTTAAGGTTATTTAAAAAAAAATAACCAGTGCCCTATGTAACACTAGACTCATCGATGTGTCGGATAATCGATTGCACCATGACAGGGTTAAATAAAACAATTACGCACCATTGTAGGATTTTCTTCAAAAAATATATACGCCGGTGTGTTCCATAGTAACCGGATGCACCGATGCGCACCCATGCTCTAAAAGGGTGCACATCATTGGGATATTTGTAAAAAATATTATCCAGTGCGCTACGTAAATATTGTAGCATCGGTGCATTCAGTCATCAAGCGCACTAGAAAAGGGTTTAATAAAAACAAATTTACCGGCTGTAAAATTCATTTTTACCATTTTCAATGTTGTAGAGCTTAAAATCACCGATGCAATGTTTGCCTCTTTGAAGTGCCCTGTCGTCGGTGCTTCCCTTGCTTTCCTTCCTTCCGCCTGTTGTTGTGTGCGTGCTTTTTGAATTTTTCCAAACGGTGGGAAAATTTTGTTTTTTTTACTACATGCCAACCATGCCTCCTCGACGACAAAATGTCTAGGTAATATCTTTGTTTCTTTATAACTTAAGTTTTCGGCAGATTAAAATTTAAAAATGAGCTAATTTTTCACTATTCAAAAAAAAAAAAAAATTTGCACTGTGCGTTCGAGACGTTCTTCTTGCACCGTGGTTGATGCACCCTATAAATTTACAGGGCGCACCATGGTCGATGCACCCTATAAATTTACAGGGTGCACCGCAATGTAATGTTAAACTCCTCGGCGATGCGTAGGTAAACATGAACGAACTGACGAGTCTGTTTATCGACACACTGGGTAAAATCATATAGCTATTCGATGATGTGTCTTAGTACCTCTAACACACCAATCTGTTACAATACATGACACACCACACAAATCAGATATATTATTTTGCACAATGTGTTAGTAAGCGTGCGCATCGATGCATTCATGTTTAAAAACACACCACCATAAAAACAATTGGCATTTTGTCGCGGTGCGCCTTGTAAATTCTCTATGTGCACCACTAGCAGTGCGAGCTGAATGACTTGAACACACCACCCGAAACAATTAGATCAAAAATTGCAAATTTGGTACTCATCAATTTTAAAAAATTGGTGGGGTGGTGCATCGTCATTACTAAAACGCACAACTCCCCATCCACTAGTATGACTCATTCGTCCAATACCCCATCGATTGATGAGGGTGGTCGTGATCCCTCTCCACAACCTCCTCCTTCACCTCACCCAGATCATGAGCAGGCATCACATATTCCTCTTCATCTTTCACCTCACCTAGATGAGCCGGCAAGACCTATTCCTCTACCGCTTATTTATGGTCTAAGAGTCGACCAACCTCTTCCTCCCGACCATCCATCATCTTCTACTATAGACCATGCCTCCACTACTATTGTAGATATGTAGATTATCCTATCGGCTGGACCGGATATGTTATAACAATTATTTGACTTGTTCATTGGACCACACACACACACACACACACNGTCTAAGAGTCGACCAACCTCTTCCTCCCGACCATCCATCATCTTCTACTATAGACCATGCCTCCACTACTATTGTAGATATGTAGATTATCCCATCGGCTGGACCGGATATGTTATAACAATTATTTGACTTGTTCATTGGACCACACACACACACACACACACATATATATATATATATATATATATATATGGTGCATTTTTTATGTTCATGTTGATGTACTTAATTTATATGTTGATGTCAATGTGTATATTGTTAGGTCATGTTATATATGTTTGTTAAATGGGATTGATATATGTGTATGTTATAACAATGTTCATTAGATGTGCATTTTTCTTGTTGATCATGATTATGTACTTAAGTAATTTATATGTTGACGTTGATGTGTACATTTTTAGGTCATGTTAGATATGTTTATTAAATGTGCTCGATAGATGTTTATGTTAAATGATGTTTGTTATATGTGTGTGATGATGATGTTAGACAATGCTTGTGTTTTCTTAGATGTGATCACAATAATGATGCCCTGTTAGATTATTAGATTTGTGTGCTAGCAAATTAATGGCGTTATATGTGCTAGAGGTATATATAATTAATTAGATGATGTTAGTGAATTTAAATGTGTATTTTAGATGATGTTTATGTTTGTTAGATGGTTATCATCATGATGTTTATTTTTGTTAAGCGATCTTTATTATAGATTATGTATTAGTGAACTTATATAAAAAAATTATATATGAAACATAAAGACTTAATTTAAATAAAAAATGCAAATATATTTTTATAAATTACAAAGTTCAATATGGTTGAACTATAATGCTAAAATTACCATAAACATTTTTCTATTTCATAGATAGTTCATATATATTCATTCTAACTAAATTATTTTTCAAAAAACAAATTACATATGAATAAATGTTATTTTACATTGTACTAATCACTCATTTTTAATCAACTCTTCTAAACTAAAAATTGTTATTATAAAAAGTTACGATCTCCAATGATAAGCATTCTATTGGCCCTAAAATTTTATGGATGCAAATTAATCTTCCTATTGTTATTTTTGKCATTATTTCATAAGTTGATTGCTGTCAAATTTTAAATTACTTCATTAATTGTGGTTTTACTCAACATTGGGGGCATACTTTTATAAATATTTCCAAAAGCAATGATAAAAGTATGTAAACTAACAAACACTTTAGTTAAAAACCAAATTATCACAAAATCATGTTAGAAATTTAATTTTTAAATTATAAACCACATTATTTGTTAAATATCTTACTTTTAAATCTACAAAATACATGAACATAAACTCAATATTTGAATCATCTTATTAACATATAATAAAAAATGTTGTGCTATTAAACATGCATATCAACCATATTATTACTTATAATATCAACATAGATTATTAGGATAAATAAGAAACTCTGTAAATTAAAATATTACCATTCAATATCTAAACATGTTGCCAACTATACAAATATTATATGTCATTGCATATATATATAATAAAATAAAATAATTAAATAACTCATGCATGGTTTAAAATATTCATAACTCAAATTCTTAAGCAAGGAATTACAATGCAAATCTTAAAATTATTCCCTAAGAGATATAAGGATCAAAGTCATATCACTAACAAAAGTGCTTTATACAAGTGCTTGAGTGTGTCCAGGGGTAAGAGGATTGTTAATAAATGGATAAATGCCACTTTTTATACGCATCATAATTCTAAGTACACCATTGTTACTATGCTCTTTTTTAGCTCTCAATGCTTCTATAACATGTTGGTAAAGGGTCAAACATCTAACATCTTGAGGCCTTTTTGAACATGATAATAATTCTTATGAATTTATCATGCTAATAATTCTTAAAATTTTATATAATTAAACATGCTGCGACATATAAATATGTTCAAATAACAATATAAAATTCTATTTCAAACAATTGTTCCATGCAATCACAAATAATTTGAAAGACAAACACATTATGCATCAAACGGACTGTTAACCAACTAAAATTGTTCAAAGATTTTTTATAATTAACTTAACATTTCCTATGTCAGAAGATGAATAAAAAACAATATAATTAGCGAAATAAAGATAACAAAAAGATACAACAATATTATTAATGATTAAATAAAACATGTACATATCACTCTTGGTTGTCATCACCCTCATTATCTTCCTCGCTTGGCATGATAACACTATTGTTCTCAAAAATATGTTTTGATCTAGGGCCATGTCTCAATACGAGCCACCAATCCTTATCCAATACATCTGGGTAAAAAAAAACTTGGTTGCAGTGTTTTGGGAAAACATAAGGCTCCTTAGCTTCATCCCACATCTTTGTAGAGTTGATACATATCATCCCACTATCGTGATATTCCTTTACATTATTCCGATCAAAGGTGTCCCACCACTTGCACCTAAAAATAACACATTGGAAATAATAGAAGTCCACTCAAATGGTCTCTTATATCTTTCCAACATAACCTAACGTTCCCCATATTAGGTTTTGATCGCGGTGGCTAGCATGACTGGATTGGTCGAACTCAAAGATGATAGTTAGGTCGCTCATCATAGGTAGGTTTCTCATCATCATAATCCTAATTTCAAAAATATTGAACATTAATATATTGATGATATTAGTAAGCACAATGCAATTGGTTTGTTCAAATCACATTATACCCAACATTAATTATTACCATCACTGACCCAGGATTGCGGCTAGAAGATGGCATGTTACTATTGACATCATAAAGTGGTTGTCCATTTTCATCTACCAACTGTTTGCCGTATGTTGCTCCTGATAAGTGCTTCCGACATTTTTGAATTGGTGGAATATTATATGCATCTGAACTCGATTCTAAATCAGGATCCTGCAAATGTGGATACATTTTTGTTCAGATTGACAAGGATAAAAAAAAATAATTCATTTAGATAATCAAAATACAAATAAAATCTGAACTTACTGGAGATGGAAAGGGAGAACTCCACGATGGACTTTGAGCAATATGTAACAGGCTATAATTTAAAGAATTGGCCATTTGATATTATAAGTTTTTCTCCTTACATTTGAGCAAAATCAACAATAAATTTTTAAAAATAAGGTGACTTTAAGTGGAAAATGTATACTATGGAGTATTGCAAGTCATGTGAATGCATCCTAAAAGATAATTTAAGATGAATATACTATTTTTGTGTGCAAACAAAAATTCAGATAACTTTGAAAACATAACGATGCACTTATTTAAACAACAAGCATTGGTGTGTATATAACAATATAACACACCATGGATTTTATTTACGAGTCACACCAGTTCGTAAATAAATAAAAAATAATTATCTGATATTAGTGCTCCAAAAATTTTAAGCGCATCATTGCGTTGTATATAAAAAAGAATTGGTGTGTTATATTAATAGATGCACCGGGGTTTTGAAAAACTTAAAAAAAAGTGCAACTTTGTTTTTTAACAATTGAAAAATGAGCGGGAATTTAAAATCTAATTTCATAAAGTCATTTAAATAGTAAAAACTATTCACTATTTCAATATTTTACCAAAATTTACAATGGAGAGATTTGCAAAAGAGCCATACCGGAGAGCACCGTGGAGCAGCATAATACTTCGGAACAACATGATTATTCAGAAGATCAAAATTTGAAGGTTATGCTAATTCATTTAAAATCATTTTCATAAAAAAATCCTGGGTATTAAGCTATTCAATATTTAATATTTTTCCAAAATTTACAGGGGAGAGATTTGCAAGAGAGACATATAGAGGAGCAATATGGAGCAACAGATCAATATTTTGGAACTTGAGACTTATTCAGAAGAACAAAATTTGAAGGGTATGGTGATTCATTCAAAGTCCTTTTGGAGCAACAAAATTATTCAGAAAATCATAATTTGAAGGGTTTTTTTATTCACTCAAATCCTTGCATAGTAAAAATTTTAAATTTTACAGTTAATTTTAATAATAATTTTGTTTACAATTTGTATCTCTATTTAGATTTAATTAAAATTCAGAAAAAATAAATAAATAAAATTTCATAGTTACCTTAAACCCTTGCTTCTTCTTTCTTATGTGACTGCAAAATTTCACCTTAGGATTTAACTCCCTCTATCACTTCATAACTACAACTTTTCATTTTAAGAATTTTAGATTTAATGGGTTTATGTTTCCATATAAAAGGTGGTTGACATGCGATGCATTGGATCCAAACCCTCTCGGTCATATCACATTTTTTTTTTGAAAATTATTTTAGGTAATCGTTGTGCCTAATTGAATCTAACACACTAGTGCAATTTCAAATAAATGCACCTATAATGTTGCAACATAATTTAAAAAATGAATTCATCAATGTGTAATTTTATTTGTTCATGGTATTTTTTTTTTCTATTGGAGTGATGATGATAACGATACATATCACACCATTGTAATTTATAGTTTTAAAAAAATCTATTTTTGATATCAGTGTGTTTCATATATGGAACACACTAGTTCTTTTGTATTATGAAATCACACCAAAAACTTTTTTTTTGCAGAAAATTATGTGATTTCTTTATAAAATAAATGTAATAGCTTGTGTATTGAATGGTACATGATATATATTGATAAAAAAAATGTGTGAGAATAGTTCAAGTAACAACAATTCTGATCGACACAATGATAACACATCCAAAAAGGCAAAAAATGCAAGTTCTTTGTAAATTCTATTCAAAATTAATATGTTAAAAAGACAAGTTCTTTGTAAATTCTATACAAAATTAATATGTTTGAACTATATGTAAGTTTAAATAATATGTATTGGTTAGTGTGTGTCCTGCAGAGCTATGAAATGAGGAAGCTCGATAAGATTCTTTGTGATCTAAGTGCAGAAGAGCATAAAAGCTTGATGGAAAAATTGCAAAAGGAAGATTCGTGTGAATGAAAAAATTCTATTCAATATGAGTTATTTTTTGAATTTTCATTAATAATATACTTAAAAATATTAGATAACATGTTTCAAACAATCTATTAATTCACATATGTTTAATGTTCTAGAGGGACCAAACAAAGGAACAAAATGTCGTCCTAAGAAAATAAAAATTATAGAAGATGTAAATGATGATGAATTTCTTTAGCTCATCTAGAGTGGTGTTGGAGGTTAATGAAAGGGGGGAAAATTTTACAAAACTATGAGGGATATAGTGGAACAAACATATAAATGTACTTTCCACTTACAATACAAAAATTAATCCAATGATTCCAAGAACCAGGTTATATCTAAACTATATGAAGCGTTTCCAGAGAAATGGTCAATGAGACCTGTTAGACTTGCAATAGCAAACACACACAACAATAAAAAAGAATCATTCAAAAAGTGATATTCCTAAAAATGTTTTTTCTAGAATATGTATATATTACTACAAAACATTTCTTTATTAATATCAATTTTGTTATATTTAGTTTTCAGATATCAATATAAAAATAGTTTATTGTCATGTTACTTTTTTCAAAAAGATTATGAAAATATCAAAGGATCAACGAGTTGATATCCAAAATATGCCAATAGGAATGTCGAAAAAAATGTACAAGGAGATGGTAAAAGAAATGGACATAATTGCATCACAGGAGGAGCCATCTCAACAACAACATGCTTCAAATGTATGAAATCATTGAAATTTTCTATTAGGTACATATAAATAAATAATTTAGCATTAAATATTAATTTTCAAGTATTTTATAGTAAAAAATAAAACAAAATGGAACCCATTCAACACATAAAACAGGACGACAAGGAAGAAAATGGTTGATAGCAAAGTTTGTGAGTAATTGTTATTTCCTTATAACATTAACTTAAGATTTCATTTTTGTATATTTTAATTAGTTTTACAACAACCATCCTTGAATGTCTTCAAATAGGTGCTAACATACAAAGAAGAGCCATCACAAGAATTGATTGACATTGGGTTAAGTAAGGGTTGTGAGTGTTATCAATATAACAATTTCTGTGAGAAATCTAGTTTCGAGGACTAAGCGAGGCGCTAAACTAATGTGGAAGCGTGATAAACTGGAGGACAAGGACAAATATAGCGGGAGGAGGCTAAAGCTAATGACAATGTGGAGTTGATAGGACCCGGCGGGTCACAGATCGCGAGCGCTATAGATAAATGGTTATGGATCATTTCGGGCGGAGAACTTGCATGGAGGATAATTCCCGAAAGCGGGCCGAAAAGAAAACCATGGTTTCGGCTTGGGACTATGTGGCGTCTCTAGGTGCATTCCAGGGTGAAAGGCGGGTTACTTTAAAACCACTCCCTCACACTCCCAAAATTTCTGAAAGAAAAGCACTACAAAAATTGTTGCGAAATGGATAGAGAAATTAAGTTGGGGGTTAGACCATTTGCAGACGAATTTGATCAGTTTCATGCATATCAGTTTTCAAGTCCCAGCTTCTAGATTCCAAGTAATTTTGACCAGTCATCTTCCATGGTGAATTCTGGGAAAACCATAGCACATTTTGAGAAACCTAAAGAGGTTTATACTCAAAACAGGCCAAATAACAATAACCTCTCCCAGATTTCTCATAGTTGTTACATACTGGGAGAATCGAGGACATCTTTGAACCTTATATTTCTGGATTCAATATTTTCTTGTTGGATACATCTTTTTCAAATGTAGATCCCGGACATATGGAGAAAAATTTCAAAAAACCGAGAGAGGTTTTTACTCAAGACAAGTTTATATACAAAAACTTCACCCATATTTTACATAGGTGTTACAGATTGGGAGATTCGAAGAAATATTTGAACCCCATTTTTCAGTTTTCATGATTTCCTGTTCAAGACTTGTTTTTGCGGCACGTGTTCTGGCCAGTTGGAGATGAATTTAGAGGAACCGAGAAAGGTTTTTCTTTATAATGTGCTTATATACAAAAAATGTTCTCATATTTTACACATCTATTACATTTTGAGATTTACAGGTTGCATTTTGAAGCCTATTTTTTCTTGTAAACGATTTCCAAACAAAACGTTTCTTTATTTGTAACCGGTTTGGAAACGAAAGGACTCGTTGTTTGTATAAATGTTAAGAGATACGTATGTATCATGGCTGAAAGAAGTGAAAGCGCACCTCCTTAGTTGTTTTGAACTCTATTGTAATTTTTTGAAGCTGAATTGAATACATATGCAGAAGCTTTTGAAGTCTCTATGAAAAGATTCTAATGGTCGTGATATGAGCTTTGTCTCCTCTCTTTGTATGTATTTCCCGTGTTTCTAATTCCGTTTACATTATATTATATTTAAATTGGATAGTTTAAAGGCCCAAAATTCATCTTTTGATGCTCTTGGCTTAAGCAATTTAAATTGTGTGAATTTCTTCCTAAGTAATTTAGAATTCATTTCATTAATGCTTTGATGCAGTTACTTGTTTTTCTCTTTTCCTCTTACAATCTACAATTTTCAATTTAAAAATCAAATTCATCGCCTCATTTAGCCTTGATCCTCTAGAGAGTTCTACTGGCCAGTCAGTGTGCTCATTCATTTTCAAAATTTCGACTCCATATCCTTGAGTGTCCCTCCCCTTACTCGCCAACAAATTTATACAAAAACCCCCAAAACAAACCAAAACCTAGCCATTGATTTCCAAAGAAATTCCAAGTGACATGAGATAGCCCTCTCTCAGCTGAGAAGGCTAGTACCTAGCTCTAAAGTTGGTTGAAAAAGTTAACTCTATCATTTGTTTATCAACCGAACAAATTTAAAGAGTGCTAACATTCTGGCGCCGTTGTCGGGGATGAAATTGAAAAATTTTCCCTATGAAAGAAAGACATGGTTGAGTTCTAAGGTCTGAGAGAAGCATAAAATTAGGAACATATTGGTTGTATTCCCGCTCTGGCGACTCCACACATCAATAAATCAATTTGAAGGTGATTCCACTAGTAGAAGAATCCAGAAATTTAAATTTTCACTAGTGACTCCACTCTCAATGCAGAATCCAGCTTCCAAAACATTATTGGCAACTCCACTATCTGAAGATGAGTTCAATATCTGCAAGGTATGCTCCCATGAATCTATCTCACATTCTTAGTTTTCCAAATCGCATGCCTTGTGTAGTTTGGCAAACATATCTGCCAAAGTTCAAAGATCAAGAAGGAGATGATGTTGCCTTTCATTTGGTAAAATTCCACATGCACATACATAGGCTAGGGGTTAAATTGCATGAAGAATTATTGATTAAGATGTTTATGGAAACCTTAGAAGAAGAAGCATGATCTTGGTATGAAGGATTTCTATCTGCTAGCCTATTTTCCATTGAAGATTTTTATGCAGTATTTTGTGTGAATTATAAGGAAAGTTACCCATCTTTAGTTCTGGTTGAAAACTTCTATGGAAAATTTGACAATCTTATTCAACACATGGGGATTGATATCAATGACGAAGAATTAATGTATGATGAAATCAAAGAAGCCCTTTACGAACTATATTCTCATTGGGAAGAACTAGCAGAGACTAGTTGTCTTGGTACACAGGATCATTCCAAGCAAACATTAGCTTATGCTTTTCTTGAAAACGAAACAAATCTGCATCATAATGTTGACAGTCGAGTTATATCCCATGAAATTAATGAAAATTTACAGCCTTGTCAGCCTTATCACAGTCAAAAGTGTGAGGAGAATCATTCAAATTGTTTTGCAACTCATTCATTTTCTGAAAATTGGTATCATGAAGAAATTGGGGAAAATCAGATTTTTGAAATTGTATGTACAGAAAATCTAGGCAGTAAAACCATTAATAAAGATAGCTACTCAAAGTTACAAGGAAATACCGAAGAAGAGAAGGTTGTTTTAGGTCTTTTGGATGTTGCAGAATCCATTCATGATTTCACATCTCTTGATTTGACATATTCATAAATTTTAAAAAGCCAGGATGACATTCTTATTCAAGAACATGAAGGGGCATTTTCGAATTTTTCTCAAACGCATGAGATTGTCGTTTCATCTAAATATTTCCAAGAGCACATAAAGTTTGTCTCTGTTGTGGATGATGCGAAAGATGATCATCTTGTTGCATGCCCATTTGAGAAGGGTAAACCAAATGAAAGAGATCCTTGTCTTTGGGCTGATTTTCAAAAAGGGATAGTCTTACATGTTTTCGAAGACCCTTTTGCCAGTAAGCTAAAATCATCAGAGAATATGGAGTACCTTTTGTTCAAGAATGCATGGATAAAATGGGGTTTGCAGTTTGAGTTATCATTTGCTGAGTTATTTTTTCTATCTCGAGGATTTGAAAGCATGTTGCAGTCAAGAAGCCATTTACTTGACTAGCTTCATTGGAAGTTTGAGATAACTTGATTCAATGTTGGTTTTATAAAGTAGGGTAGGATCATTTGTATATAAATAAGCTTGAAGACCAAGCATTTTTGTCAATTTCAATTTTGGACTTCAGCATGCGTGTTTTCAATTTTCGACAACTGTTGGTTTTTAGTTTTAACTTTCAGTTTGCATATTAGTTTTAGATGAAGGATTGGTATAGGTTGCAGTCTTTGAGATGGGATCAACCGAATGGATCGAGCATTTGGTATACATTTTTTATCGCCCCCCAGGGAGGACTCATCCCCATTTGGAGATAGATATTGACACATGAAAAATTTAGAATTGTGGCATAAGATAATTTTTGCTCTAAAAAAAGCATCATCATTGGGTTCTTGGATTGTCTGCATTAAATCTTTGGTTGAATTTGAGAAAATAAAAATATCTTCATTATTGGGAAAATAAAAATTTTGGTTTTATTAACCTGATTTTGGCTCTTATAGTCAATTTTATACCCTCGGGTTTATTACAGGGCTGAAGTTAATTTTACCAAAAGTATTGGGCCCGCAGGTTAAATATCCACTTATCCAATCCCTACAACTATCGAGACGAAGCGCTTAAGCGCCATGCATCAAGTCACATGGAGGAAGATCCCACAAGGAGTGCCAAGGGTGCACTACGCGTTGATAAGAATTGCAACCATCAATGCATATATATGAAATACTCTCATTTCTCTTCATCAATGTTGGATAAACACCCACAGAGCAATAAAAAAGCGCCAGGATAGTTCGAGTGCTCATCCAAATATCAAATTCCTGGAGTTTGACTAAGCGTTGTAGGTGTACACTGGAGGATACATGCATGTGTCAAAGCTCATTTACATACCAACACCCAAGCATAGACAAAATCAAACACAAGCGATGAGAAGTCTGCACATATCATAACACCCATGAGAGCTACTGAAAATATTTTAATAGGCAAGAGGATCTATTGTTGACAAAGGAGCGCCTAGGAGATCGACGCCAAGTGTTAAAAATGATGAGTCAAGAATACACGCCTTGGATTCATATGCACTAATCTGGAAGTGAAATGTTCATTATTGGTGGTAGTGACAATGAGCCTGAATGCATCATTCAAAACTCTAGGGATCTCGTAAGGGTTGATTTCTTTTGGATAAAAAAAAATTACTCTCTCATCATCTAAAATTATGTGTCGATTATATATCACGGTTGGATTATTGACACAAATATTACAGTGTTGATGCTTGTGTTTGGTTGGCACATCATGATTGGCCAAATCGCAGGTTTCCCACTGGGAGAACAGAGTAAGGTTGACATTTGCAAGCTTATGCTTGGGAATGATGCACTCGGGCCATCGAACATCAGGATGGCATTTCAAATGTCTTGGATGTAGTATCAAGCTGTATGCAAAGCGTGTCATGAAGACATATGACGATGAATATTGGTGGGAGTGCTCAGATCACAATTACTAATGTAATCAATGATGTATATTCATTTCGGGGAGCGAAATTAAATGACATTTAATTTTTTAAAGGTGTTCCGAAACAAACACAACGGTAAAGCCATCGGGGTACGTGGCAGCTCATGGTTTATTTCGGGGGCGCGAGTGGTATGGATTGAAACCACCCACAACACTCCTCGAAACCGCATACAATTCAACGTTGAAGATTAGCACTAAGCCGGGAAGGAGGAAACACAATTGCCCAGCGTGAAATACACAAGCACTAGCCCGAAGGATGTTTCGTTTTCATTTTATCCACTGTCATTTCGTGGGGGAACCATTGGAGAGATTATTGGTAATTCAGTTGGCCCAAGAAATGCGTTGTTTGTACCTAAGGTTTCCTTTGAAGTTATGGTTCGAAGATATATTGCTCGGTTATTAAATCCAAGTTTTCATTATGCACGCTTTATTTATGATGAGTGACGCAACCCGCCCCTCACCGAGCGAGCCGGTCGCTCCACCAGGACCTTCTTCACACACGGGCTCGAAGACTCTAAGCTCTTCCAATTTCCCTCGGGAGTCACGAGTCACCCACATCAACTCCTTCTTCAGAAATCGGGATATCGCGACTCGGGGGTTCGCGATTCATGCGAACACAAATCACTGACAGCTCCAACCTCCGAACCCCGAACTCTGAATAGTCAACAGTCAACGCTCTCGGTCTCGGGGGTTTTCCTATCGGGAAATCGGTGGATGAAAGGCAGTGATATACTTACCCTTCGAAATCCTAAACACCGATGTACCGATATGCTTCCACGTGTCTTCCACTAACTTCCGGGTCCCACGCTGCCACGTCCTTTTCGGGATTTCGCAGATCGCGAATCCGCGAGGCAAGAACTCCTTGGCGTCGAGAACTCCGATTCCCCGAACACCGAAACCTCGAAGTCCGATGACACCTGTCCTCCCCTCGCTCTCGAGGTCCCACTTCAGCCACGTCACCTTTTTTCTCGTGCGATCGAGGATCGCGGAATCGCGTTTTTACCGGTCACCATGCACTTGCATCACAAAACCCCGAACCCCGATTCTCCGATGCCACGTGTCGACATCTCCTGGGGAGGCCTACTTCTTGACACCTGTCTTCCTCTCGTTCTATCGAGATTTCGCGGTTCGGGAGTTCACGCCTCCTGATACACAAGGTCACAGACCCTGCAAAACCCCGAATCCCGACTCCTCCAGATCTTCCGCCACGTGTCCTCCCTCCGATCAACGGCTCCGATCGATTCGGGAAATCGCCGGTCGCGATTTCAAAGGGATTGAACCCTTGCCTCCGGGAACGCCGAACGCCGAAACCCGATCCACAGGGATCATGCACCACGTGTCCCTTCTCCGATCAACGGCTCAGATCGATTCGGGGAATCGCGGTTCACGATTTCACGAGGTGTAAACCTCTCACCTTATAAATCCCCGAATGTCGAGACCCCGAAGCCCGATGGACTTTGACTCTTCTCCACCTGTGCTCACGGGTTATATTCCGCGCATC
>ML781644.1:213547-248453 GCA_009831015.1 Picea engelmannii | reverse complement strand
CTCATTCTCTCAGGTTTCTAACCTGATATGCAATCACATAAGCAGCATATAGAAGATAAGCATAAAAAGAAGCAAACATGCAAAGGCATAATATCAACAACACACAGAGCTCAAACACATCCATGGGATTGAAATCACAGTCTCTCTTCTATTAATTCAATCTGTACATGGAGTTTTTCCACAAGTTCTCTGCTCTTCTCTTCTTCTTGCTAATGCTGAATAATAATCTCAAATGTACAAGGAGGGTGCCTATATTCGTTTTCCCTCCTGCAAGTAAAACTGTCTAATCTACAGCTAATTTTCTATCTACCAACATTAAAAATATTTAAAGCCTCCTTATCTACATTAGGTTACAACTGCGCTTGGCTTTGAATGCCTCCATCTAAATGGCGGCGCAACAATCTTTCCCGAGCGTTTCAAAAATATATAGGTGCTGGCCCTATCCAGCTGTCAGCTCTTTTCCCTCCACGCGCGGTCTCGGAAAATGACGTCGTAGATGCTCCTGCATCAATGAGTTAATTAAGATTGCTCACAAATGCAAGGTACTTGAGCTGGAAATATTTCYGGTACTCTAGAGGCGTCTTGATGAAGGGAAATTTTTATATGAAGGCTTGGCTACTGTAGAGACAATGACTGGGCACCTTATTGAAATGGAGATGAACTACATAAATACTTCACATCCTGAAAATTATTGGTGGCTAACAAACATTAAGAAGTTTTTGTGAAGACGAATGGAACACCAAAGGATAAAGTCAAGCGGATTCAGTGCCAAGTATCTAGGTGTCAAAGGAGTAGCAAATTTCTTTCATCGATGTTTTATGGGCGTTGTTTTGAATCATTGTTAAAATTCGCTGCGAGATCAAAGATCCCCTGGATTTAACATAGAAGTTGTGATAAATGTTATACTTGTCAAATCTTGCAGTTTGTAATGTATATGCACGATTGCTTTCAAAGGTCATGTGGTGAGCCGAGGAAAATAAAGTGTTTTAGTTGCCCAGGTTTCTAAATGTTGAGGTGTCGCTCGCCATGGACAATGTATATACAAAGTTGGACAATGATGAACAAATTTCCCTTTTATTACAGTTGGATTGGTTCTCGTGTGTGATATTATTTAGTTGGATCTACAATGTTGATGTATTTCATGATTTAGTGTTGTATGTTATATGTTATATCCATTATGATGGTCTTATTGCATGTTGATAAAGACCCAACGACCATGTGAAAAACTAAGACATCAAGGAGGAGCTAAAATTTATATTCACCATGAACGCAAAATCTATTTAAAGCAAGATGAGTGCATAGCCATGTCAAGCATCTAGGTGGTTAGTTGCAGGGACTCTATCAAGTATCCTAGGATTAATTAACAATGACATTTTACCGATGGATAAAACATTCGGCTTTGATAGCGTCGTCAGAGAAACTCAACGCGTTATCAATGTTGCATATATTAAGGCACACAGTGCATATAATGATATAGGGAATTGTGTTTCAAGAGTAATTCGACATCAATATTGTGAAGATTTTGGGGTTTATTTAGTTGCAAATAATCCATTTGTTAGATCCAAAACCTGAGAGATGCAAGAAACCGAGTGTCTTTTGACAATACATTTGTAGAATGAGGAGGTTGATCTCAAAGTTGGAAAGTATATTGGTGAAATGTGGGTTACGATCAGAGTAGGGTACACACATGTTTTGGGAGAAACCCAATGGATAGGAACTCGGGCTGCCATTATTTTCTACCTCACATGGAGGATAACATCCCCAGTTGGAGCCCATGTTATCACTATAACATTTTCTGTGAGAAATCCAATTTTCAGGACTTAGCGAGGCGCTAAACTAATGTGGAAGTGTGATAAACTAGAGGACATGGCGGAGGAGGCTAAATCTAATGACAATGCGGATTTGATAGGAACCAGTGGGTCACATATCATGGGCGCTACAGATCAACGATCATGTATCATTTCGGGCAGATAACTTGCGTGGAGGATAATTCCCGAAAGCGGCCCGAAAATAAAACCGTGGTTTCGGCTCGGGACTACATGGTGTCTCCAAGTGCATTCCGAGGCAAAAAGAGGGTTACTTTTAAACCACTCCATCACACTCCTGAAATTTTCGAAAGACAAGCGCTAATTTTTTTCTGTGAAATGGCTAGCGAAAGTAAGTTGGGGGTTAGACCATTTGTAGACGAATTTGATCAGTTTCACGCATATCGGTTTTCAAGTCTCAACTTCTAGATTCCAAGTAATTTTGACCAGTCGTCTTCCGAGGTGAATATCGGGCAAACTAGAGTACATTTTGAGAAACTGAAAGAGGTTTATACTTAGCACAGGCCAAATAACAATAACCTCTCCCATATTTCTCATAGTTGTTACATACTGGGATAATCAAGGACATCTTGGAACCTTATATTTCTGGATTTAATATTTTCTTGTTGGAGACATCTTTTTCAAATGTAGATCCTGGACAGATGGAGAAAATTTTCACAAAACCAAGAGAAATTTTTACTCAAGACAAGTTTATATACAAAAACCTCCCCCATATTTTACACAGGTGTCATGGATTGGGAGATTCGAAGAAATGTTTGAACCCTATTTTTCAGTTTTCATGATTTCGTGTTTGAGACATGTTTTTGTGGCACTTGTTCCGACCAGTTGGAGATGAATTTAGAGAAACCGAGAGAGGCTTTTCTTTATAATGAGCTTATATACAAAATCCGTTCTCAAATTTTACACAGATATTACAGTTTGAGATTTACATGTGGCGTTTTGAAGCCTATTTTTTTCTTGTAAATGGTTTCCAAACGAAACGTTTTTGTATGTGTAACCAGTTTGGAAACGATAGGACTCGTTGTTTGTATAAATGTTAAGAGATACATATGTATCAGGGTTGGCAGAAGTGCAAGGGAACCTCCTTAGTTGTTCTGAACTTGATTGTAATTTTTTGAAGCTAAATTGAATACATATGCAGAAGCTTTTGAGGTCTCTATGAAAAGATTCTAATGGTCGTGATATGAGATTTGTCTCCTCTCTTTGTATGTATTTCTTGTGTTTCTAATTCCATTTACATTATCTTTTGTTTAAATTGGATAATTTAAAGGCCCATAATTCATCTTCTGATGCTCTTGGCTTAATCAATTTAAACTGTGTGAATTTCTTCCTAACTAATTCATAATTCATTTCATTAATGCTCTGATGCAGTTACTTGTTTTTCTCTTTTCCTCTTACACTCAACAATTTTCAATTTAAAACTTAGATTCATCGCCTTATTTATCCTTTATCCTATGGAGAGTTCTACTGGACAGACAGTGTGTTCATTCATTTTCAGAATTTTGACTCCATAGCCCTGAGTGTCCCTCCCCTTCCTCGCCAACTAATTTATACAAAAACCCCCAAAACAAACCAAAACCTAGCCATTGATTTCCAAAGAAATACCAAGTGACACGAGAGAGCCCTCTCTGAACTGAACAGGCTAGTACCCAGCTCTAAATTTGGTTGAAACAATTACCTCTTTTGTTTGTTTATCAGCCGAACAAATTTACAGAGTGCTAACATTGAGTATATGTTAACATATCAAAAATTAATTGTGGAATTTGTAAGTATCTTATGTTGTTTTACTTCTCTCATTTTATAATTAATGGAACAAAAAAATTAATTTATATTAAATCTATGATTTATTATGGGGTATAAAACTTGCACGAAACAAAGTATGGAAATGTGCCAACAGAAGATTTGTTGACAGAAGGCATGAGATTTGGTTTTGAAAAAATGTGTATCATTCAGGACTCAATTCTTTCTATGGTATGTCGTTTTTCAATTTACATGCATATATATTATTGATTTGATTTTTCATTATTCTCACCAATGTACATGCACTCATTACACTTTATGTTTATTTTTGTAGATGGAATCATTTGAAGAAGAGGAAAACAATCGATATAATCAACAAAACATTCGACCAAATAACCCAAGTCATGAAAGTAGCTTGAGCATTGACAACAGTTCTAGCGAAGAATGATGATCAATATATTTGGATATCAATGCAAGGTGTTGTATTTTTTGAAATAATTATTTGTGAAAATCAGACATTTTGTTTAATATAATGGACATAGTGTCCCAATTGAAGGACAAGGGGTTACCAATAAGTGTTGACCAATTTTGTATGACAAAGAGTGTATTATTCATAAATAATAAAATATGTTTTATTTTATTCTATTGTGTTGTCCAATGTTGCTGTGAAATGTTACATCACTAATTAAATATATGGATGATTAAATATTATAATGAAGAGATGAGAAATCTGATGATATAACAAATTAATCCAAACATCATATCCAAATGCACTAATCAAAATTCAATTTATATGAATACTATTATCAGATATATGTCAATTTTTTTATGAACAATGGAATAAAAAAATAACAATAATTGTGCATTGTCATAGGTCGGTGTTTCTAAAAGGAGAAATGACAACTGATGTGTTTAATGATAAACAACACCGATGTGTTTCAAGATAAAATGCATCGGTGCCATAATTAAATTCACATCGATGTTTATATACAACGAACCAACATCGATCTTAATACTATTTTAACCAACAATTATAATAATAAAAAACCTTTATTGATGCATTTAATTAATAAATACATCGATGCTTCTGTATCGCACTTCTGCCTTGATGCGTTCTAAATTTCATGCACCACTAGGGTTTGTTTTCTAACTCACTGGTGATGGTATCATAGATTCTTCCGGTGCCTTATTCTTATTAAGGGACTAGTGTGTTATTACTTATAACAACACTAGTGCCCAAATCATTTTTTGTAACGACCCCTCCATTACGACTAGGAAAAATGAAGAACAATTTTTTGTTTTGTTTTGCAATAGGATATTAAACTCGTTACAACATAATAAACAACATCGCAAATGATGCATCATCGTAACTAAAACAACACAAAGCATTACATTAACTTAAAGGAAAGCGACACATGATCAACACATAATCATACATGATATCAATGCAACTCGACACAACAAGATCAACTAAAGCAAATATAATTAATGATCAAACATATCGCTCAATAATGAGGAACTACCCGCCCAACTTATCCTGCATGGTTAGGACCTCCAGGACACATAAGCAACCCTCAAGCCTAGGATTCATCTGATTGATTTTGACCACTTAAGGTCTCATGGTTGGTGACTGTTCTGAGGAACAAGGAGGTATTTAAATCCCCTTAATAAATCACAACTCGTAACTCCCGACTAGATCATCCGTCACATATCAACATTAAATTCGCGGCGCAAGAAATCCAATTACTTAACCCATCATACATCACATTAAATTCATGGCGCAAGAGAATTCACCAATTTTGTTCATGGCACATAAGTAATCTAAGTACTCAATCAATCATACATAATATTATTCATGGCACAAGAGAATCTATTTACTCAAATTTAATCAACCAACAAGGTTTAATGGAGCAATGGTACTCTAGTTATTAATTCAGCCATACATCAACAATGTTTAATGACGCAACAAGATATTCTACTAAACCCTATCATTTTTCAAGCAACAAGGTGTATAAAGGAGAAATAGGATATTCATAAAGATAAATAAATGAAGAGCACAATTCAAACTTAATCTCAGGTAGCATAACTATACATCTCATTTTAATGGCATATTCTAGGAGCATGTGAGGGAATGCCAAATTTCATATTCATTATGAGAACCCATGAGAGGAAGGATCCTCTCAAACCATACATTAAGTTAACACTAATTACATTATGTATCCATCTATAAACCAAAAAGTTTGAGTCTTATTAAACAATAATAAGGAGAACTCAGAGTTGACTTATAATTCTAATTAAATAATTAAAGAAGGACCCAAAAATGAAGGAATCTAGGTCAATCTATAGTTCCATGGAAGACATTAAGGAGGGCACAATCTTATTTAGTCACATATAAGGACTCAATACTATCTTTAAAATCCAATCAAATACTATAAGAGGTCACTTCATAATGAGACATAAGTATGGATTTCAATCAAATGCATCACCATACCAAGAATTTAAGAAGACCAATTTTGTTAATCAATGAATATAAGATGTTCTAAGTTAACCCTTATACTTGTAATTAAGAACTAAATCAATTATAAAAACCAAGGATATAATTCCAACTTCTTTACATATATGAAAAAAGAATTTAAGGAAGATTAACCTAATAATAAAAAAAAGGGTCTATAGGACAACTCATATGTCAAATAAAAAGGGGTTAAAAAAATCAAGGCTTAGTGAGCAATACAAGTAAGGTTTAATGCTAAATTAAATTTAGACATTTGAGATAAAGAATTCATCCCCAACTTAAATCAATTTTTTTTTTTAAATAAAAGAAGGACCTAACCCCTTTTCAAACAAAGGATAACTCAAGGCTTGAACTTTGCATATCCATTGACAAGTGTCAACCACATAATGGACAAATTATAAGGAATCTCACCCACCCAATTCCTAGAGTACATTCCTGGTGAAATGCTCGACGAGATTAATGGGAAAATGTAGAGAATACCCTCACGTAAATTCGCGAAGTAGGTTCCCTGCAAAACGCATAGTAGGTTAAACGAATAGATGAGTAAAGTCCATCTTAAAACGTCGGTCAAGTTCATCAAATTCGTTGGGTAAAATCAGGTCAAGTTTCATAAAATTGATGAGCAAGTTGGAGACAACACAGAGTTAAACATGCCATTCGACGAAGGAGGAAATCGTAGTCTAGTTAGACAAAACGCAGAGGCAAATCCTCCATGTGAGGAAGAAGGGAATTCACACTCCAATTAGACAACGCAGAGGCAAATCTGCCATGTGAGGAAGAAGGGAATTTGAAATCCATTTAGACAAACACATGAGAAAATATGCCATGTGAGGAAGAAGGGAAATCACACTCCAGGTGTAGATAAAACGTAGAGAATAAATCTTTGGAAAAACTTCCATGGGAGGAAGAAAGAAAACACAGTCCATGTGTAGATAAAACGTAGAGAATTTGATGGGCAAATTTTGTACAATATGTAGAGAATTCGAAGGGATAAGGCAAGGCAAATTCACATTCGCTGTGCAATGTTTTGGGAAGAAATTGAAGGCCGATCCCATTAACCTAGAATTATCATTGAAATCTATTTTTTTTTTTTATCAACAATAAAGAAGAAGGGCTTCATACACATAATGTTTGGAATATTACTTCTAAGAATCATATTACCACAACAATGGGAAGAAAATGATTTAATCCATAAAATTTACCTACTAAAACAAAAACCTATTGTATTCACGAAATTTCACATAGATAGGTTTGTAGATAAACCCATTCTTATTATTTGTAAAGAATAAACAAATTGTAAAATAAAAATCCAATACATAGGTCAATCTACCTCGATCTTTGGTTTATCAATTCTGGTAATCACCTAGAACAAGAATACTGCCAATTACTTCAAGTAGCAGAGATGAATAACTTAGTATGGATGAGCTATGAATCTGTAATATTAAATTACTATTGTATGTATTGTTTTCATCTGATTTGAATCAGTCCTTCTTGCTAAAAGAATTTCATATAAATCAACCTCTATGCATGCCTTCCGAAAGTAGTGAACATAAAGGTAACTAAAAATCATAGCTAGATCAACCAATTATTACCAATATAGAAGGTAACAGTTAAACCCAAGATGTTTATAATAAAACAAGACAACAACTTTAGCAAAGAGGCAAGGACTTCAACTGATACCAAACCAAATACAATCATAATGTTCTGCGTAAAAATGATTATACTAACTGAATCCAAATGCAATTAAAAATTTAATGAAATACCATAACCGGCGATGAAGATGGATTGGGAAGATCCTCAGTAGTTGGTGTTCCTTGCATCCTCTTCTTTCTAATTGTCGAGAATTCACCGGTACCTCCCAGCCAACACCAAAGGTACTCTTCTTCCCCCCTTAGCCCCCTGAGCTGCAAAGGGACCACACACACACACAACCAGAAATCCTCTAGCTCCCAGCTCACATCACAAGGTAGATCCACCACTCTCTCTCAAGATGGGCATCCCAACTCTCACAAGTAAAAACAATCAGAATTTCTGCAGCATAACCTTACCCATAACCAGTGTGATCCATCTCTCATCTCAACCATTTTATTTATAGGAGTTTCCTCCATGAGACCTTGCCACTTGCACATTTAATTCACTTTTTAAATAATTAATTAAGAATTATTTCCCCCATACACTTGTCACCCTTTCCCTTAGTTGCACAATTAAATCCACAATTTATTTTAATAAATGCCAATTTCCCTCACCCATCCTAAAAGCGCTCCTAAAATCACTCCTAGTTGTCTCTTTATTCCCCTTGTTTCCAATTAATGACTGACGCCTTACTAATTCTGAGTTGAGTTAAAATAAGAGTCTTCTCCTAGTTAAACTAGTGGTAGTTTAGAGTTTAGATTCCCTTCTATGCGTGCACTTATTCTTTCATGCTTTATTCCTTTCTTATCTTATATTCCAATTAGGTATTTTCTGCACACATGTGTATTATATTAATTCTTTATAATTATGCCATGTTTCTTATTTTCTTGAATTGACTTGCCTCTTTACTATGGTATTTAATTAATAATTAGTTTTAGTCTTCTTACCCTCTTAGGAATAGTTTTTCATAGTCTTAGATTTTCATTTGGGGATTCACAATTAATTAATTAAATCCTTAATTCATTAATTAATTAAATCCATCAATGCTTAAAGATTTTACATGCTTTAATTATTCACTCAAGGTTTTCTAGGCCATCTAGATTCATTGACTCAAGTTTTAAATCTGCAATGTGCTCTTCAAGACGCACACTATGCTCCAAGGGTGCCACTCGCCCTTGATTCAAAATTTTAATTACGCGATGTGCCCTTCAAGACACATTTTGTGCTCCAAGGGTGCCCCTCGCCTTTGACTGGTTTTGGTAGTTGTACAACCCTTGGAGTCAACACTCCATTTGGGTGACCTTGTGAGAGACTAATGGATTCTAAGGAATAAGGACCCTACCTTATTGTGTGCCCCTTAGAAATATTCGTGAGTGACTGTCTTAGTCTTCCCTCATGATATCGTGGATCTTTCTAACTAGGTAATCGTTAACCTACAATTCGAGCCATGACGGGAGTGCTAGTAGGCCGTGACAGAGATGATGCCACACCTCTCTCTCAATATCTAGTCTATGTGCATGGCCCCTTTACTCCTTATGCGAGTCATATTAGCAAGCAATCATCAGCCTACATCCATCAATGAAACATTGTCAATGATCCATAAACAACATCATAGTATAATCGATCATATGTCACATATGCATAAATGAAATACTCAAACCAATACAATCCACTCCCTGACTCAATCTGGAGTCCAAGGAGGTCCATTGATGCCATCAACATCCTCAATCTGTCAAGTGTCCTGCACACTCAGGGGAAACTCGTCAATAGCATATGTCAATACATAGATATCAAACAACATAAATCATAATCCATCAACATCATCATAAGAATCCATAAGCGAGACAAGTAACCATATATTATAATCAGATCACTTGCATGCAAGTGTCCTCAAAGAATAAGTCAATAACATGTGCTCGCAAGAGAGGGATGTTACATTTTTGGACAACCCCAATGCTTTCTTGTAATTGTAAGCATCGATGATTTAAGTTATAGAACACATCGATGCTTGGTATCATAGATTCCACTGGTGAATTATTTTTATTAAATCACCAGTGTGTTGTTTTTATTAAAGAAATGATGCGTTATTTTTTATAAACACAACGATGCCCCAATATTTTAGGACTGTCCCGGTGCTTCCGTTGTAATGTAGGCACTGATGCTTTATGTTTGAGAACACACCGATGTGTATAGGCCATAAAGCGTACCAACTAAAAAAACATCTGCTACAACCTACGTCCGCCTAATATTTTTTAGTTATAATGAAGTTCTATTATAATCTCTGCAAAAACATCCGCTACCAAAAACAAATGTTTTCGCAGAGATTTTTTTGACAAATTTTTCCAATCTTGTAACACTAAAAACCTCCATTATAACCTTCGCTAGAGGGTCTTTTCCTTGTAGTGATAATTCTTACCTTAAAAGTATTCACAAACCCCCTTATATCATGGATAAAATTCAAACCCCTTCTACAAAGGAATAATTTTTATTGATAGAAGACAAAGTTTTGGGTTAAGCAGCTCAACAAAGGGAAATATAAGGACATTGAAATATGCCAAGAAAAAATCTTAAAAATTAGAGGGCTTATCCTCATGCCTCACATCCACGAGCTCTCCAATTTAGCATTCAAGTAGGAATTACCTAAAACCTAGACTCAAAGCCTCATTGTACCTATTTTTAAATGTGGAGATAAAACAATCCCTCTAATTATAGGATGATTATGATTAGCCCCCTTGTATCCACGTAGATGGAATTATTTTGGAAAATAAGGTCAATGTATGGCTAGAAAGCCACAAAAAAATCTAAAGGCCAAGGTGGAATTAGGAGCTATCATTCAACTATGGACCACCTTGTTATGCCTAAGATCACTGCAAAAGAGTGTCACAATAATAAAACCAATCTCCTATGTTGTTCGTTGAATTCAGAAAATATTTTGACATAGTGCCTAAGACTAACCTTTTGAATAGATTAGACGAGCCAAAAGTTCCTTTCGAGTTGAAAGTTGCTAGGATAAGGTTGTTTGAGAATTTTATTGCCAAGCTTAGGAACATTGATGGATATTTAGAAGAAATTAATTGTAATATAGGCGTAAGTAAGGTTTTCCCCTCCCCCTACCCATTTTGGCATATGAATTGACAAGTTAGAGGGTTGTTTGGAAGAAGCAGGTTGTGTTGGCTTGACTCTAGTTGGTATAATCATCATCCTTCTTCTTTACACTGGCAATATTATTTTTATGGCAAGGATTCCCTATGATCTTGACAAGCAACTAAAAACTATTAAGGATTTCTTCTCTAATATGGATATGATTGTTAACATTAACAAAACTAAGGTTATGATAATTAAATAAAAAAATATCACTTACACTAATTTCATGTATGAAAAAAATAGCTTGGAGGAAGTGACTTCATACAAATATCTCAAAATTTATCTTCATCATAAGTTTAGCTAGAACTATAGCATGCGAAAAGGACAAATGAAGGGTGGAAGATTATTATGGACTTAAAAACAATTGTAAGTTCGCAGACCTTTAGCTATGGGATAAGAAGAAACTCCTCTTTCAGACTCTCATCACTCTTTTTATTTTACATGGTTGTGAAGTTTGAGGCTGCAACATCTCTAGAGAATCATGGAGAAAGATAGAGAAAATCTCAAATTTGTTTTATAACTTATAACCTCAAAATTAAAGGCAATACACCCTATCATATCCTCCTCGTAGAAATGAGTCTTTCGCCCATTGAGAGCATGCCTATGACTAGGTACCTAATGTACATGAACAATATAAACAACATGGAAGACAATATTCTTCCTAATATTCCTTCAAACTCTATTTAAAACCACCTATGACTCAAGTAGGGTTGGCATTAAAATGCCAAGTCTTGGCTAAATTATTTGGGAATAAAGGAAGAGGTCACTCTTCAGAATAACGATAATATTAAAAATAGTATTACATCTAAATTTAAGGATATATTGTGGTACGATAAATAATTAAAGGATAAAAGAAAATTAAGATACCATAAGGAGGCGATCAACCCTAATCTAGAAGATCAAAATTATCTCTTTGTTTTGACTAGCGTAAAGAAGAAAACCAACATTGCTAAAATAAAATCAAACTCTCACGAGATCCATAGTGAAATAAGGCATTGGAAGATTCCTAAAATGTCGCGGGTCAAGAGAATTTGTCATCTTTGTGACACTAAGGTAGTTGAATATGAAAAACACTTTCTCTTAGAATGTTGTGCGTACACCCACATTAAATCACAATTTTAAAATATTCGTTACAATATCGACCTTCAGGATAACCTTTTAAATCATCAACACTATGTTGATTTAGGAACACTTGTCTTAAATCTTTTTGAGCACATAAAACAAAATTCTAAAGAAAATCAAGTAATGCCTTACCTTTCTTAAGGTAGACCAAATTTGGTCTCAATGGACATCATCATCAAATGATAATATTGTGTTATTTCCGTCATCGTCGTTGTCGTCATCATCATCATCATCATCGAATGACAAGATTAATTATAATCAACATCATAATTGAATGACAATATTATTTTTTCATTGTCGTTGTCGTCATCATTTTCGTCATCAACATCGTCATCGTCATCATCATCATCATCATCATCAATATCATCATTGAATGAAAAAATTATGTAGTCATCTTTGTTTTCCTCATTATCACTGTCATCATCATCATTGTCGTCATTGTCATCATCGTCATCATCATCATCATCATTGTCGTCATTGTCATCATCGTCATCATCATCATCATCATTGACAAATTATCATTGGCATTGTCATTGTCATCATCATCATCATTGTCATCGTCATCATTTTCATCATCATCCTCATTGTCGTTGTCGTCGTCGCCATCATCGTCATCAAGTGAAAAGATTATGTTTATTAAGAGGTCATCGTATATATGAATGACACGATTTATTAAGAGGAAAATTATAAAATGAGGTAACTTTATTGTCGTCATTGTCCTCCTCCTCCTCCTCATCATCATCATCATTGAATGAAAAAATTATGTTTATTAAGAGAAAAATTATAAAATCCATCGTCATCATTGCCATCATCATTAATTGAGGTAACTCTACTGTCATTGTTGTCTCCATCGTTGTTGTTGTTGTTGTTTTCATCATCGTCGTTGTCATCATCATCATAAAATGAGGTAATTTTATCATCGTCATCACAGTCATCATCTGTCTCCATCATCATCGTTGTCAACATCATCATCGTTGTCATCATCATCATCATCATTTTAATCTCATTTTTATATTTGAAAATAATTTAAATGAAACTTATAAAATTATTATGTTTCATGAGGTGTTAAAAAAGAATTAAACTATAAAATTAATAAAATATTTCTTATATTGTTAAAAGTAAGACATGTTAAAAAAATCTTTATAATAAGGTAAAGCTATATTTAATATTAGTAAGGGTAGAGCGCGTTAAAAGGAGATTTATGTCAAATTTGTTCATTTTAATGTGTTTTATGGAGTTTCCATATTAAGAACAAGTGTTGCATGGCAGCGTAGTCCCTACCAGTTTGGGATGGGAGTAAATGCAAGCGAGTACATACACGTGGCTAGCAAATAGAAATACATTTGGTTTGCATGCATAACATAGTATTCCCGAATTAGTTCTTCTTGGACTATATCCAAAAATATCAACATTTAAAAGGTTATTGGACAAAAACAATTGGGCGCCTGATGTTCTATGACCTACAAATAGCACCCACAATTCTGCGATATCCAAATAGACAAGCAGAGTCACGGACTATAGAAATTTATCAGAAAATAATAATGTTTGTTACATATCTCTGGAAATTACATGAACATTTAAAAGCATATGATAGAATAGTAATAACGTCTAATACATAGGTTCGTGGAGAAAAATGCAAAGAAATTAGCATTCCCGAATTGGTTTGCTTTAAAACAAAGGCTTTTCTTGGAAACAAAAAAATTTAGCATTGCAAAATTAGTTTTCTTTACATACGTGTTACATACTCTTGTGGAGAGAAACAAAAAAGAATAATAGCAACCTTTGTTACATAGGTTCATGGAAAAAAACACAAAGAAATTAACATTCCTGAATTAGTTATCTTTAAAACAAGGGATCCTGGACACAAAAGAAATTGAAATTTATCAAATTTTATAAGGTAGATATTTAGTTTTATACATATGAAATATGTACTTTTATAAAGTATGGGGATGAGATTTTATCGAGCATGCACGGAGTCCTCCTTCCATACTTAGTGAGTTTTTGGATCGTGGGTTATCGGCCTGGCGGGCTAAAAAATGGGCCTCTATTGTTTCATGGCCTATAAATAGCATGGAGAGTTCCGCGATATACAAATTGAGAAGTGGACTTGCGGACTATAGAAACTTATAAAAAAATAAATAATGTCTGGTACATATCTCTAGAAATTACATCAACATTTAAAAGCATACAATAGAGTAGTAATAATGTCTGTTACATATGTTCGTGGAAGAAAAACACAAAAAAAATTAGCATTCCCGAACTAGTTTGCTTTAAAACAAAGGGTTATGGACATAATAAAAATCGAAATTTATCAAAGTATAGGATCCTAGACACCCAAAGTATAGGATCTAGAATAGTAACAACTTCGTGCAAGATAAAAAATTTAGCATAGAGTAGGACACAAAAAAATGTAGCAAACCTCCATACTTATCCAGTGTTTGGATCATGGGTTCTCGGGCTGGTGGGATAAAAATTGGGCCTATGTTGTTCCGTGGCCTACAAATAGCACTGAGAGTTCCGCGATATACAAATTGACAAGATGACAGACAAAAAATTAAGCATAGAATAGGACACAAAAAATGTAGCAGACCTCCATACTTAGCCACTTTTTGGATCGCGGGTTCTCGGGCTAGTGGGCTCAAAATTGGGCCTCTCTTGTTCCATGGCCTACAAATAGAACCGAGAGTTTTTTGATATACAAATTGGGAAGAAGAATTGCGGACCATACAAATTTATCAAAAATAAATAATGTCTGTTACATATAATAACGTTTGTTACATAGTTTCGTGGAGAAAAAGACAAAAAAAATAGCATTTCCAAATTAGTTTGTTTGAAAGCAAAGGCTTCTAGACAAAAGAAAAATTGAAATTTATTAAAGTATAGGTTCCTGGACACCCAAAAATTTAGCATACAATACAATAGTAACAATGTCGTGCAAGACAAAAAAATTAGCATACATTAGGACACAAGAAATGTAGCAGACCCAAATTAGTTTTCTTTGGAAGAAATGAGAAAGGTTCCTGGACAACCAAAATTTAGTATACAATAAATGCATTCTCGAATCAATTTTCTTTGGAATTTATCAAAAATTTATCGGGTTGGCGGGCTCAAAATTAGGCCTCTCTTGTTCTGTGGCCTACAAATAGGACCGAGAGTTCCACAATATACAAATTGAGAAGCAAACTTGCGAACTATAGAAATTTATCAAAAATAAATAATGTCTGTTACATAGGTTCATGGAGAAAAAGACAAAAAAATTAGCATTTCCGAATTAGTTTGATTGAAAGAAAAGGCTTCTGAACAGAAGAAAAATCAAAATTTATCAAAGTATAGGTTCCTAGACACCCAAAAAGTTAGCATACAATACAATAGTAACAACGTCGTGCAAGACAAAAAAATTAGCATACATTAGGACACAAGAAATGTAGCAGACCCGTATTAGTTTTCTTTGGAAGAAATGAGAAAGGTTCCTGAACAACCAAAATTTAGTATACAATAAATGCATTCCCAAATCAGTTTTCTTTGGAATTTATCAAAAATTAATAATGTGTGTTACATCTTTCTGGAAATCTAAATGCATTTTTCATATAGACTGGGATTGGGGCTCTCGCGGACCATAAAAAGAAACAAGTACAAGAATTAGGAATGTCGAAAGGAGAAGTGCGCGGTGGTAGAAAGGAAGACCTGAAAAGAAGAAATTGGAAGTTATGAGTCTTTGGTTACATTTTTCTATTTAAAGAGGTCATAAGTGGATTGATGAATAAAACAAGATGACAATATAGACTTAAAGTGGATTGATAAAGAAAACAAGATGCCAGTATAGACTTACTATGAACCCAATGCATTTTTGTTGCCGTTGTCGATGGTCAGTGGAGTCCTTTCCACCGGTTGTTTCCCTTCCTGGAAGAGGTTGTCCATTCTCTGTTGGAACCATTCTTCGATGTATCTTTTCATGGGGGCCATGTTGATTTCATCCCAGTTTTCTATGTCGTAAAGGTCATTTTCTAATTTCCTTAGATCCATTGAAATACTATGCAGACTTTGTTCAATTTCTTCATTGTGTGCCGCATACTCCAGTACCCAACGCTCGTGGTCATCTAGATGATGTTCAACTATGCTGTAAAAATTTTCGAAAGACAACCCCTTTAAAATATCAACTTGTTCATGGAAGGCTTCTTTGGTGATTAACAAGGATTTGAGAATTAAGTTTGGGTCTTGAATCTTGTTTGTACATCCAACTAAGTCCATTTGGATCAGACTTATGAATAAATTTTCCTTTTCTGATATGAGTTGTTTACATGATTTGACAATGAGCTTCAGGTTGTTAATTTTCTTTTGCCAACATGCTTTTACTTTTTTGTCCGCTTTGGCGAGGGGAGTTTCTCTTGTCTTCTTTTCAGTTCCAATGTGTTGACGACATAGTTGGCAAAATGGGTCAGCACCTGTTCACAGAAATGCTAGTCCTTTTTTTAAATTCGCCTCCAAATGTTCCAGGAAACCATTTGCCTTCTTTTCGAAGGAAACTAAATTTTGCGATGTTTCCCAGGCTTCAGTAACTAGCTGTATTCTTTTGTTGATGTTATTCTCTACAAGGGCTCTAGAGCATGCAAGGAGGGTAGAGGATACTTTCATCTTAGCTGCAGTGGTAGCAGGCACGATTTCTTCCAAAGGACTGGCAAATTATGGAGTTGCAATGAAAGCCTGCTCAAATTCGTTGAGGCGGTCTTTCAGATTGGAATTTTCCGTCTCAATTCCTCCAATGCAATCACGAATAATTTCACCGGTTACTTGGTGAAATGAGGAGATTTGGGACGACCGCATTTTCCTAAAGTTAATATCTATGAAAAAATTTCCTTTCCTGTTTGTTACATCTCTCTTTTCAATGACCATACTTTTAGATTGGCTGTCAAAAACAATGCTCTGGAATACGAAGGATTCATCTTTGTCAAAAATTTCGATCTCATATATTTCCACCGCGGACGACCCAATTTTCTGCATGTGCTTAGTTTCAATTTCAAGTTGCAGTTGTTCACTTTCAATTTTGGGTTCGTCTGCCTAGCCTGCATTGTTTTTTCTCTTCTTCTTCACTGGAAGTTTGTGAGAATTATCAATTTTTATGCGAGGAGAGTTCTTATCTCCTCCTCTGTTCGAATATTTATGGGTTTCTTTCTTACTGGGGTGGGTCGTCGAAGCGATGCTCTGTGATGTCGTGCTCTTGGGAGTGATGGCGGGGGACTGGGTACTTTTCTCGCCGAATACTTTTCCATGTTGTCTATACAATTCAGTCGTGCTTTACAATGTCTATGTGTCACAATTGGCAGAAGCAAGATTGTTGTCCACACTGACCCTGTCTTGGGTCAGGTGTCTATGGATAAAAGATTTGTTAAATCCAACTACCAATAAATGTTCTCGAAATATCTTATTAGGGTCGAAACCTTTTAGACTTTAAACATATGTTAGGTTCAATTTATTGAAATGGGTGGCAAACTCGTCAATCTTGTCCATGTTTCTGCACATGAAGTCTCCGACTTTCCAGGGCAGAGGAATGAACTATTTTTTTTTTCTTTTCATGGAAAAAATGCAACCAATCATTGTATTTCCTTGCTATTTCTACAACAAGCATCTTTTCCATGATGTTTCATGGAAGGAAATAAGGATTTTCCTTAGAGCCAAGTACCATGAGGACACTGTGATTTTCCTTTTCTTCAAGTGTGCCCTTCCTTTTCAAAAACTTGGTTTCCTAGACAGACATCCACGAAGCATCCTTGCCTAACAATAAATCTTTGAAAACTGAGACAAAGCCCTTAAAAACTTCATAAAAACAATGGGAGGCCTTGTGCCTCCACAGGACCTTGTACCAGAATGTTACTGGGTCGAATCCACAGTTTATTTTATTGGAAAGAGAAAGTTTTGGAAACGGGCAGTAATGCACTATTGCGAAAATAAAGTAGGGTGACATATAAAATATATTTTATTCTTTGAATCGTGACAACTGGGAACAGAGCTCAATGGAAATTAGCTTCCCCTAATCGAAAATGTATTGTTCCTTGACTTTGAAATACAAAATATAAATAATTATATGGGAAATGCTTATCGTTGATGCATGTCCCATTATTCTTGTAAACAACCAAGCAATTTCCCAGAATGGATTTGTAAAGGAACTTACCTACAACCTTTTGATATCTTCAGGAACTGTTGTCGGGTCTTCGAGGAAGTCGGCTAAGATGTCCAACCTGTTATCATGTTTTTCTAGAAACCGCTTGCAGTCTTGTCCTTTGAATGTCAATGTTGGCTCCGACAATTTTAACATTTCGTGGAAGGCCTGAGGTGACAAAGAAACAGGAAAATGGTCACGCAGTGGAGTAATTATTTGTCCTGGAATATATCTTACGGTGCACCAAGAGACCACCTCCTTACAGTCAAAAACCTCATGGACGCAACCTGCACGAGCGATCCCAGACGTCCAAATAACTTCATTCTGGGCGGAATGGGATGAATAGTAAAAGTATGCCCTGGACCACTGGAAGTTCTGGTCCTGATGTTAAAAGATGTTTATGTATCTCCACAAAACTGTTTCCGACCTGTTTCCATAAGTCTACAAGAACAATTGTTTGCTCCAGACGATGGATGAAATGAAAAGTTGAAAGGGATAATATAATCCTGCGCAAATCTCAGTCCAAAGCGTGTGAATGGGAGATGTCCTAGAGACTTTTGTTCATTAATGACAATTTCGACGGATGTTGCATGATGCATTCTTAACATTAAACATTAGTAATAGCATACATAGAAATGCGAACATGGAGGATATTGCAATGAGCGATTAAGAATTGTAGATTTCTTGAGCAGGCCAACACGACGACATGTGTTCGAGATGAACAATCGGAAGGGACAAAATAACTCTCCGCACATCTTGGTTTAATGCATAATAATGGGATATCTCCTCGAGCATTTCACGCATTAATGACAATGTTGACGGTTCCTACATGGTCAGTTTTTAGCATGAAAGGTTTCTAATCGCGTAGTAAGAAAGTACGGAATTCGTGGGCATGGGAAAAATAACTTTGAAATAGGGTTACAAGGTACAACCGTTGAAGGTGAGGGCGCGAGGGCCAAATTGTATGTCTCGAAACCTTTTGAGTGCAATACGGCTAACAACGAAGAGGGTATGGTAGGACAGTCCAGAGGGCAATTTGTATATGACTAGTAAGAGCATAACTGATGTATATCAGGAAGGACAAGAAGTTAGTGTGGATGGAAGGAAACGAGAGATACTTTGAAACATTTGTGAGCCAAGGAAGAGTGAAGCTTGCGAGTTCGACGAGTTTGCGCTGGAATTGTAGATCACAGAAGTTTTGAGTGCAAGATGTACACGACGAAACAAGTAGCAGAGTTCGAAACCGCCAAGCCGACAACTGTGGCCATAAAATTGGTTGAGTATGGTCATAGATGGAGATAAATATATTTCAACCCGCCAACGCTAGAACCCGTGACCATAGAAAGGCGGTTAAGTATATAACCAGAAAGCGATAATACAAGGAAAGAAGAAAAGGGAAAAAAGACCAAGGAGTCTGCAGTGGAATTGTAAATCACATAAATTTTGAGTGCAATATGTATATCATGGAACAATAAGAAGCGGAGTTTGAATGTGCCAACCCGAAACAATGACTAAGAAATGGAGATTTCGTGAACCCGTGAACAGGAGAATCTGTAACATGGAAGAAGGGATGATGTTGGAACCTGGTAGTGAATTTCTATATTATGGAGGACTGGATACAAACTATTTCGTATCAGTGTGTGCAGTTGCCACTAGAAAGAGTTACTATTAAGAGCACAACCAATGTATATTAGGAAGGACAAGAAGTTAGTTGGGATGGAAGACAACCACATATACTAGAAACATTTGTGAACCGTGGTAGAGTGAAGCTTGTGAATTCGAGTCCGCGATAGAATTGTAGATCACAGAAGTTTTGAGTGCAAGATGTACATCACGGAACTAGAAGCAGAGTTTGAAACCACCAACCCGGCAACCATGGCCATAAAATTGGGTATGGAAACCAACAACGGTCGGTCGGATTCATCGTGTCATTATATAGATGGAGATAAAGTTATGTTAGCCCACAAACGCTAGACCCCACGATGATAGAAAGGAGACTTAAGTATATAACCAGAGAGGCATAATACATGGGAAGAAGAAAAGGGCAAAAGGATTAAGGAGTCTGCGATGGAATTGTAGATCATGAAAATTTTGAGTAGAAGATGTGAACTCGGTAGTCAATTTACATTTTGGATCGCGGGTTCTTCGGCTGGCGGGCTCAAAATTGGGCATTTGATGTTTCGTGCCCTACAAATAGCACCCACAGTTCCACGATATACAAATTGACAAGCAGAGTTGCAGACATATCTCTGGAAATTACATGAACATTTAAAATCATATAATAGAATAGTAATAATGTATGTTACATGGGTTCATGGAGAAAAACACAAAAAAATACCATTCCCGAATTAGTTTGATTTAAAACAAAGGCTTTTCTTGGAACAGGAAGCAGAGTTCAAAACCGCCAACCCGACAACCACGGCCATAAAATTGGCTAAGTATGGAAAGAAACAACGATCGATCAGCTTCGTGGTGTCATTATATAGATGGACATAAAGATATGTCATGCTACCAATGCTAGAACCCACGATGATAGAAAGGAGACTAAGTATATAACTAGAGAGCCATAATACACAGGAAGAAGAAAAGGGAAAAAGGACTAAGGAGTCCACGGTGGAATTGCAAATCACGAAAATTTTGAGTAGAAGATGTGAACCCGGTAGTCAATTTCTATATTGCGAAGGGCCGGATGCCAACTGTTTCGTACCATTGTGTTCAGTTGTCACTAGTAAGAAAACAACCAATCTATATTAGCAATGAGAGGAAGTTAGTGAAGATGGAAGGCAATAACAGATACTTTGAAACATTTATGAACCGTGGTAGAATGAAGCTTCGTACCAACCCGAAACAGTATCCAAGATTTGTACATTTCATGAACCTGGTAAGAGGAGGATGCAAAATAGGGTGACAAAGTCTCCGCAAAAGATGCCAGGCCCCAACGTTCCAATTGTATCACTCCAAACATTTGAATGCATAATCTGTAACAAGGAAGAGAGGACAATGTGGGAATTTGGTAGTGAATTTGTATATTGCGGAGGGTGTGATGCTAATTGTTTTGTACCTCTCTGTCCAGTTGTCACCACTGAGAGTTAATTTAGTATTGACAAAAAATATTTAGATACTGTTAGATACTTGACAAGGATTGCCATTCGTAAACAATGGCAATCTCCACCCTGCCAGCCCTGGACTCTGTGTGTCAATTTGTATATCGCGGAACTGGGAGCGTTGTTTGGAGGACACAGAACAACAAAAATGCAATGTTCAGTCAGGAAATCCGCAGGTCTACTCGTCAATTTGTATATCACGGAATTTTGGGTGTTAATTGTAGGGCACAGAACAATGGAGGCCCAATTTTGAGCCCACCCGCCCGAGACCCCGCGATACAAAATGTGGCTAGGTATGGAATGCGCAATTGATACATGCTCAATAAAATACCACGTCCATACTTTATAGTCACATAATACACGGGAAGAAAAAAAGGGAAAAAGGATGGATGAGTCCACGGTGGAATTGTAGATCACGCAAATTATGAGTGGAAGATGTATATCATAGAAGGATTTGAAGTTGTTGGGGATGGAAAGCAGCAACAGATACATTGAATGAAGCAGTGATGACCATTAAATTTCCTAAGTATGGAAAAGAACAATGGTCGGTCGGATCCGTCTTGTGAGGATATGGATGGAGATGAAGACATGTCAGCCCGCCAACTTTGGAACTGGATACCATAGAAATGAGACTAAGTATATATCCAGAAAGAGATAACCATCAAGAAGAAGAAAAGGCCAGTTCGTATTCGCCAACCCGGCAACCACGGCCATAAAATTGCCTAGGTGTGCAAAGGAACAATGATCAGTCAGATTCGTCATGTGAAGATACAAATGGAAATGAAGATATGCCATCCCACGAACCCTACAAGTGCCCATCATACAAAGGCGAATAATTATAAAACCAGAAAGCCATAATGAACAGGAGAAGGAAAAGAGGAAAAGGGATAAGTATCTGACAATCGAAAAACCTTTTTTTTTTTTTCGTTTATTAATGGCAATGTTTTTGAACCCCTGATGGGTTCTCACTAGTAAAAGCACACACTGCAGATCACTGAAGTTCTTTGGCTGCAAGATGTATATGATGGAACATGGGACATATTGGTGGGTACCGCGAACTCGGGGCCTGGTGGCCAGATAACAACCTAAGTATTGGTCAAAAGAAAGGTTTGATATCTATTTCATTAGTATTCATACTAATATGTATTAATGGAGAAAGTTTTCATATTTATCTCAATAGTATTCATACTAACATATATTAATGGATTGTTTTTGTTTCAAATGCAAATGATCTCCCAATTTGCAGGATGCTCTTCGGTTCACAAATTTCGTTGAAACCACGAAAATTTTGATTGTAAGATGTACATAGCGCAACAAGAAATATGAATTTGCATTGTGGTTTCAACGAGATAAACTCCTTATCATCTATTCATCTTGTATTTCTTGCAATGACATGATCAAATGTTGACTCTCCATAAACATCAATATCTAAGTTAAATTAAATGTAATGAAAATTTGGTGTGATTTAAGTAATTAAGACAGCTTCAGTCGTCCCTTTATTAATGTGAAGATTTTCGAACGCCTGGTGAGTTATCAGTAGTTAAAGAATAAATTGCAGAGCATCGAAGCACTTTGGCTGCACAAGCATAATTGCTTAAGCTTTGCAGAAGAGGAAGTTTTTGTATTTATTCCAATAGTATTGATATTAGTATATATGCATGGATATTATCAAATAGAAGAAGATGCCTTCTTGTAACTCATTAATTCATTCTATTTACGGGACTCGAAGAATGGAAACATGACAACTCCTCTAATTTATTTCTTTAAATACAGGACCGATGCCACATAACTATGGCTTATGAAAAATTATTATTAAATGTAAAATGTAAGCAACGAACAGAGCAGGCTTTATTTAAATTGAAGTAGTGGGCTGCAGAAAGAAAATCTTGTCATCCATGTTTAACGACACAGGGGAAGAAGGCACAAAATAAAATTAAAACAAATACTAGAGATTGGAAAATGCTATTAAAAAGTAAAGCGAAATTATTCTATATCCAAATAAGATGGGTTACAAAATATAGCTGAGGGTATTTGCCACAACGATTGTGATTTCGCCTGCCGCCGACCAATAAAAAATATGTACATTTATGAAGCTTGTTCACAGTTCTCTTGACGTCCAAACACTTTATTCGTAAAAAACGAGTTCAATATCAATTTCGGGTTTTCTACTTAATCATTGCTGCCAACTACATCTATCCCAATTTTTTGAACACCTTGTCTCTTCTAGATATGGTCTGCTTGCAATCGTTGGTTATTCAACATTCCATTCTTTGTCAAGTAGTAATTTTCCTCTACCATCGAAAACTTGGGGTTCAAGGTGCTTTCCTTGCAATGTTCCTGACCCTTGACATCTGAGACAAATTAGAAATATGATTCAAGCCGATTTCAAAGTGGAGGAAATCGTTTTATGTCACCATAGCTATGGCAGGGGAAAAAAATTCAAGTATGTTGTGACTGGTATTCTCCCTGTATTCGATTATCTATTTGGTTGAAAAGCCTGCCTGAAGATTTGTATGTTGAACTTCTTTTCTTTATTACAGTAAATTGGAAGAAACATCCAACCCATGTAAAAAAATGTAAATTTGTTGAGGTGCATAACTTCTCCGGGCAGCACAAATATGCCAAGTGCATCATCACCACAGGTCTGGTAAGTGTATCAAATGTTGCAGATCACATGAGAAACTTTTGTAGTGATAATATGTTGTTTTATCCATCCATACAGTTTTTGTTACCCGTGTCTGGGTGCATTCACAAGTGGAGTAATATTTCACATCATTTATGAACATGAGGGGCCATTCTGCAAGCCACTGTAAATGCGCCACCCCCAAGGAAGACAAAATCTTGTGGGATCTGCATAATTCGATACACTTGCCAAATCTGTGTTGTTGGAAGAAGATATATACTTCAACGAAGAACTATTTTGCATGTGACCTGAAAATCCATTACAAATCCCAGCAAGAAAACAGAGAAGTTAACCAAACAAATCTCCAGGTAGCCTTTTCAACCAACCAAAGAATCAAACACAGGGAGAACACCAACCAGAACATACTTGTTCTTTTTGTTTCCTCCTCTCTGACTTTCTCTTCTATAACAAAGTTTTTTGTTTTACTCAAAGCTCACGTCACATAAAACTAGTCTCTCTTCTTTAATATGGGCCTCAATTTCATCTCTAAGTTGTCTTACATGTCCATGACCAGGAACATTAGAACGAAGGCACCCTAAAGCGCAACTCTTTAATGAAATGGAAATAAGTATTTAAAAGCAATGTTGGATGATCTTCCGTAGATTTTGTGTTAATTCATTTTAATGACATATGTTCTCGATATTTTCTCTTATTAATGCCAACCTTTCTGAATATGTATGTTGAATAGTGACTATTAGCACATATTAAAATTCCCATATTCGAGCAGATTCTCAAATCTCACATCTAAGATATGCACAATATTAAAGAGGGACACGACATGAAGGCCTCTATGGGAGACACATTCGTGGACTATCCTGAAGCTTTTAAGAAAACTAAAAGACTGCAAACAGGGAAAAAAAGAAAAATAATAATTTGCAAACTCAAAATTGAGGCAAAAGAAATTACTAGATCCAATAATATTTGTCTGTCTATTCATTTTAATGGGATATGTCCTCGACCTTTCCAGTTATTAAAGCCCGTTTTTTCACACCTGTTTGGTCGGTTCTGACTTTTGAAAGCATAATAAATGTCTATTGGGAAGGGAGGAAGGTGGTGGGGATGGAGGGGAGCGACAAATGATTTTAAATTTTCTGAACCCAGAAAATTGTGAACTCACAAAACTGAGCCAGAAATGAAGTTTACAAGAGAAAAATGAAAGGAAGAGAAAAATTATATCGCTCACACAACAAAACCTACTCTCATAACTATGAAACCATAGAAACACATAATCCATGGAAAAAGCATCGTCAGATATGGAATATAGTTTGAGGCTGACACGGTTCCAATCATGACTGTAGAAACCCAAACGTGCAAACTGCAAGAACACGAACAGGCAAGCAATAACAACAAAAACATGCAAATAAGAAATCAGTGGAGATGCAAAAAACAAGCATGAACCAGTAAACCAGCAATGCCGTTGAAACATATAAATTTAAAAAATGGAAAAAAAATGTATTGTAACAAGCCTGTTAAGTAAGCATTCAACGCTACCAAGCCTATTAGGCAAACATTTAAGTCTGTCAGAAATGCTCTCTAAACATGTAACAAAAAAATGCAGTGTGGCAGATCTCTGACGTATCCCCAAAAAATTATTATATTTTTTTGTAACAATAGTTCAAACACCAAAGAATGTATTGTAAGGCCAAACTTTGGATATGCCACCATATCAAACATTTCCATAGATTTACCTAGCATAAAATGCTAAACCAAACATTCGGATTAATGTTAGCATTAATCTACCTTCGACGAATGCATAACAAAATATATGATTCATAAAGACCATATACGATCAAATACTTTGGATATGCCAACATATATAACATTGGGAATAGCGAAGCCAGAAATAAGACCTCCAATCCCTTGTCCAATCAGATCATGAAAAATATGGTACTTTTTTTAATACAAAAATTGATGTTTTCAGTTCCCTGGTTCCAACAATAGAAAATATGGAAATATTTATGGTCCATAAAAGCCTGTTGGCTGCCGACTACAATTGCATTGCAAAAGGACTTCACAGTGTAAGTCCGCAGTGAATGCACATCAAAATCCACTTCTACCAAACAACAAATTGCATCAAACAGACTATCTCCATAGATAGACACAACATTTGTTGCCAACTGTAAACCATGGCAATCTATGCGATGCATAATCTGTTCCCACTGCGATTCAAGGTCTTTGCAAAATGGGAACAAGTAAATATGAGGTACTTCAACATTGCATATGAAAATTTTTCTGTATAGGATTGGTTCATAATGACCACTGACAACATTGACATCATGGAACAAGATGCAATATGGATTGTCAGAGGCAACTTTGTTGAATAGTAGATATCTTCTTTTTCTTGTCAATGACCATATTCCAACCGATATATTGAGCCAGTTAGACAACCACCGTATACAAAATGTGTCTCCCCAAAGTCCCCTCTCATGTGCAGGTGTAGCTAGAGATGCAGACAACAACATCTTTGAAAAATACGTAGAGACATCATGTATTCCATGCAACTGCTGAAGAAACTCAGATTCCAGTTCGTATTCATAGGAGTTTAATGCCTTCACATCGCCATTTTTTAAATAGGCCAAGAAATAATCTATCAATCCATTGTGCAACTCGGTCGATGAATACTAGAAATGCAGCAGAACCTGGAATGTATCGAAAAGCCAATCCCCTGCAGTATACAAGAATGCATCGAATCTAAAGATTCCATTGCTATGCAAATCCACGTCAACGCTGCCATGTATAATGGACTATGTATCTATTTCATACGAATCAACATCTATTACTTCTTCCATCTTTTCAACTCTGATTTTGAAGTTGTTTGTTAGATACTTTCACTTTGTCTGAAAACAAAGAAAAGGGGGAAAAACAATAATAGAAAACAAAAAAAAAAGGAAAGCAAAATAGGAAAACTACAAGCCCGAAACTAGGTACCAAACAGAAGAAACAATGCAAATAAATAACACCCTAAATTTACTCAACCGAAAGACACCAGGTGGGCACCATTTTCCGACCCACATAATAAAAGTGTTTCCCACGTCTACACCTCGGCCGATGGTTCCCTCTTCTAATAGGTTCGAACTACATTTAGAGAACCCCTTCGCATTGCAATTTTCCAAATATCTATGAACATCACAGTCGGAATATGAAGACGCATGGTTTCCAGGAACATAAATTAAGAGCACAAACAAAGATGGTCTGCAACAAAATTTGGAGGCAAGGACCCCCACCATTGAAAAACAACAATAGGGAAACTTACCTGTCAACGAGGGATGGCAAGAGGTCATCCCCAAAAAATGGAAACTGCAATAACAGGTCCAACAGCTTGCAAAGTCGAAGATGTCCAACTGCAGGACCTCAAATTTGCAAATTTGAATCAAACAACATCAATAATCATGGAACCAAGCAACGAACAAGCATTGACAACTAAAGCAGTGATGTCGAGCATAAAAAAAAATGGAACGAAACTGTATCCCAACGCATTTGCACAATAAACATTTAACATACTATTTTCAAATTTCTGTGGTGATGAGTTTCGAAATTATTTACTGGAGAATCCACAGTTGGTGTCATTTTGTCATAGACGTTTCAAATCTGAAGGGAAACCTGGAACAATTTCCGTTTAATGGAAAATCTGTGGATAAAAATCACTAGAAGAGCTGATGATCTAGACTTTCTTAAACAATGTAGAGACAAGAATATTTATCTCCATAATTAGGGTTTATAGATAGCTGACCTGGTTATCTTATATTGTCCTACATATACACTATTAATGGATTAAGATCAACAAGCTCTCAAATTGACGATTAGTCCTGATGATGAATCCTGATTCGGATTCAAAACATCGATGAAAAAATGACACCAACTGTGGATTCTCCGTCAAATAATTTTGAAACATTTAACATGTCAGGTAAACACTTAAGACTATCAGAACTGCCTAAGGGCCTAGCCCTGTACAAACATTTAAGAATAAATGCAGTGTGGCAATCTTGTTCTCTCGAAGCGCGCAACAATAAAACAAAAATTACACATACTAATATGGTAGACAATGTATTTTAGCTAGAAGAAATTGCTAAAGGAAACATTCAAACTAATGCTAGCATTAATCCACCTTCGACCATTGCATAAGAAAATATATGATTCTAAAAGACCATATACGATGAAATACTTTGGATATGCCAACATATATAACATTGGGAATAGAGAAGCCAAAAAAAAGACCTCCAATCCATTGTCCAGTCACATCTTGACAATCATGGTACTTTTTATTATATAAAAATCGATGGAAGATGTCTGACTACCATCAAAAAAATGGAACGAAACTGTATTCCAACGCACTTGTACAATAAACATTTAAGACTGCCACACCTGTTAGGTAAACACTTAAGACTGTCAAGACCGTCTAAGGGCCTAGCCCTGTACAAACATTTAAGAAAAAATGCAGCGAGGCAAGCCTCTTCTCTTGAAGCACGCAACAATAAAGCAAAAATCAGACATACTAATATGGTAGACAATGTATTCAAGCTAGCAGAAAATGCTCAAGGAAACATTCGAACTAATGCTAGCATTAATCCACCTTCGACCAATGCATAAGAAAATATATGATTCAAAAATACCATATACGATCAAATACTTTGGATTTGCCAACAAATATAACATTGGGAATAGTGAATCCGACAATAAGACCTCCAATCCATTGTCCAATTAGATCTTGACAAACATGGTACTTTCTATTATATAAAAATCGATGTTTTCACTTCCCTTGTTCCAACAATAGATAATATGCAAATATTTGTGGTCAATGCCTAATTTAATACCAGGTCAACGATTTATCGATCGCTATAGTCCCTCTTTTCCTACGACAAGGAATAATAAGACATGTTAAAAACAATGTATCTCGAATTGTACAAATTTGTTTTTATTTATGTTTTTTTGGGTTAATTCAACCATAATTTCTCTATGAAAATCGTGAGTTTTGGATTTGTTGTTGGTAAATATTCATTTTAATTTTTAATTTAATAATGTTAAAAGAAATAATATTTCTCTACAAAATTAGGATTTCTAAAATCTTCTTAGCAAGGAATAACGAGGATAAGGATGAAGGTCATGTTGTAGCCTTAAAGGTTTAAACAACTTATTTCTGATTTTAATTTGAAAAGCAGTGGGTTAATCACGAGGATTAACGAGTTGATGGAAAGTTTCACCAGGAATAACGTAGGTTAACGAGATTTGAGAAGATAGTGAATTATTTTCAACCTCCTCAGGGCTACAAGGGTGATCAATTTCAAGAGGAGATGCAATACAGACCTCACTTTTATGAATACGCAGAGGTGAAGACATGAGATTGGTATCTACAACACAAGAAGAGGGCATGTTTTCTTCTTCCAAGGATACATAAATAAAGGAAGGCCTATTATCATATGAATAGACAAAGAAGAGGGTAATCCTCTTTATATGTGAAGGGAAAGAGAGAAATGAGCTGATAAACAAGAACATGATTTCATGAATAAAGCTCATAAACTGAAACCTGGTCTTCCCCTTCGGTATGGCCATCTTTCTGTCAACAGGATCCTCCCTAGTGGAGTCTTCGATAATGGAGTCGCCAGGTGCAAGTTGCAATTTTCAATGGTTCTGATGTCTGTTGCACATTCAAAATCAGAAGTGCGTTGTCGTTCTTACCCAGGGAAATGTCTTCAATTCGTTCCCTGACAACGACGCCAAGAATGTTAGCACTGAGAGTCACCCTCAGATTGCGGGAGGACAAGCCCAGTACCCATCCGAGTTTTTGGTGGATGTTGGTTTTATATGAGTGGAGATCAATGGACAAAAATCAATATATGAATGATGTTCAACACAAAACTAGACAACAAATGCACAGGGAAGTGAGGGCCACATTAACTTCAGTCAGTGAATTGAGTTTAAGTGTGAGCAGAGGGAAGACTTAGTGAGAAAGGTGAACAAGACTGCTATGAGCATCAGGCTTTCAAGAAGATTGGAGAAGAAAAAATCAGACTCAAGATCACTCTTGAGCACAAGCTTCAGACACTGAAATATGTCCAAACAAAATAGTCACAACAACACAATGATAAAACCTACATCACAATGCAACTGTGACAACTCGACTAGATCCTCCATGCCCGAGACATTCAGTGTAAGAGGGAGAAAGATAACAAGGGAGATGACTAAAATTGGTCACGATGCCACTGTAATCAAACCTACATTACAACAACATAACAACCCTCGACTGGATCCTCCATGCCTGAGTGTTTTAGCACAAAAGAGAGATGAAAATAAGCTGACTTCTATTAACATGAAAGTCTCAAATTTGATACATAACCAGAGAACAGTTTTGGCATCAAAACATTACAAAATAGGGAGCTCTTCTCAACCAGTTGACGACCCTAAAAAAATATCAAAACCATCTCTTTATACTTGGATCAGTCCTTGACTATCAGGAGTGTGATCCAATCACTACATTCAAAGCATTGTGTTTGAGTAGTATTCTGTCAGACTGTGCATGTATACCTCTGTCAGATGCGAGCTCAGATCGGTATGGGTCTGCAGGAAAATCTGACCATAGGGGTACCATGGTTGACGATTCAGTCCCCACGGCCGGGCCCTCCATGCCTTATAATTACTGAGTGAGTCGAGGTTCCAACCACCAGTCCTTTCATTTATTAACTGAACCCTTGAGATCAGGATGAGGCTTAGTGCCTAGGGGGTGGCCATGCACTACTCTCGGATCAAACACTATACAAGCACGTTATTGCAGGGCCGTCAAAAGAGGTTTTAACTTACACTGCTTTTGGGCCTGCAATCCACCTCCTTCTTCCATCAGGAGTGTGATCCCATCACTGCATTCAAATCATTGTGTCCGAGCAGTCTTTTTTCAGACTGTGCATGTATCCCTCTGTTAGACGCAAGCTCAGATCAGTATGGGTCTGCAAGAAAATCTGACCATAGGGATACCACCGCTGACGATTCAGTCCCCACGGCCGGGCCCTCCATGCCTTCTAATTACTGAGTGAGTCGAGGTTCCAACCACTAGTCCTTTCATTTATTAATTGAACCCTCAATATCAGGATGAGTCTTAGTGCCTAGGGGGCGGCCACGTGTTTCTCTCGGATCAGACATTATACGAGCACGTGATTGCGGGGCCGTCAAAAGCGGTTTGAACTCACACCGCTTTTGGGCCCGCAATCCACCACCTTCTGTCACGTATCACTTTTTCCAAACCAAAGTTTCAATTGTGGGACCGCTCAATAATGTTATTGATCGAGCAAGTTGTGTCCCCACAATGAAGCATGACCGTTGATCTCGACGCGGTCTGTGATCTGGGTGCACCTGCTAGATTTAGCGCTACTTCCAAGCTTAACCACCTGCCAACTTTAGAATCCACCAAAATGTGCCATGGGGGAGGGGGATGCTACTCTTGACGTTGAACAATAACACCTCCCGGAGGATGACCTGTCGTTGCTATGCTGACGTATCATGAAAGAGAAGTGACATGTGTCACTAAGAAAGAAGTGAATGATATGCCCACGGCTGCCTGGACTGAGTGCCACGTGGCACTTCCAAACAGGTTCCAGGTGTCATGACCGACGAGTACGCCACACATCTACACTAATTTCTACCACGTACTCTCTTAAATCGACAACTGAGATCTCCTTAGGGTCTTCAGGCTCTGAGAAAATGAAAACTCAAACTTATTTTTTCCTTGAAGCAAAACATCTGTATTTAAGGATATGACGATGTGTGGCCTCCAGAGATCGATGACTGAGATCCCTTCGTGGCTCCAGGCTTCTGACTTCTCAATAGTCAAACTTTATTTTCCCCAAGCAAATTCACCGGAGCTAGGGATCTGACAATGTGTGGCCCCTGGATATGGACGGTCGAGATCCACTTCGGGTCTCCAGGCTCCAGGAGAATCAAAACTCAAATCTCGCTTACCTTTAACTTCTTTTACCGAGAGCTGTCAATATGTTGTCTCGCGTCCTCTTGAATCGAAAAACCAAGAATTACTTCGGGTCTCCAAACTCCAGAAAAATCAAATATCAAACCTCCTCTGCCTTCAACTGATTTTACCCGGAGCTATGGATCTACTGACACGTGGCCCCGCCAATGGATGGTCCAAAATCACTTTGGGCCTTCGACACTTCTAGCTTTGGGAGTTCTATGCTTCGACACTTAGGGCACTTCGGCCAATTCGAGACTTCGGATGCTTCGGGCCTTCGGGACATCGGGCACTTTGGGACTTCGAGCACTTCGACCCTTCAGGAAATTCGTGCACTTCTCGTTTGAAGACTCCCGAAGCTCATTTCCCCGAACACTTGGATCAGATGCCACCTATCCCCTTTAATATCTATGACTCATTCTTGTTTTGGGTCTTTGGAATTTTCCCTTTACTATACTTGGTGCAATTTTGAGATTTTGAATACCCGCGAGCCACTGATCTGAACTGCATGTGGGATCTCCACCATTGAAAACTGAACTCGCCTGTTGCTTTCATTTCGAGCCCGAAATGGAATGCTTTGAACGCTTCTCTTTTATGTTTCTTGTGAAGGTCGCGAACTTAGACAACCTACTTCCCTAGACAACTATATGTGATAGCACAATGGATTAATACTTCTACTTAATTTTTTATTTGTCTACATCTATTTATTCATTGTTGTCAACATCTATCTATTCACTACCTAACTATCTATTCACCTCGACTATATATTCACCGCTCGGTTATCTATTCACCACTCAGTTATCTATTTTTCCTTGTTATTTCATTGTCTATCTATTCATCATCCTTGTTTTCTGGAGCCCCTCTCGTGTAGAGCATCTCATGTATCGATTATACAAAAAGATCTTTTAAAGACTATGGTTGAGTTTTTAAATCATGAGTTCATTAACCATTTAGGAAATTGATGAAAGAGGAATAATTAATGATGTAACATAGCAGCCATAATGTAATATACAGATCTGGAAATAAGCACAAAGAAACAACAAACCATAACAACAAAATTGTTAACAGAGTTCGGCAATCTCGCATACGTCTCTGGGCCTTTGTCTCAATGGGTGAGGCTTTCTTGTTTCTATTAAAATCTTCCAAAGTTCAACATAAAAGTGCCAAAATTGTTACAAATTGATCTGGCTTTGTTCTGCTAGATCTCAAGAACCCATCAAAACTGACGGCACTAAAAACGGATGAACGAAGCTCCCATAAATGGCCCGCAAAGTTGTTCTCCTCAATGGCTTATCTGCATAAAAATGGCTTTGGATTTTCAATTCTTCAACATTTTCTTGTTCTAAATATCTCTCTAGATTCCAAGAACCTCTGGTTTATATAGGCTTGAAGTTGGAAACAAACTCCCAACTTCCCCCAAGATCTGGCCTCAAAAAGAGCTCCAGATCCTCCAATAATGGCCAAACTCTCTCAAAACTCACTGCAATAACCATAAAAATCATAATATAAGGTCAAAATACCCATAATTGAACAAATACATGGTGCAACCCCTTTTCTCCAGGCCCTTTGGCATATGGGGCGCTGCCATATGGCCCTAGGCTAGGCTGGCACGTTGGCCCCTTCCTCTACTAGCTCCTGGTCTTTCGGCGCATACATGGAACCTCGGGCTAAGTCTCCACATGCCAAAACTATAATATTCCCTGGTTGTAAGCCTCTGGTTACCCGCCTTGGTTGGTGGGCTAGCCCTTCCCACCGGGCGCTAACCTCGCATATCCGTGCCAACAGTTAGAGGTTCGGGTCACATGTAATATGGTAGCGTTGAACCGAGGCTTACCAACATGTAGCACTCCTGTGCCAATGGATAGGGTGATGTCATGTGGCATAGGTCGTATGGAAAACATGTAAGGGTTGGGGCTAGGCCCCAGACCTTAACTCCGCACGGATTACACCATAGTTGAATTCAAATATTAATTTTAGACTTTAGTAGTTAAGACCCATCGTGGGCAGGCTGGTAGCCTGACCCTGCCCAAAATGTTTCGCCCGGACTGGAGGTCATAGGTTCGACTCCCATAGAGCCCATAAAATATTTCCCAACTGCTAACCAATGGAGGGGTGCCACATGGCAACCTGGGACTGGGCCACGTGGCACCATTACACTTGCCCACTAACTTCCATGTGTCAGATCATGATTCAACCACCTGTCTGCTTAGTCAACATGCCACTGTACTTGCCACATCACTATATGGTCGTACGACCCATACAATCAGCTGCCATGTCAACACTGTACGAACTGCACAATCATCAAAATTTTGTTTGTTTGGAAAAACGAACAGATCATGATATCTTTCACATACGATGTATGTTTGAGATTGTTCAAGTTGCATTGGGTTCGTAACGACGAGGCCTACACACATGTCTGTTTTGAAGCCATTATGAGCACTTTGATTTTTAGGCCTTCCTGGATCCATTTTGGTTCCTGGATCCATTCTGGATCATGCCTCCCCACTAAGACCTTTTGGTCCTCCAAAAGGATAATAACCAGTCATCAAGTGTGGGATAGGCCACCCCACTTGTTCTCTATCTTTAAACTCTGTCATGTGAACCTATCTCATCAAGATCAATTGTAAAACAACCATGATAACTGACAACATATTGTTAGCCATTCGTACTCTATCACATCTTACTGAAGCCACTATCATCGATTTTGACAACATTACTAATGATAACATCATAAATATGACTGCAAATGAGCTAATATGTTTGTAATACTTGCACGACATTAGCTTATCTTGAAGCAGAGTGTGATTGAAATTCCATTCTACAATCATCTCATGTTTTTGCTTAAGATCAATTATTTGATTTGGCATAATTATAGGTGTGTTTCCTGCATGAGATGCCTTTCTTAATTGTTCCATTGTTTGAAGAGATTGATTTTCTTTTAAGTGATGAGCATGTACAACATATTCCTTGCCTACTTTGATTAAGTGATATTGATTATGTTCCCTGTAAAAGATTGATTTGTGATCATACAAATAAGGACT
>ML781644.1:140065-212196 GCA_009831015.1 Picea engelmannii | reverse complement strand
AAAAGTCATGTGGGCCCCGTTTGGGTAAGTGAGTACATCAACTTCCCAGGGTCGTAACTTTTGCATACGATCTTCGTTTTAGGTGTGTGATAGCTCATTGGAAAGGTATCGTTGAGGAGATTCATTTTGGGGGCTAAATCATGCCTTCAGATATCATTGAGAACATCTATCTCGAAAAATCATCATTTGGGCCCTCAAAATGGCCCCAGAAGTTAAAACCTACTAAAAATAGTAAATTGCCAAACTTGCCAGAAAACTGTTTTGAGCCATTTGGAAAAGGTGGGTGGCCACCAATATCCACCTGGATCAATCCTCCCTCCTTAGGAAGCAATGTTTTCCATTGCGTTGAGTTTCTGGGGGAGAGGGAAAAGCGTTTGTTGAATCTACATCTTGGTGAGCTGGTTGTCTTGTTGGAGATGTCGCACTGCTCAGTTTGTGGAAATCTGTCACGAACCTGTTGAGGTTGAGATTGTTCAACAAGTTGAGATACATGAGAGGACGATGTGCAGAAGGAATCTTTGCACTTTTCTGCATCCTTGTCGACCTGCTTCTATTGGATAGAAGGTGCTTGGGGCAAGGCTGTAGTGGTTGCAATGTCCTTTTGTTCTCCTTTTGAACAGATTGTGAAGAAGCTTAATTTTGCAGTATGAGATACTACCTTGCGACACTTTTTAGGTGGAACAATAGTTGGAACTACCTCTGGTATTCTGTAGATATGACCCCCCAAAGTAACAATGACACTACGGGGTCGAGACTCATAAACAGCATGGTGTCTCCACATATATGGTTGGCCCAAGAGAACATCACATACATCCAGTGGGGCAACATCACATGATACCTCATCCTTGAAGGGTTGGATGTTGTATGACAATTGACATTGTTGGCTGACACGAAGATCTTATTCTTGCCGAATCCACCTAATGTTGTATGGTTGCGGGTGTGGTGTTGTCAACAATCCCAACTGTTTGACGACCTCGGCTAAGATGAGTTTTTTCTGGCTTCTGCTATCAACAATAAAATGCAGCGGGGTCCCCTTCACCCACATCTGTGAATGAAAAAGGTGCTCCCCCTCTTCAGGATCTGTTGGTTCTTCTGGTTGAATTGTTGTGGTCGTGACAATATCAGTGGGGTCTGCGTCAATGATCTGTCCTTTACCAGTGTTTTCAGAATCAGATTATGAATTAGGGTTTGGCTCCTTGTCTTTGATATTGGCCACCAATGACTATTTTGAGCGACATTCATCGGTGTTGTGCCAGGGAATTTTGTGGAAATCACACCATTTTCCGATGTCCTTCTTTGTCTTCCCATGACCCTTCTTTTCCTGTGTCTTGGACTGGTTTTCGGGAGACTGTTTGTTAGGGTCGTCTTTGTCATACTTTGGTTGTTGCGGATTTGCAGACCCAAATTCCCGTTTGTTTTGGTGCTTAAATTTCTGCTCAATTTTAACATCATATCGATAAGCAACACCGAGTAATGAGATGTCCAGAAAATCCATTTCAGTCTGGATGTATCTGTGTAGAGCCCCACGATATTTCAGAACCAAATATCGCTCGGAGTCTTTGATACCCGGCTTGGTGCACAAGGTATGGAAGGTATTGGTGAACTCCATAACTACTTGGCCCCTCTCTTACCGCAGTGTGGTCCATCTCATGTACTGGTCCTCATAGTTGCCAACAAGGTAATATTGTTCCTTTACTGCATCCACAAAAAAATCACAAGTAGGATCGGCCCCATATATTCCATACTCCTCTGTGGAAATTTTCTCCCAATAAGTTTCTCACCAATGTTTGACATGAGGGAGAGCTTTAAGGAGTGCGAAGGTGATCTTTTCTTTGTCGGAAAAATTGTGAATAGAGAAATAACCTTCTAGCAGAGTTAACCATTTTTCTAGGGCTTCTGCATCTATCTGTCCTTCAAATACAGGAATATCAAAATTAACTTGTACCTTGAAAGGCGAAGTGCCTCCAAAGTAGTCTCTTGATGAATATGCGCCTGATGCTATTGGCAGGCGTTTAAGGATGTGGGCAAAATCATCCATCATTTCGTCCCTTTGTCACGTGAGAGCTTGCTCAAGCAATAGATTGATATGATCGTCTGCTCCATCGTTTTTATTTTCTTCCACCATTGAGGGTTTCTTGGGTGTGCCAGAGCGATTGTCTTCAAGACAGACAAGCTCAAGACCCAACTTGCTATACTCGGACCTCGTCAGGTACATGCACTGAAAAACGATCAAGAGCAACCTGCTCTGATACCACTGATCCGGATTATTTTCGGCGTGAAATGATATCGGAGATATAATAAAGAAATGCATAGAGATATCACAGATATTAAATAATATAACAGAAATGTATCAGAGATGCAACCATAAACACAAATATACAGTAATACATGATTTCTATTAATGAAAGAAATGTACAGAGACTGTAAAAATATAGAGTGAAAGACTCGCTAGAATGGTGGCAGCTTATCTCTGAGAAGAGATGTGACGGCTACTCGCATTCGCAAGAAGATGATTACAATGAGGCATTGAAGGCCTTTTTACAATAAGCAGGAATGCCAAAAACCCTAGACATCCAAAAACCTAACCCTAGGACATGAAGCGCCAAAAGTGATGTGGGCCCCGTTTCAGTAAGTGAGTACATCAACTTCTCGGGGTCGTAACTTTTGCATACGATCTTCGTTTTAGGCATGTGATAGATCGTTGGAAAGGTATCATCGAGGAGATTAATTTTGGGGGCTCATTCATACCTTTAGATATCATTGAGAACCTCAATCTCGAAAAACCTTCATTTGGGCCCTCAAAATGGCCCCGGAAGTTAAAACCTGCTAAAAATAGTAAATTGTCAAACTTGCCAGAAAACTGTTTTGAGCCATTTGGAAAAGGTGGGTGGCCACTGATATCCACCTGGATCATTCTCTTTATAAACCAAAGGATAAAATTGTTTTCTAAGTGCAGAAACAAAAACTTGCCATGATGGAAATACAATACCCACTTGTTCAGTGCCAGTTTGCAACTTGTTTTTCCACCAGATGAGTGTTGTACCTGCAAGACGAAGCGATGCCAACTTGATTTGAGTTTCCTCATCCTTGATTTGATGCACACTGCAATAAACCTCCATCTGTCTAACCTAGTTATCAAGCCTCTCTGCATTGAATTCACCATCATACATGGGTAATTCAAATTTCACATCAAGCTTAAGTAAAGGCATATCAATTTTATGTTTATGGGAATGTTTTCTTGCGGTGGATTTGGAACTTGAACTTGAAGAAGAGGAAGAAGTTGATGGCGAAGAAGGAGGTGAAGGAAGAGTTTTAGGAGGATCCTCTCCTTCTTCATTTTTGGCCTTTGAAGATTCACTGAGAATCGGTCTCTTTCGTTCCAAGTAATCCTCATATAAAACCTTCATCATCTCCAACATGGTGAAGAAAGTCTTTTGAAACTCTTTCTCCTCATGAGAAAGTCCCTCTTCCGATGCCATCTTCTCACTTTGAGAAGTTCTCTTTATCGATCCAATCTTAGGATTCTCTTCAACAATATCGCCTTCACCACGATTCATATTTTCCCTGGTAATTGTGCAAACTCAAAAACCAACCGCCAACTTGCTCTAATACCACTTGATCCGAAAAGATCTTTTAAAGACTATGGTTGAGTTTTTAAATCATGAGTTCATTTACCATTTAGTAAATTGATGAAAGAGGAAGAATTAATGATGTAACATAGAAGCCATAATGTAATATACAGATATGGAAATAAGCACAAAGAAAGAACAAACCATAACAACAAAATTGATAATGGAGTTCGACAATCTCGCCTACGTCTCCAGGCCTTTGTCTCAGTGGGTGAGGATTTCTTATTTCTCTTCAAATATTCAAAATTACATCATAAAAGTGACAAAATGATTACAAACTGATCTGGATGTGTTCTTCTAGATCTCAAGAACCCATCAAAACTGACGGCACTGAAAATGGATGAATGGAACTCCTAGAAATGGCTCGCAAAGTTTCTCTCTTCAATGGCTTCTCTGCATAAAAATGGCTTTGGATTTTCAATTCTTCATCATTTTCTTGTTCTAAATCTCTCTCTGGCTAGCAAGAACCTCTGGTTTATTGATCCAGAATTGGATCTAGGAGCTTGATGGGGCTCAGAAAGGCCTAAAAATAAAATTTCTCGGAATGGATTTAAAACAAACATGTACATATTCCTCATCGATATGAACCCAATGCAACTTGAACAGACTCAAACGGACGTTGTATGCTCCAGATATCATGATCTGTTCATTTTTCCAAACAAGCAAAAAATTGATGATTGTACATTCTGTACAGTCCCACATGGAAGATGATTGTATAGCCCGTACGGAGGTACATCTGATGTGGATAGAGGTTGATGATGTGGCAGGTATACGTGGAACAATCAGGGAATGACATGTGTCACCATTTCAAGGGAGACACGTGGCACATCCGTACTGATGATGTGGCAGGTCTGACTCATGGCAAAGAGTGATTGGACAAGTTTGTTGACTGGGTATGCAGGTGGTCGAATGACCGATTGACACATGGCATGTTTGGGCGTATGGTATGGTGCCACGTGGCCCAGACATGGGCTTCCACATGGCACCCATTCATTGACTGTTTGGTTCTTGCAAAAATGTATGGAGTTCACCGGATTTGAACCCTAGACCTCCGACCGGGAAAAAGACTTGACAGGGTCGGGCTAGCCAGCCCGCCCTCACATTAGTTCTTAACATCATATGGAGCGGGTGATATTTAAAGTTGAATGCATGTGAATTGAGCGGAAATAAAGGGTTGGGGCCTAGCCCCAACCCCCAATGCAACCATATACGATCGCGTTGATGTGAATCTGTTGTGTTATGGCGCGTGCAGGGTTATAGTTTGGAGCTAGCCCCTGGTTCCAATGATATAGCATATGACCCGACGTTGGATTTTATACGTTGGCGCATGGATTATAATGCTCCAGCCCCTAATCCTGTGGGATCGTATATGACCGTTTCATTTGGTTTGTTAGCACGGAAATTAAGGGTTAAGCCCCGGTCATTCAGGCTAGCTCAACAACCAGGGGGCTTAACCATGGGCTATTACATCGGGGGGCCTAACTATACAGAGTGCATGGAGCTTGGAGGACAAGGCCACATGGCCACCACAATGCGACGAGCAACCAGTAATGGAGGGGCCAACACACAACAAATAAGAGTGAGGCCACATGGGGTGTGTTAATAGGACCAGAAGCCCTCTTTAAAGGGGTTGTGCCCTATATAAATGAAAAAATGGGTTTTGTACATTATATTATAAGATTTTTATGAATTATTCAACAGTTTTAAAGATTTTTGGCCAATATTGGGGGATATTGGGCCCTTTTTTAGGCCAGATCTTGGGGGGAAGTTGGGAGATGGTTACCAACTTCATATATATATAAACCAGAGCTTCTTGAAGGCATGGAAGGAGGTTCATAACAGAGTTATGCTGAATATTTTCCAAGCCAAATCCATTTTTATGCAGGGAAGTTGTTGAGGAGCGCACCTTTGCGGGCCATTTCTGGGAGCTCCGGTCATCCATTTGTAACCTTTTGGGAACTTTTGTGATGTACTTTTAAATCTTTGAACATAAATAATAAATCCTCACCCACTGAGACAAAGGCTCGGAGACGTAGGTGAGATTGTCGAACTCCGTTATCACATTGGTGTTTATGGTTTGCTAATCCTCATGCTTTATTTCAGAACTATATATGTTTATATGGTTGTCATGTTTCATTCTTAATTCTTCCTTTTTCCTCAGTTTCCTAAATGGTTAATTAACACGTGCTTAATAACTCAACCATTATCGTTTAAAAGATATTTTCAGATCAAGTGGTATCAGAGCTAGTTGACGTTTGGATTTGAGTTTTGCATGTTAACCAGGGAAAAGCTACATCGTGGTGAAGGAGAAATTTTTGAAGAGAATCCATTGATTGGATTGAGAAAGAGAACTTCTAAAAGTGAGAAGATGGCAATGGAAGAGGGTCTTTCTCAGGATGAGAAAGAGTTTCGAAAAAAATTCTTCGCCATGTCAGAGATGATGAAGGTTTTGTATGAGGATTACTTGGAACGAAAAAGACCGAATCTGGGTGAATCTTCAAAGGGAAAAAGTGAATAAGGAGAGGATCCTCCTCAAATTCCTCCTTCACCTCCATATTCACCTCCTTCTTCTCCTTCTTCTTCAATTTCAAGTTCTAAAAGCACTGAAAAGAAACATGTCCATAAACATAAGAATGAAATGCCTTTATTAAAACTTGATGTTAAATTCGAATTACCCATGTATGATGGTGAAGTTAATGCAGAGAGACTTGACAATTGGGTCAGATAGATGGAGGTTTATTGCAGTGTGCAACAAATCAAGGATGAGGCAACTCAGATCAAGTTGGCATCACTTAGACTTGCAGGCACAACACTCATCTGGTGGCAGAGCAAGTTGAAAAATGGCACGCAACAAGTGGGTAATGTATTTCCATCATGGCAAAGTTTTATTTCTGCACTTAGAAAGAAATTATATCCTTTGGGTTATAAAGAGAAAGTGTTAATTGAATGGAAAACTCTTAAACTAAGAAAAGGACAAACAATGCAAGAATACACAGATGGATTTCGTAAAATGGCATTGATGTTAGATATTCCTTTACATACCCAAGAAACTCTTATGAAGTATATAGGAGGTTTACATGCACACATTCGAAATATTGTATTCATGTTTGGACCTACTAATCTTGATGAGGTTTTCGTTCAAGCGACATACATTGAAGCAGGAAAAACAGGGGTTGGTATATCAAGGGAATCATCTTCAAGGAAAGAGGACAAAAGGAAGTGGCATGGCAAACAAGCAAATTTAGTGGAAAGAAAGGAAGAGAATCCCTCTTGCGAGAATTGCAAGAAAGAAGGGCATGATGAGGACAGTTGTTGGCAATTACATCCCGAGAAGAGACCGAAGTGATTCAAGGAAAAGAAAGGGAGGCAAACTATTGCAACAACAACACGACCAACAGACTTGGGATCAGATTCAGGTGATGAATCTAAAGTCTCCTTGGTTGGTATGAAAGGTAAAATTGGTAATAGATTTGATGCTAGAAGTAAATTGTTTCACATCAAGATCATTATGCGACATACTAATGTTGACATATTGATAGATAATGGATCTCAATATAAATTAATTTCAGAGGAATTGGTTAAGCAATTGGGATGAAAAACACAGATGCATCATAAGCCTTACACACTTAAATGGATAAGCAACAATCATCAATTGCACATAAAAAAGCAATGCACATTAAAGTTTGCAATTTCATCTATGTTTGTGGACGAGGTAACATGTGATGTGGTGCCACTAAGTGAATGTGGAATGGTGTTAGGCAGTCCATACGTGTTTGATCATAAAACAATCTTCTACAAGGAAAAGAATCAATATCATTTAACCAAAGCAGGTCAAGAATATGTGGTTCATGCTCATCATTTAAAGGCAAATGAATCTCTTCAAACTATGGAACACTTAAGAAATGAAAATCAAGAAAGCAACACACCTATAATTGTTTCAAATCAAGTAATTGATCTTAAGCAAGAACATGAGATGATTGTAGAATGGAAAATCAATCACACTTTGCTTCAAGATAAGCTAATGTCATGCAAATATTACAAGTTTATCAGCTCATTTGCAGTCATATTTTTTATGCTACCATTAGTAATGTTGTCTACATGGATGATAATGGCTTTAGTAAAATGTGACAGGGTACAAGTGGCTAACAATATGTTGTCAGTTATCATGATTGTTTTACAGTTGATCTTGATGAGACAAGTGCACAAGACAAAGTTCAAAGACAGGGAACAAGTCGGGTGGCCTATCCCGCACTTGATGATTGATTAGTAACCTTTTGGGGACCAAAAGGTATTTAGTGGGGAGGTATGATCCAAAATTGAATCCAGGAGCTTGACGGGGCTCAGAAAGGCCTAAAAAAAAGTTCTCGGAATGGCTTCAAAACGGACTTGTGCGTAGGCCTCATCGATACAAACCCGACACAACTTGAACGGGCTCAAAAGGACATCGTATTCTCCAGATATCATGATCTGTTCATTTTTCCAAACAAGCAAAAATTTGATGACTATACAGTCCATACAATGCCATGTGACAACTGACTATAAGGCCGTACGACCGTACGACTGATGTGGACAGAGGTTAATGACGTGGAATGTATACGTGGACCAATCAGGGAGTGACACATGTCACCACTGCAAGGGTGACATGTGGCACATCCGTACTAGTGATGTGGCATGTCCGACACGTGGCAGACAGTGACTAGACAAGTGTAGTGACTGGGTATGCAAGTGGTCGAATGAATGATTGACATGTGGCATGTTTGGACCTATGGTATGATGCCACGTGGCACAGACATGGGCTTCCATGTGGAACCCATTCATTGGTTGTTTGGTTCTTGCAAAAATGTATGGAGTTCACCAGATTTGAACCCCAGACCTCCGACCGGGTAAAGGACTTGGCAGGGTCGGGCTAGCCAACCCACCCTCGCATTAGTTCTTAACATCATATGGCACGGTTGATATTTAAATTTGAATGCATGTGAATTGGGCAGAAATAAAGGGTTGGGGCCTAGCCCCAACCCCCGATGCAACCACATACGACCTCATTGATGTGACTATGTTCTTTTATGGCACGCGTGGGGTTATAGTTTGCAGCTATCCCTGGTTCCAATGATATAACATATGACCCAGTGTTGGATTTTATACGTTGGTGCATGGATTATAGTGCTCCATCCCTCGATCCTGTGTGATCGCATATGACTATTTCATTTGGTTTGTTAGCACGAAGATTAAGGGTTAAGCCCCGGTCGGGCGGGTTAGCTCGTCAAACAGGGGGCTTAACTGTGGGCTATTACATCGGGGGGGCTAACTATACAGAGTGCGTGGAGCTTGGAGGGCAGGGCCAAATGGTCACCATCATGCGACCAGGAGCCAGTAATGGAGGGGCCAACGCAAAACAGATAAGCGTGAGGCCACATGGGGCGCGCTAATAGGACCAGGAGCCCTCTTTAAAGGGATTGCACCCTATATAAATGCAAAAATGGGTTTTGTACATTATATTATAAGATTTTTATGAATTATTTAGCATTTTTAGAGATTTTTGGCCAATATTGGGGGATATTGGGCCCTTTTTTAGACCAGATCTTGGGGGGAAGTTGGGATAGTTACCAACTTCAGATCTATATAAACCAGGGATTCTTGAAGCCAAGGAAGGTGGTTCAGAACAAATTTATGCTGAATATTTTCCAAGACAAAGTCATTTTTATGTAGGGGAGTTATTGAGGAGCGCACCTTTGAGGGCCATTTCTGGGAGCTTCGATCATCTATTTTCAGTGTCGTCTGTTTTGTTGGGTTCCAGAGATCTTGTAGAACAAGAACAGATCATTTTTTAACCTTTTGGGCACTGCTATGATGTACTTTTAAAGCTTTGAACAGGAATAAGAAAGCCTCACCCACTGAGACAAAGGCCCGGAGACATAGGCAAGATTGTCGAACTTCGTTATCACATTGGTGTTTATGGTTTACTAATCCTCATGCTTTATTTTAGATCTGTATATGTTTACATGGTTGTCATGTTTCATTCTTAATTCTTCCTCTTTCCTCAGTTTCGTAAATGGTTAATTAACACATGCTTAATAACTCAACCATTGTTGTTTAAAAGATCTTTTCAGATCATTTATATAGGCTTGAAGTTGGCAACAAACTCTCAACTTCCCCCCAATATCTGGCCTCAAAAAGAGCTCCAGTTACTCCAATAATGGCCAAAATCTCTCGGCTGAAATAACCATAAAAATCATAATATAAGGTCAAAATACCCATAATTGGACAAATACAGGGCGCAACCCCTTTTCTCCAGGCCTCTGGGCATATGGGGCGCTACCATATGGCCATGGGCTAGGTTGGTGTGTTTTCCCCCTCCTTCGCTAGCTCCTGGTCTTTCAACACATACATGGAACCTCGGGCTAAGTCTCCACGCGCCCAAACTGTAATAGTCTCTGGTTGTAAGCCCCTGGTTACGCGCCTTGGTCGGCGGGCTAGCCCTGTCAACTGGGCGCTAACCTCACATATTCGCGCCAACAATTAGAGTTCTGGGTCACATGTAATATGGTAGCATTGAATAGAGGCTTACCAACACATAGCACTCCTGCGCCAATGGATAGGGTAAGTTCATGTGGCATAGGTCATATGGAAAACGCGTCGGGGCTGGGGCTAGGCCCCAGCCCTTAACTCTGCTCAGATTACACCATAGTTCAATTCAAATATTAATTTTATACTTTAGTAGTTAAGACCCATCGTGGGCAGGCTAGTAGCCCGACCCTGCCCAAAGCATTTCGCCCAGACCAGAGGTCACGGGTTCGACTCTCTTAGATCCCATAAAATTTTGCCCAACTGCTAACCAATGGAGGGGTGCCATGTGGCACCATTATAATTGCCCACTAACTACCACGTGTCAGAGCGTGATTCGACCACCTGTTTGCCCAGTCAGTACGCCACTGTACCTGCCACATCACTGTACAACCGTACGACATGTATAGTCATCTGCCAAGTCAGCATTGTACGGACTGCACAGTCATCAAAATTTTTCCTATTTGGAAAAACGAATAGATCGCGATATATCTTTCGCATACGATGTCAGTTTGGTTGCGTTGGGTTCATGACGACAAAGCCTATGCACACGTCTGTTTTGAAGCGATTCCAAGCACTTTGATTTTTAGACCTTCCTAGACCCATTTTGGTTCCTAGATCCATTTTGGATCCATCGAGCACCTCCAACCTAGGATTCTAGGTAAGAAATTCGATGTTGCCTCTGTTGCCAATGCTCAATGGTTGATCTTGCCTTTGCTTATGAAGAAATGGATGTTGACTTTGGCTTTTTTTTTTTTTTTTTCTCAAGAAGTGGATGTTGATCCTACCTTCGTTTCCAAAGAAGCATATATTTATTTTGCATCTGCTGACGAAGAAGCTAGAGAAAAAAATAATCCTACATCCTTCCGACTCTGTTTGAGAGGCACCAGAAAGGTATTTAAATTCCTGAATAACTTGGATGTGATAAACCAAGTAAGTAAGTGTGAATCCTTATTGTTTCTCATTTATTGTTGTAGATCCAGGGTATGGGTGGCCATTTTACCCTTGCTAGTCAATCCTACAGAAATTAGATTGCGCTCAACGACATTGGGCTCTCTTCCTCGCCTACATTGAGAGGTCCTTGGAAACAACCTGGATGTCGAGAATTGACCTAATACCTTGATCGATACATTCATACAATAGCATATGTTTTCATTATGGTCATTTTGCGCTCTCTCTCTCTATATATAACATCATTGCAACTCTATGTCTTTAGCTATGTTTCAAGATAAATCTCTTACACACCTTTGATCAACATCATAGTTGTTTTTCAAAGTCCTCATACCATCTATCCACAAAAAAAAAAAAAATCACATGCCTGTGCTTGAGATAGCAGAGATTAAAAATCAAATTCTTGGAAGTTTGTTCCTTTAAATTGAAAAATATTGCGAAAATTGTACAAAGATATTTCATGTTCCACTGATAGGAGTGCCCCTGCACATTAATGGGTAGATTAGATATAGTGAATTGCAATAAAATAAAATAAGTTTTAAATGTCTACATGTAATTGAGAAATATATATGCAACCCTCTGAGCAAGTTCTTGAAGCACTTTCAAACAAAAATAGAGAATTCATTTAAAAAAAAATGATAATATGAAATTAACAGAGCAAAATATTGGTGTAAGGGCATGAACAAAAAGACAACGAAAAACAAAATTTCATGGCCAAGATTATAGGATTTTAAGGTTCAAACATAATGAATATACATACGCAAATTCATTCCTAATCTTTCCTATTTGGTTTGATTTCAAATAAGAGCCATGTGACCAATCCGGATTAAGCTTGTACTGTTAACAAGAAGCCAAGAGAAGGATACGATCCAGATGTATTAACTCACGCGGCAGATTTTTAATTGCACATAGTTCAAGTTTTCAAATTTAAATAATTATGATGCTCATTGCAATTTTTATTTTTTTTTAATATTTAATTTCAAGATTCATGCTAAAATTTGGAAAGGATCTTTAAGGTATTTAATTCTCTTAAAACACGCCCTAAATCTCCTTTTTATCAAAATTTAAAAACAAATAATAATAATTCCAAATTAAACTACATTTTTTTAATAAATAAAAACAAATTTAAGACATTTTCTCCTAGGTAATGATTAACACTTTTTATGGTTCTGCACATCATTATTTTCAACTCATTTCATTATTATCTTTGTTTTTTTTTTATGTATTTGTATTCTCTTTCACATTTATTTGGAAAGACATTTGATTCACATTTATTTGGAAAGACATTTGATATGTGCATGAAGATGAGTTTTTTCAGAAGTCAATGTTGGTGTATGTTATATTCTTTGTATGTGAGAGATTTGACAATAATGGTAGACCCAACGTGCGCTCAATTTTTTTTGAGTGGTTTTTGCTACTTTAGCGAATTTTGCTATTTTCAGCGTTTTTTAAATTAATCTCAAACTAAAAAGTTAGAGTTAAAAGATATGACATCAAGAAAGATGAGTTTTTTAATCTCTGTATAATGTGTGCATGAACCATTGATTACATTACTTTATTTCACATGTTTAAAACTTACATTTGAATAACTAATTGACATTGAGTTTGACTCATCCTTAATTTTTACCTTTGTTCTTTGTTTTTTTAAAATTTGTTTTTTTTTAAATTGGTTGGGAAGATCAATTACAACCTCTATTATGCAAATCTATTCTGTGAAAGAACTTTGTGGGGAAAACTATTTGCATCTTCCCTCACAGATTTGTCATAAATGCAAGCTGGATTTGTGATAGATCAACATTTATGAAAAGTATGTTTAGATCTAACGTTTTCCCAAATAAAAACTTCCTTGAGGTGACAACAATGAGCAAAGTGTCACTATGACATTTCATAGTTTTGTTCCACCCTGCCCATCCATGGCACTTTTCCCTGGAGATGATATTTATATAATATAAAAGAAATGAAAAAATATGAAAATGGACATGATAAATAATAATAATAATCTATTTTGAAAAAATCCTAGTGCCTAATCTTCCACGGAAAATAACCAGCTGAGGCGCTCTGCATCTAGGGTTTACATAACCATAGTCGCCGCGACCTGAGCCCCGAAGATGATAGCCCCGCAGGGGCCCTTGAATCGCAGGGAGGGGGCGCCGTCCGACGTCACCTATAGCCAAATCACTGCCAACGAAGACCCTGAAACAGGAACGAAGAGGCCGACTTTCGAAACGCCTCCAGACATGCGCGCGCAGCTCCTGACGGAGGGGACCTTCAAAGATCGGGAAATGGACATCGATTCAGTCAAGGAAAAGATCCCTGCAATTGTTTCAGCCCCATGGGTGCCAGGGAAATGCATCCCACAGGCACTACAAGCCCCAAAATACGTGGTTAGCTCACCACGCATTGAAGAGCAGAAACAGTACATGCGCGATAATGCCTTAGTAGGGAAGTTTTTAGGGCTTTGTCCCTCTGAGCGTGACTTGGTAAAATGGATACAGTACTGGTGGAAACCAAAGGGCCACTATGATCTGCAACTGGGCTTGAAGGGATTTTTCACAATCATCTTCCACAACCTAGAGGATCGGAACCGCATCTTCGATGGAGGGCCATACTTCTATAACTCGGCTGGACTATTTCTGAGATTTTGGACAGAAAAGTTTAGCCCTGAAAAGGAGGACTTCGCCCATGCGCCGGTATGGATCAGACTGTACTCCCTCCCCCAGGAATTCTGGCTGGAAGAGGTCCTAGCAGGCATCGGAAACACTATTGGCATATACATTAAGTCCTCCGAAGCCACTAAGCAGCGGCGCTACACGTCATATGCACGAATCTGTGTATATCTGAACATAGCTAAGCCGCTCCCGGGCTCCATTACTCTGGAGTATCATGACGAGGACTGGTCCCAAACCATTGATTATGAACACATTCCCTTCCGATGCAAGAAATGCCACGAACATGGTCACCTTTTCAGAGAGTGCCCTCTTAACCTGATCAACAAAGAAGTAAATCCAGAAAACGGCAAGGACAAGGAAGGATTCGTACAACCAGCGGCAAGAAGGCGACAGGGAGGCAGAAGACAAATGGCCCAGGTAAGTAAAGATATGTCTACTAGCAATAAGTTTGCAATTTTACAAGATCAATCAGAAACCATGACAAACCCTGCAAATCTGAATGCACCACTCCCGCACAATCAACCCCAAGCCGTGAGCCACGGTCCTGAGCGGCTCCCAAAGAACAAGGAAGCGGACCTCACACCCCCAGGCTTGGCCCGGGAGACGCCAGGCTCCCAGGAGATAGAAGATGGAGATGAGGACATGGAGCTGGAGGAACAAGACCTCGCTGGAGTGGATCTGGATCACCTTGAGCATGCCTACAGGCACCAGAAACTCTACACCATACCTAGGGATCGACTGAGGAAAGTGCACAAGGTATTTCTCAATTCCTCTGCAGGATCTTCAGCCCGGGCTAGCAAAGCCCTAGGAATCCAGGGAAGTCAGACAAAAAACCCAAATAAAGGCCAAAAAGACGAGAAGAAAAGAGGCAGGAAATCCACAAACAAGCTCATACAGGAAATCGGGAACTTTATGGTAAACTCGGGGCAGATCCACCTGATCTCGGACAACTTCCCACCTCTCCCCACCCCCCCGTCGTCATGAAGATCATATCCTGGAATATTAGAGGCCTTAATGGACGTAGCAAACAAAAAATGCTACGTGAACTGATCATAGTGGAAACCCCAGACGTTGTACTGTTACAAGAAACAAAATGTACCTCAGAAGACATAGATCGCCTACTTCCTTATTGCTGGAGACATGGAAGAGCGGTTTCAATAGACGCCACAGGTATGGCTGGAGGAGTTGCTATCCTCTGGAATACCAATGTTGTACTGATGGAAAACTTTTATACTACCAAATGGTCTATCACAGCATAGTATAGGCTCATCGGCTCTAACAAGCCTGGACATCTAACCAATATATATGGCCCGGCCAGCCCAAGGGACAAACAGGCTTTCCTCAGAAGCTTGAGACACTTATCCGGCCTAACAGAGCATGATAGATGGATCCTTGGCGGGGATTTTAACATCATCCGCAGCCTGGAGGAAAAAAAAGGGGGCTCAAGACGACTGGACCAAGACTCCTGCGACTTCAACAGTCTAATAGATGATCTTCGTCTAATTGATTTGGAGGTCAACAACGACATTCACACCTGGACAAATAGAAGAACGGGGGTGCATCAAATAGCATGCAAACTAGATCGCTTCCTCATATCGAAACCTCTGATGATGGACGACACGACAATGGAATCTACGATCTTGAATCTCCCTGGATCAGATCACTGGCCCATACGATTATGGATGAATGTTCCAGCCACTCCTGGAAAGAAACCTTTCCGATTTGAACAGTTCTGGCTAGATCACCCGGATTTCCAGGCAAACATCCAGGACTGGTGGAGGCAGGCAGAGATACCACAAGGATCCAAAATGTATCGATTCCAGCAGAAGCTAAAGAATCTTAAGCAAATGCTTAAACTCTGGAATACGCAAACTTTCGGCAGCATCTTCGACTCACAAAAATAGCTGTCCAGACAAATGGATGAGATATAGCTCCAGATCAGGGAGCAAGGGTTAACAAATGAGCTAAAAGCATAGGAACTCAAAGTAGCCCAACAAATCGAAGATAGGAAGAGACAGGAAGAGATATTGTGGAAGCAGAAATCGCGTATCCAATGGCTCAAGGAAGGGGAACGCAACACCAAGTTATTTTATCGAACTGTTGTCCAGAGAAGGCACTCCAACAAGATCACACATCTCATCTCGGATGAAGGAGAAACCCTTCACTCTCATGTTGATTTGGAAACAAACCTGATCAACTATTTTCAAAACCTCCTCACAGAGCCCATCCCGGATAGACAGGCAACAATCAACAAGATTACAAGGAATATACCCTCGCTTGTAACTCAGGAGCAAAACGTTGCTCTGCTCCGACCCTTCACCATTGAAGAGGTAGATCAAGCATTGCAAGACACCCCCAAGTGCAAGGCCCCAGGCCCTGATGGCTTCACAAGCGACTTTTTTCACTATTGCTGGCCAATGATTAGAACAGAGGTCTGGGAAATTCTGGAGGATTCCCGAGTCATAGGAAAAGTCCTTCAAGCTCTCAATGCCACTTTTCTCACCTTAGTTCCCAAAGAGGGGCATGCACATCAGGCCAAGCAGTACCGACCTATTGCTCTCTACAATGTGATCTACAAACTCCTTACAAAGGTAATAGCCCGGAGACTCAAGCTGATCTTACCAACTATCATTTCCCTGGAGCAATCGGGATATGTTGAGGGTAGGCAAATCTTGGATAGCATCATCTTGGCTCATGAAGTAATTCACTCCTTGCGAAAACCAAAACCCCAGGTATGCTCCTCAAATTAGACCTCTCTAAAGCCTTTGACAAGATAAGCTAGGAGTACATGAGAGCAATGCTCTTGGCTTTTGGTTTCAACCAAACCTGGGTAACTTGGATTTTAAATTTAACTTCCTCGGCCTTCTTCTCTCTACTTATCAATGTTGTACCCTCGAGGCCCTTCTCCCCATCAAGAGGAATTAGACAGGGAGATCCCCTTTTCCCCTTCCTCTTCATTATCTTGGCCAAAGGACTCAGTCACTCCATCCATGCTGCAATAGAACAGAACCTCCTAACAGGCTTACCCCTGCATGGAATTTCTCCCCCTATCTCGCATAGCCAGTTTGTGGATGACACGTTCTTAATGGGCAGCCCTACTGTGCGAGAAGCTATCTCTCTTCAGGAGATTCTCCAAACCTTTTCTGAGGCCTCAGGACTGGACTGTAACAAGGACAAATCCCAAATCTTCTTCTTTAATACGCCTCCTTAGATCCAGAGACACATCTCCGATATACTCGGTTTCAACAGAAGCTCCCTTCCGTCCAAATACCTTGGCATTCCATTGATTGACAACGCGCTCCGGAACTCCTCCTGGGAGCACCTTTTATCCTCCTTCTCCAAAAGACTTTCCTCCTGGACCTATAGGGCCCTGAACTTACTAAGTCGCCTCATTCTGCTCAAAGTTTCTCTACAAGCTCTCCCGATCTATGCTTTCTTTGCGCTGGCTGCCCCAAAGTTCGTCCTCACCACCATCAAAAACTTACAAAGAAACTTTATCTGGCAGGGCCTCAACAAAGAGAAGAAGATAGCTCTAGTTAGTTGGGAAAATCTCTGTCGACCCAAAAAACAAGGAGGATTGGGAGTAAGAGATCCCTCTATAATGAACAAGGTTCTCAGCGCCAAAATTTGGTGGCCCTGGCTAAAAAACCCAGGTGATCTTTGGGCTAGACTGTGGAGGAAGAAATATACCCCCAATACGGCAGAGAAAAACCTAATCAGATGGAATGGAGACAACCCAGGCTCTCTAATTTGGACAGCGGCCAAGCAGAACAGACAGTTGGTCACCCAGCATGCTTTCTGGGAGATAGGGAATGGGGAAACGACTCTGTTCTGGCAAGATTCCTGGTAGCAATGGCCATCCCTGAGCGCTGAGGATTGGGCCCGTGACATCTGTACCCAAGCTACACGGACATGCCTGACAAGAGTAGCGGATTACTGGAAGGACAATCCCATGGAGGACACCTGGCGATGCTGGCATCTGGATAGGGAGTGCATGAACCTCAGGGAGCAGGACGATTTGGCACCTATGCAAGCGGAGCTGACTAAACGGAGAATACCCATAATTGCAGGTGAGGATATTCTTCGATGGGGCTACATGCCACAGGTCTTCTTTAGCAAGCGGGAAGCCTATCAGATAAAAGCTCAGTCGAACCCCTCCCCAGATTCGGAAGTTTGGGGAAAAATCTGGAATCTTAAGCACTGGCCGAAAATCACGCTTTTCCTATGGCTGGTCTCTCACTCAAGCATTCTAACCTGGGACAATCTCCTGAAAAGAGGTTTTGTGGGACCCTCCTTATGCATATTGTGTGGAGAGGCTGAGGAAACCATGAATCATCTCCTCAACACTTGCCCTTACACAGCTCAAATTTGGGATCAAGTAGCGATCATCATGCGCACCTCGGATCGCCTCAGAGATAGCATCCTAGCAACCATTACGAATTGGAGAGATCAGGATTTCCAGTTCCCCCTCCTCAATCGAATCTGGAAACTTCTACCTGGCTTTATCCTTTGGCAAACTTGGAAAGAAAGAAATAGGAGAATTTTCAGAAACACCTCTCTCCCATGGCAACAGTGCTGGAGTCAATGCTATCGCAACATCATGGAAACTCTCCACCTCAGGAATTGGTCGGATGCAGATTCATCTTCCTCTCCCTCGGAGCTCACCATACTCCGATACTGGACCCCTCTTCCCACTCTTCAGACTCGCCCCCCTTCTTCCACCAGCCCTTCGAGTAGCCCCTCCTTCTGGTCCCCTCCTCCAGAGGATTTTGTTAAGATAAATTTCGACGGAGCCTCTAAAGGAAATCCTGGCTCCACTGGGTATGGGGTGGTCTTTCATAATCACCATGGGCACATCCTTGAAATAGTGGCAGGATCCCTTGGGCATATTACGACCAATGTAGCAGAACTTTGGGGACTCATCAAGGGACTGCAATTGGCCATCAAAAGTAATTACACAAAGGTGATCGTAGAGGGGGACTCTCAAGTCATCATCAGCCTACTGAGCCGAATCTTAAATGGGGCAAAACCGGACAGTATCTCGCCCAGCTGGAGACTGTCACATGGCTTGCATATCATCGCAGGTTTACTTAATCCAAATCAGGTCATCATTCCCACACACATCAGAAGGAAGGCAAATCAATTTGTTGATGAACTCGCTAATTTGGGTGCCAACTGGAGAGAACCAGACCTTCACTGTCATGCAAGCCAGGATCAAAATCACCCTATCCTCCAGCAGTGTATTCGCAAGGCTGGAATGATAGATGCCCCACCGGATGGGGTGTCAGAGAGGTCATCGTGGCGGGAGCTGACCGAAGGTACTAGGCGTCGTGGCATGGAGCCACGTGATGGGATTGTGCCACAGCCCATCGCCCCACCTGAAATTTAAATGGCGTTTATGGCAATATGAGGGTGCATTTACGCAGAAGTCCTTTCCCCTCGCTGCGATTTTGAATGAATTGGTTCATGATGGATGCGGTTCACTTATGTTCGTTGTTTGCAGGGCTCCTCCCTACACAACTTAAGTTTATTCCGACGCTCCTCCACTGGAGCGAGCTAGCCCCTGCCATTCCCCTCCACCAGGCGACCTTTGTTCTTTCTGCCAGCTGCACCGGGCATCCAATGATGAGGCCAAGAGGCAGACCGAGGCGGGGTTCTCCCTGGAAGCCTCGGAGGCCCCCGATTACACCTTTGGACTCGACCTCTGATGATTCCTCCCCTCGCGATCAGTCTGACTTTGCTTCTATCTCTCTGCAAGTTCCGCAGTTCAGCTCCATGGTCGTAATTCCGCGAACTCCAATTTCACTCCTTCAGCTTTTTCAAGACTCCCCAGCTACCCCTCCTAACCCCGTGCCCTCCCATGACCCTCCGGGCAACCTGGATTGCAGCCCTTCTCCACAGGGGACACCTACGACGGCAGGACCTCACTCCCAGGATTCCTTTGACAGAGAGCAATTCAGGAACAGCCTGTCTGTACTGCACAATCTGGTTTTTGAACTCAGGCAGGAGGTGGCGGATTTACACTTTCATGTACAGCCTACGGACGTAAAGGTGGCAAGTTTCCTCCAAATTCTCTCGTCCATGCATGCAGCCCTGTTCCCGGATCCTGTCGAAGCCGATAAAGATGAAGGTCAGCACAACGTGCCGAGCCCAGTAGACATGATCAGGCAGAAGGAGGCGCGCGAGGACGACACCAAGGGAGCTGAGCGCAGCAAGGTAGATGACCAGCAGTGGAGCGACGAGACAACGTATATTGAGGAAGAGCCTTGGCCAGGAGACCTTCAAGCCACGCGGACCAGCTACCTGCCAGGATTCTAAGTTTTAAGTGTTTAGGTGCCTAAGTTTTAAGTGTTTAGCTGTCAAGTCCTCTCAGGTTTAGATTGTAGATGATAAACAATATAAATACTCTCTTACTGGTTTCACTTATGACTTGGTGGATTACTGGGTTGGTTGGGCTGGTTGGACTGGTTTCCCCATGGCTGGGGCAGTCCAGTAACTACAGCTTGAACATCTTTGTATTTTTCTATCCTGTTTCGGTTTTTGAAAGCTCTTAATATACATACACTCTTATTTACAAAAAAAATAAAATAATAATCTATTTTTTAAGGTTACGGCCAAGCCAAACACCTAATTGGTGTATGAAACCCTCTTGTTTATGGGACAAGGGACCCCCTCCACCCAACGATTTGACATATATACCCTACCCCCCTCTAGATTTGAACTTGTGACCTCTTAAGAGGAAACACATGTTCTTAACCATTAGGCCCACTCAGGCTGTAAAATATGAAAATATGAAAGAATAATAAACATTAACCTTAGTTTTCTTTGTTGAATAATATTAGCCATGAGGAATTCTATATCTCAAACTATACAAAGACCACATAACAGTCACACCTGCTACATAGTTAAAGTTTGAAAGTACGTGGATAACATGTGGAAACAATATGCATGTAACTAAGTTGATGACTTCTAAGTCGCCTTGCACCTGAAGACAATGTAGGAGGTGAATTGGCATTTCAAATTGCACTTTTGTACTCAGGTATGCATGGTCAGTTGATGGAGGAAAGGCACTTTTGGCCTGGCTGCATCTTTTGTTGCAACATAAGTTTGAGAGATCGCTTAAATTGAAAGGCATGAGAAAAACCTTTGTCCATCAAGCCACCTTAATATTCTCCCTTTTCAAATTTATCTCGCAGGAACTAAACTGTCATACAACATTTATTAAACATGTGGAAGTGATCGAACTTGAAACACCATTTATATGAATTGTTATTTAAGTATATATCTTTCTTTTTTAATAAATTGATTATGACAATCTTTTAATATTTTAAAATAGTATATATATATATATATATATATATATATATATATATATATATTTATATATATATATATATATATATATATATATTTATATTGGTTGTCTCTTTTTGAACACTAATTAAATTTCATAGTGAAAATTAAATGAAAACAATATTGAATATATTGTCCTTAAAAGATTTTGATTACATGGAACATTTCCATGTAATGTTGATATTTTATGTTATAATACTCAAATATTTTTATTTTCTTTCAATTTAAATTTATACAAAATTAGAATGAATTTTATCTAAAGTTTATATTTTTATTTTCTTTCAATTTAAATTTATACAAAATTAAAATGAATTTTATCTAAAGTTTATAATATCATTAAAGTGATTATAGTTTTGCATTTAACATTGACATTGTATATATTATCAATAATCAAATTAAATAGTATCAAAATCATTAAAGTGATCACGATTTTGCATTAATACATTTAGTTTACAATCTTTTACATCCCAAAAACATGATAAATCTTAATATATTATAATATCATTAAAGCGATCATGGTTTTGCATTTAACATTGACATTTTATATATTATCAATATCGTTAAAGTGATCATGGTTTTGCATTAATAGATTTAGTTTTACATCCCAAAAACATGATAAATCTTAATATATTCTAATATCATTAAAGTGATATGGTTTTGCATTAATAAATTTAGTTTGCAATTTTTTACATCCCAAAAACATGATAAATCTTAATATATTCTAATATCATTAAAGCGATCATGGTTTTGCATTTAACATTGACATTTTATATATTATTAATATCCTTAAATAGTACCAATATCATTAAATTGATCATGGTTTTGCATTAATAGATTTAGTTTGCAATCTTTTACATCTCAAAAACATGATAAATCTTAATATATTATAATATCATTAAAGTGATCATAGTTTTGCATTTAACATTGACATTTTATATATCATCAATATCCTTATCAATATCATTGAAGTTACATCCCAAAAACAAGAGTAAGTGGAGGGGATTTGAACTCAAAACCTCATCAAACATAACACTTCATATCACGACACTTGCCAATTAAACTGCTCCATGAAACTAATTCAAATCAAATATATTAAATATACAGAAAAATAGATTTATTTTTTCACCTATATTTTTATAAAAAAAATTACATACTTCATCCCAATCCCAATCCCAAAATCATATAATGGAATTTAAAAATCAAAAATCTATTTTGTATTTTTTTATTGATGATGATGATGATGATTAACGTCCACTAAGACCTAATTGGTCTATCAGACCTTAAGAGGGTAAGTGATTACTTGTGATTCTTTAGAATTTTGTTTCTATGCTCGAAAAGCATTAAGAAAAGCTTTCCAAAATCACCATACTTTTGTTGAATTAAAAGATTAAGAAGGTTGATAATGTGATCAAAACATGTAATATATATAAAACAAGACTCTATTTATTAAAGAGAAAGTATAAAATGAGATTACTTTTTCAAAAAATAATGATAAATACTTTAATATTTATCCCTAAAATCTAGTATTGACCATGTCCTTTCCATCACGGTTGACATTGAAAATGAACAAAACATTCAATTTCAATATACAATTTTAATATTAAAATTGTTTTGTACTTATTTCCATATTTTCATTATACAACATAGGTAAATGTTTCAAAATATATTGAATGGTTGAATATTTTTGTCATAGGCATATCTAAGTTTATTAGATTTATACTTAGATTTTATTAGAAAAGTTAAAATGTATTATTTCAAAAAATTTCAAATGAATATTTGTTTTCATTAATTTTAATTTTAAAGTTTAAATAAAAATTTTCATTTTTTTTTATATTTATTAGATATTTATTTTTTTAAATAATATAATTTTATTTGTTACGATGGTACTTTCTTAATAATAATATAACATAGAGGGGTGGTAGGTGTGGGGGGAAATCGTCTTTGATTTTGATGGACAAAAGATCGTGGACTACTCCTAGGGGCTAGGGAAGACCACTAATAATAAAGCGAAAAGTCTTGTAGTTTACATGGCGCTCCAAATCACACACTTGAGAAACATCCACAACCTTACCGTTCTTGGAGAATTTGAACTACTAATAAAGGATATCCTCGGCCAAACAACTTCTTCCATCCAAACTCTCAGTGTCCTTCATTCCTGAACTAAAACCTTGGAACGACAATTCACCAAGATCCACTTCTTCCACATCCTTCGCTCCCAGAACCAGGAAGTTGGCCGCTTAGCTAAATCAACAAAGAGTCTGGAACAGAGCCAACTTTTCCTAAATCAAATATAAACCCATGTGTGTCTCCCTTAACTCCCCCCAACTTAGACGGTCTCCCTATTCTAACCTAGATCTAACCCTCTTCAGAACTCTCGTTTACCCCTTCTCCCCTTCTCCCCTCTTCCCTTCTCCCCTTCCCCCCTTCCCAACCTTCCTTGCTGGACTCCTCCATCCCCTCCCCCCATCTGGGCCTTTCCCCTCGTCACGTGGCTCCATCCCCATGACCACGTTCCCCCACCCTTCTCCCTTGTCCCACCTTCCCCTCTTTATGTTCCTCAGCATAAGTCCTCGATAGTTCCATCGTACCCTTTGACTCCCTTCCCAACAACCATGGCGTCATCTCCCTTTCTCTTCTCTGTTAGATATCTCGTCGGCTTGTGGGAAATTCAAACCTCCTGTACTTTCAAGTGTGCACAGGCATTCTTCCTCCCACAAATATGGAAAAATATTTGCTCCCCTCCAAGAACATTTATGCATTTCTCCAACGAACTCCAGGACATTGTGCTTTTGTGCCCTCTTACCATCATGTTGCGGAGATCCAGAGCCCCCTGCACCTACCCGTCCCGCGTCTCTGAGGAACTTAGAGAGAAATTTCGATCTCTGCGAATGGATGTCAAGTGTGCAGAAGAAAGAATATATTCACGTCTTAAGGATTTTGAAAGGGAAAATCAGGAGCTGCAGAACGATATTGCCAACTTACAAGGCTAGTTGCATCAACAAGAATTCATGCATACTCAAGAGCTTGTAGTAGCTCTGCGTGGGATCAATAGGAACACCAGGCATATTGGAGAACTCGCTCATCATATGGGAAATCCATTCGATCACCCCCAACATCCAACAAATTCCAATGAATCAACTGGCTCAAGGCTCCCCTCAACTTTTCACTCTGCAGCAAGCAACTTGCATCCTTTGGTTCCTCCTGCTTCATCGATGGCTCCAACACAGTCCAACCCAGGAGAAGGAAACCAACAACCAGAAGCAAATCCAACAATTTTCCAAGAGGATTCAGAAGCTTTTCATAATCTCTAGACATGTTTTTTGATGAATTGTAATTTTTTGTTAATTTTGTCTACATATGTAGCCATTTTTACATGGCAAATTAGTAGCTCCCACTGGACCAGTTCCACTAGCTCAATTAGAATGCACCAGTCAAATAGATTTCTAGGAATAGTACAGAGAATTCAATACTCTGTTCCTTGTAATGTGTGACGACACAAACCTCTTTTTTAATATAAATTATCAATTGTTTCTATTAAAAATATATATAATATAACATAGGTAGATATGGAAAATATGGAAAAAAATCTTTATGCAAGATCGAAATCTAAGTAGTGGAACAATATTAAAATAAATATTTTAATTTCAATTTTATGATGATGATGATGGTTAACATCCACTTACACTAAAATTGGTTTATCGAACCTTAAGAAAAGTAAGAGATTACTTGGATTTCTTTAAAATGTTATTTCGATGCTTGAAAAGCATTAAGAGAAGCATTCCAAGATCACTAAAGTTTTGATGACTTAGAAGGTTAGGAAGGTCTGTATTGTGACAAATATTTTGAAATTGGGATGTAATATGGGTATACATAGGGCATTCTAGGAGAAAGTGATTTTCATCTTCAACCCTCTTGGTGTCACAAAGGTGATACATTCTTTCTTGCCATGGTGTTTTGGGGATTTCTCAATGCCCAGTTTCACTATGTAACTCACGAGAATTAGTTCTCGTTTTAGCAATATTGATTCTCTTCTTTATGTTATTAAAAACAAAGAGATATTTTTGATCTTCAAGGTTAGGGTTAACTGCCTCCTTAAAATATTTTAATTTTTTTTATCATCTAATTATTTATCATACTATAGATTCTCCTTCAATTTAGCTTGCACAATATTTGTAATATCATCGATATTCTGCATAATAACTTCTTCTTTTATTCCCTAATGTTTTAACCAAGGCTTGGCATCATTATGCCATCCCCACTTTTGTTGGTGATTTTGGCTAGAGTTTGAAGCAATTTTGGGGATCCTCTTATTATCCATGTTGTTTAGCTTGTTCTTGTACATTAAAAACCTAATCATAGTTGTGCTCTCAATGGGGGAAAGACTCGCTTCGATGAGGAGGATAAGAAAGAATGTATTGCCCTTAATTTTGAGATTATAAGTTATAAAATTCTTTTGGATATGCTTTATCTTTCTCTAAGATTCTCTAGAAATACAACATACCCAAACTTCACATCCATATAAGATAACAAAAATGACAAGAGTCTAATTTTTTTTTTCTTATTTCACTATAAAAATAAAAATGTAAAATTATTATAATTTTTTAGAAAAATTGTTTAAAGTGATTAAGCTATAAAAACCAATAAAATTATATTTTATATTATTAAAGATAAAATATATTATAATTTATTTTTTTTATAATTAACTGATGTTATATTTTATATTATTAAAAGTACATACCAAAATGAGAATCTCAAAATTACAAATTTGTTTATAATAATGTGTTTTTATTAGTTTTCTTAAGAATTTCGATATGAAAAATTATGAATATTGATTTTGATATTAATAATATTCATTATTATATAATATATTATTAATATGAATATTCATAATATGGACATATTATGAATATTGATATTGATATTAATAACCTTCATTGTTATGTAATATATTATTAAAAGTGGCGCATATTAAAAATAGTGCATGCCAAATTTTACAAATTTGCTCTTCTAAATATATTTTTGAGTTAGATTAATTAAAAAAATTCATGTAAAGATCATGAATATTGATTTTTATATTAACATCATTCATTGTCCAGTATTATATTATTTAGAGTAGGGTATGTTAAAAAGAATGTATGCTAAATTTTACCAATTAACTTTTCCTAATGTGTTTAAAGGTTTATTTCTTTATGAAAATTATGAATATTAATATTGAGGTTGATAATATCATTTATGTTCTTTAAGTTAATATTTAAAAAGGTAACTTTGATTTATAAAATTGGGAAATATAAAAGTTTTATAATATATTATTTTTTTATTAAATAATAATAATAATAATCTATTTTTAACGATTTGACTGGTAAAGTCTACGAAGATATACATACCCTACCCCCCTCTGGATTTGAACTTGTGACCTTTTAAGAGGAAACACATGTTCTTAACCATGTTCTTAATTATTAATGATTTAGTAAGAGTTCATGGATTCAAGTATCCCTGATAGTTGTTTTTATAAATATTAGTTGGTCTCACTTGATGTCGATGTCGAACCAAGTTGCCAAAAATCACCTCAAAGATTTTAATCCAACTTTTTTTTAAACATATGATAATTATTGCAAAATAAAAAATAATAGAAAAGCTATCTACTTTGTAAAACTCAATTAAATTATTATTTTTTAATTAAAATTAAATAGTCAATGACAATTTCCTTGTATATAATAACAATATATATTATAATATAATAACAAATTTCTAAATTTGAATGTTGATTTTTGTGTAAAGCATACATAATACAAGTTACAAATTCTATAGTAGATGGAGGTTGAAACTTGCAAGTTGCAAGCATAACACATTGCATAAGTTACAAATATTATAGCACTTGTTGAGCAACACATGCACGCTCACAACTTACAAATAGTGAGTTGAAAAGTGAAGGTTGAGGGGGAAGAAAAGATCAAGGATTTAGAAACACTACCCAAAACCAGCATGCAACTATCCATAGAGGTAAGACTCATTAATATTAAATTGCAATTGCAGTGATGAAAATTGTCTTCCTTTGGATGAAGCTAGAAAACATCTTCTTGCACACTTTTTTTTCATTATATTTGGTTTTTGAGAATCCATATTTGTCTCCCTTAATCTTGATAATAAGAATAAACATGGGTGTTGCCTACCTCTCACAAACTCTATTTTATTTAGTTGATATTTAAGAAAACAATTCCAAAATGATTCAATGATATTTATTATTTTTACAACAACCATTAGTAACTACTTTTTTCCTTTTCCTCTAGGTTGTAGCTATCTTGACATCTTTTCATGCATACTACTTAATGTTTGGTCTATTGTTTTTTTTTATAGTGATTGGATCTATGCGGAATTGAGGCATCTTTTTATGCATACTACTTAGTGTTTGGTTTATTGTTTTTTTATAGTGATTGGATCTATACAGAATTGAGACATAGAAAGAAGTTGAAAACTCTTATTTGGTGATTTTCAAAATTGAAACTATACACTGCTATATCAAGGTAATCTGCTTATTTTTTTAATGATATTGTTTTTTAATAATCTTATGTTAAATATAATTTCATAATAATTTTATATTTTACATGAAATGACACATAAAATTTCACGAAAAAAAACACTTTTAAAAAAAAACACTCTTATAAAAAATTTAATTGACAGATAAGAGTACCACGTCAAATTTATACACTGCTTCCATTCCCCTCATTTTGACCCAACCAGCCATAAAGACCAAATAATTAAAATTGGAATGAAAAACGGTGCCCATAATGGAGCCTTGAATAGTAGATTTAACTCACAAATAAAAATAGTGCTTCGATACAAAATTAATGTCTCGACATGTGACATCAATGAGTGAGGGAGGGTATGGCGGCAGCATCAACGGCTAAGTGTCAGAGAAAGATGCTTTAACATGCCCCAAAAAATCATATATTTTAAATTTTATAATTATATAAAATTTTTGGATAGCAATATTTATCATAATTTAATAATTAATCAATAATAAAGATATTTATCTGTTATAATTTAATGGTTACTCGATACATTCATCCCGAATTATTACTTCATCATCATTATTTAAAAAAAAAACTATATTACCTATTTAATTTTTCATATTACATTATAATTAAAAAATTGAAATTATTACCTCATTTCAATTATTTAAAAAAACTATATCATCATTAATTATTTTTTTTAGAATATTATAATAAAATGGAAAAAAAGCTATTTACTTATACTCTTTGTTTAAAAAAAAAACTATATTACCTATTTAATTTTTCATATTACATTATAATTAAAAAATTGAAATTATTACCTCATTTCAATTATTTAAAAAAACTATATCATCATTAATTATTTTTTTTAGAATATTATAATAAAAAATGGAAAAACAACTATTTACTTATACTCTTTGAGAGTTTGTAAAAAAACCAATAAACTTGAAACTTTTGACTTTCCGGGTGGAATATGTATTATATTATAAAAATATCCAAAAATTGTTATTGTTTTTAAGGTTAAGGTCCGTCCAGCGATTTGACTGGTAAAGTCTACGAAGGTATACATACCCTACCCCCTCTAGATTTGAACCTGAAACCTCTTAAGAAGAAACACATGTTCTTAACCATTAGGCCCACTCAAACTATATATAATGATCAACCAATAAATATAAATATATATATATATATATATATAGTGATCAACCAAAAAAGTGATTAAAAATATTAAACAAATGTTGCACTCTCTATCCTCGTAAACGAGTTAAGGGCATGAGCTGAAGTAGATCCACCATACAAGATATTATTCTCCTACCGAATTATTCCGAGGTGCTTGAATTTATTTTAGTGTTATAGCTGCACAAAGAGATACCAATACCTAAATATATTCATTTTAAAAAGAAAAAAATATAAGTAGGACCCCATTGTGTGCATGTATGTACAACTTCCTATAAGTGGGACCCTATTTGCGTGCATGTGCATAACTATATCTTCTTTGTTATGGTTGAGTGGGCAGCAAGAGACATCTTTGATATTATAGTTAAACTATTGAAATCCATGTTCAAGCTTTATGGAACAAAAGTGGTTCAAATAATTATTGCACTCACATAAAGCACCCACAAGCCTTGATATGCCACGTGGCCACCCCTAAATCCTTCCTCTCCTTGACATTCTAGTCCAATTTATTATTTATCAGTGACAACAAATTCAGTACAAGATTGCTAACATTAAGCTTCAACTTATTATTATAGTCAATTTATTATTTATGAGTGGCAACAAATTCAATACAAGATCGTTAACATTAAGCTTCAACTTATTATTATAGTTAGCNTTTAAAAAAAAAACTATATTACCTATTTAATTTTTCATATTACATTATAATTAAAAAATTGAAATTATTACCTCATTTCAATTATTTAAAAAAACTATATCATCATTAATTATTTTTTTTAGAATATTATAATAAAAAATGGAAAAACAACTATTTACTTATACTCTTTGAGAGTTTGTAAAAAAACCAATAAACTTGAAACTTTTGACTTTCCGGGTGGAATATGTATTATATTATAAAAATATCCAAAAATTGTTATTGTTTTTAAGGTTAAGGTCCGTCCAGCGATTTGACTGGTAAAGTCTACGAAGGTATACATACCCTACCCCCTCTAGATTTGAACCTGAAACCTCTTAAGAAGAAACACATGTTCTTAACCATTAGGCCCACTCAAACTATATATAATGATCAACCAATAAATATAAATATATATATATATATATATATAGTGATCAACCAAAAAAGTGATTAAAAATATTAAACAAATGTTGCACTCTCTATCCTCGTAAACGAGTTAAGGGCATGAGCTGAAGTAGATCCACCATACAAGATATTATTCTCCTACCGAATTATTCCGAGGTGCTTGAATTTATTTTAGTGTTATAGCTGCACAAAGAGATACCAATACCTAAATATATTCATTTTAAAAAGAAAAAAATATAAGTAGGACCCCATTGTGTGCATGTATGTACAACTTCCTATAAGTGGGACCCTATTTGCGTGCATGTGCATAACTATATCTTCTTTGTTATGGTTGAGTGGGCAGCAAGAGACATCTTTGATATTATAGTTAAACTATTGAAATCCATGTTCAAGCTTTATGGAACAAAAGTGGTTCAAATAATTATTGCACTCACATAAAGCACCCACAAGCCTTGATATGCCACGTGGCCACCCCTAAATCCTTCCTCTCCTTGACATTCTAGTCCAATTTATTATTTATCAGTGACAACAAATTCAGTACAAGATTGCTAACATTAAGCTTCAACTTATTATTATAGTCAATTTATTATTTATGAGTGGCAACAAATTCAATACAAGATCGTTAACATTAAGCTTCAACTTATTATTATAGTTAGCATCATTCCCAAAAGCATTTTCATTTATGAGATTCTCCCGAACCTCCATTTATTGTTTCAATTTAATCTTCACTCTCCTCGAATTCGGTGATGGGAAATGTATCACAATGCTTAAAACCATGGATGTATGATTTTGGATAATATTCTATATATAGAATGACAATCTATATTGAAAAACATATGAAAAACATATTTTGTGATTGAAAAATGATATTTTTCACAATTCAATGAATCAATTTTAAAGGTGTTGTTTAATTGTTTTACGTTTTGTTTTTTTTTTGTCGAAATTCAGCGACATAAATGTTGATATTATGGTAGTTGTGGGAGGTATTTACCTTCACGTGTAAACCTAATGAGAATAGAATATTCCAGAAAGCAAGAAGAAACCTTAATGAGTTGGCTAATAACCCTAGAAGACATGTCGGCTCAAGAGGATAATTTATATTAGGTTATTAGCCTCCAAGAGAAAAAGTTGGCCAGAAGAATTAATATATACTGAACAGACAGATACCCAGAATGAGAAGTCGGCCCAGGCAGTTAGCTAGAATTAGTATAAATACAGGAGGCTAATTCTCATTCTGGCAAGCAGTCTCAGAATTGCAGAGCAACACTTGTGTGCACTGCAGTGCCCAGTTTTGTGCGCAGGTTTGAGAAGAACTGCCATTGCAACTTGTAGATCACGTTTGGTTTGGACTATCTCTTGGTTAGGGTTTGGACTATCTGATCAGCTCTTGTTGGTGCGCTATTCTTGGGGAAAGGAGCGCTACCCTTTGTTTGGCTATCTAGCCTAGGGTTTGCTTCTAGAGTGATTCTTTGTCAAGGTTAAGGTGCTCGGAGGGTGGCTTCGGCCTATGGTTGGGTGACAATAGTGACATTGTCAATGGTAAAACAAGCACATCCATTATATTCTAACAGGTTATGGACCCACACCTCCTTCATTCAGTCTAACCGCTGGAAGAAAACATAGCTAGAAGGATATTAAGCTCATTGAAGCACTGTCGCTAGGGTTTCTAGCAGGAGCAGTCACCAAAGCACTGTCGCTAGGGTTACTAGTAGGTGCAGTTGCAGAAACCCTAATCCTCTCGTTGAGGCACCTTAATTGAAGGGATTGACCTAACTTCCAGATAGATCAGTGCACCCTAGCCTAGCGCATTTCCTGGTACTCTCAGCAAGCCAAGATGTCAAGTTTGAGTTTTTGGTCAGATCTAGGGTTGACCAAGTCAAAGTGGCCATTACTTACTCTATGAAGTCAAAAAACAAGTTAGATGGAGCTTCTAACTTCAGAGCGTGGAAGACAAGGATTGACCTCATCCTTGCCAAGAATAAAGTGTTGGATATCGTGAAACCAGAGTTTGAAGAAGAAAAAGAGAAGGAACTGCAGAATGTTGCAGCTATGGAAAAGTTCAAAGACGGTGACATCAATGCCATGAGTATCATAGTGGACTCCATAAAAGACCACTTGATACCCTACATCTCCCATATTGACTCATCAAAGAAGATGTACGATGCCCTAACAAACCTCTTCTCAGTCAGAAACTTTGGACAAGTAATAAGTCTGAAGAATGAGCTTTGTGACATGAAGATGAATGATGATGACAACATAACATCATACTTTGTGTGAATCTCTCAATTAAGAGATGAACTACAAGCTATTGAAGATATCATTTCAGAAAAAGAATTGGTAAACATAGTACTCAATGGTCTTCCCAAGACATGGGATGCATTTGCCGCAAGCATGAACACAAGGAAGGAGTATCCTACATTTGAAGAACTTTGGACTTCTTGTGCTCAATAAGAATCCAGGATCAGTGCAAAAGAGAAACCCTAAAAGAAGTACGATGATCAAGCCTTCACAACAAGATTCAAGAATTTCAGCAACAAAATGAAGTTTGGTTCAAGGAGGAAGCCAAATAAAGATAAAGACATTTCAGAAGTACAATGCTTCAACTGTCGAAAGTATGTTCACTACAAGAATCATTGTCCCGAGCTAAAGAAAAGGAAGGAGAAACATGAAGCATCAGTTGCCGAAGGAAAGGAAACCACAAAGAAGACTAAGCAGGATGAAAGAGACTTCTTCTTCTGAAGGTAACAATACTCTTCTTAGTTCTTGTACATATCTTGTTTGCATAAGTCTCTGTACATATCTTGTATATCTATCTCTTAAAAGATAATATGTTTCAAGAAGAACTATATCTATGGAAGAACAACAAGATAAGGATTGCTATCACTATACAAGAAATGATGAAATATATCAAACAAATCTTGTGGAAGCTATTACAAGATAAGCCGAAATCAGAATCAATCTTGAAGAAACCTAGAAGAAAGAAGTCAGCAATCAAGAGAAAATTGGAGAAAGACTTATGACGCTTTGCAGAAGACAATAAGGATGCAGACGGAAATGTGGACTCTCCTAGATGGAGGGAGTCGATTATATATCACCATAAAGAAGAGCATGTATTCATACATGAAGCAAGGATTAGGAGGGAGCTAATCCTACGACCCATTGAAGATGATGAAGTATATATCCATGGTAACAAACATGAAAAGTAGTACGTGTTCAGTTCGACCTTAGAAGAAGTCTTCTTCAAAGAGAAGCCTTAAAGTATCCCTGGTTGTCCATTCACATCCGTGATCCTATGATGAAAGGAAAAAGTGGAATCTTTAGGGCATGAAATCAATAAGAAACTCCATGGACCCAAGAGCTAAAGAAAAACATGAAGAAGAACATAAAGATTCCAAGAAAGAAAGAGAATCCAGAATAACCAGTCATTGTATCGAGAATCACAATATTACCAGCCTGATATGAACTCACTAAAAGCAATCAAGCAGATGAACTGAAAGTCATGATGAAGAACAGTGTATGGAAGACTTATGAATGAAAGCATTGTGAGATCTAGAACTAGAGGTTCTCCCAGATGGAGGGAGAAGACTATGATGATTACTTGTTCCAGTAAACCAGACATATCTCTACATGAGTCATTATATCATCTGCAACATCCATTAGTTGGAATTCTACATCAGATAAATGCAAAGACTGTTCTCCAGAGCAATTGAACAAAGAGCGTATGAAGAGCAACCTCAAGACTTTGAGGCATACCAGAAAGAGGCCCTTGTATGCAAATGGAAAAAGATAACTTGGTGGAGAACCTCCAGTGCACAACAGAAGCGTGGTGAAGATTTTCTATAATAGAGATATTGTATCAAGATGATTACTCAATTGATCATATCTCGTGATGATAGAAGAAGTGCCACATGGATATGTTCCAGTGTTCCAAACAATGATATACTTTATTGATCAGAGCTACATGAAGCCTTCATAGAAAACCAATATTCCAGACCGAAGTACATTTGAAATCAAGCATTACATTATCCGTGATAAAGTCCAGAAAGGAGAAAGTGGTTCTCCAATACATATCTCCACAGATGAGAAGATAAGCAAACATTTTGGTAAAGCTTCTGTCCAAGATGAAAGAGTTTGCGTACTCAAGCTGGAGCTCGTGGAGACAACTTCCTTATTGAAAAAGGAAGAGATGAATCCTAGGTTGGGAGGGAGAACTGATGTATTATTGATTGATGGACAATCATTTTTCAGTTCGAAAAATGGTCCAGGATGAGCAGATTCTTTCCAGTTCGGAAAGTGGATTGAGATTTCTGATGGACAAACATTTTCTAGTTCAGAAAATGGTCCAGACTGTTGATGTACCATAGACAACGACTTCCCATTGTGGTTAACATGGGAAGTGGTCTAGGGAAGTCTCTCTTCTTGATGGTTACTCAAGAAGACTGGCCCACCTCGCCGAACAACTATTTCTCATTGTGGTTAACATGAGGAATGGTATGTTTTGGAGGTTGGAATAGGACAGTCTTTTCCTCTTGTGGTTAACAGAGGAAATGGTCTGGACAATCATTCCTTAGGGTGTATTCATTCTCTCCAGGTTGCACTTTGTTTAGTGCTGGAGGAATGGCCCAGGGTGGGGAATGGTCTAGGCTCAGCAATCAGGGACAAGCATTCCTTAGGGCAGATTCATTCTCTCTAGGTTACACTTTGTTTAGTGTCAGAGGAATGGCCCAGGGTGGGGAATGGTCCAGGCTCAAGAATCAGGACAATTATTCTTCCTTGCTTGAGAAGAATAGTCCAGATAGCTCATCATTGATGTCTTACCTTTTGAGGGAAGATGCTCTTCCGGGATCTCACAGATGTGAGTGGAAGAATAACCCATATGATTCATTTTATATCATAACAGTGTTTATGTGCAGGTTGATATCAAATGATTGTTATGAAGATTGTATGACGGTAGATATATACTACTGTGGTGGATGTGTTCCACTATTTGATCAAGTACTTGTGTGTTACTTGGCGTGGTAGTGTACCACTGGATTGTAGTTATGTACTACTATGGATAGACACAGTTGTGTTCTATTTTATTCTGATTTCCTTGAAGACTATCAACAGTATTGGAAATGAATATCAACTAGATGGATGATCAAAGAACAGAGATTTCCCAGACGAAAAATGGTTCAGAACATTTACTCTTCTAGGACATATGTCCAGATTAGAAGAATGACTCTTGTATCACTATGTGGTGTGAGTGACTTATCCAACATCATGTCTAATTACTCATATGGAGTATGGTTTCGAGAGATGATACGGCTGATGATACTAATGGTGATGATGGTGCTCATGATATGTTGATGCTACCGGGTGAATGGTATGTTCGTGCTCAAGACCATTACCTGTAATACCTCCCTAGCTAGGAGGGAGTGTTGATATTATGGTAGTTGCGGGAGGTATTTACCTCCACGTGTAAACCTGACGAGAATAGAATACTCTGAAAAGCAAGAAGAAACCCTAATGAGTTGGCTAATAACCCTAGAAGACATGTCGGCTCAAGAAGATAATTTATATTAGGTTATTAGCCTCCAAGAGAAGAAGTCAGCCAGAAGAATTAATATATATTGAACAGACAGATACCCAAAATGAGAAGTCGACCCAGGTAGTTAGCCAGAATTAGTATAAATACAGGAGGCCAATTCTCATGTTGGTAGGCAGTCTCAGAATTGCAGAGCAATACTTGTGTGCACTGCAGTGCCCAGTTTTGTGCGCAGGTTTGAGGAGAACTGCCATTGCAGCTACTGCAGCTAGCATATCACATTTGGCTTGGACTGTCTCTTGGTTAGGGTTTGGACAATCTGATCAGTTCTTGTTGGTGCACTATTCTTGGGGAAAGGAGCACTACCCTTTGTTTGGCTATCTAGCTTAGGGTTTTCTTCTAGAGTGATTCTCTATCAAGGTTAAGGTGCTCGGAGGGTGGCTTCGGCCTATGGTTGGGTGACAATAGTGATATTGTCAATGGTAAAATGAGCATATCCATTATATTCTAACAATAAATTTATACGAAATTACTATTTTCTATTGTTTAAATTATATTTATGAATGCATAAATGGATTCAATGTGCTAAAAAACCTTTAGAGCACTAAATTAACCACTCAAATCTACAGATCCAAAAATTAAACATAAAATATCCCCCCCAAAAGATCAAAACATAGAACAATTAGACTATGACAATTTTAAACGGATAACTTACTAGCTATCCATTTATTCCATTTTTGATGACCTTGAAGTCTAATGTACTTGAATTGTAAATAATTGGAAAATAGAGGAGCAAACATGGTTCAAAAATTACACACCAATTATATAGTTGGATTCAGATCTAACTTATTCTAAACATAAAGAGAGGGGTTGAGAGAATCTCTCAACAACCTCCAACAAATTCAAACCAAACCCAAACCCAAACCAATTCTATTGTAAGAATTATTCCAACAACCTCCCATAATGCTTACATTAAAAATATTATATCATAATTACAATACTCAAATTTCAACATAGATGTTTGTCTTGATATGGTCTTCATCAACACTCCTATCCACTCTGAAATCTTCCGGTATACGCTCTTTCTTCTCCACAACTTCGAGCTTCCCTTTCAAGTCATTTAAGATAACAATCCTTCTGACCATCATTGACGAATTTGAAGAATTGACGCTTCTCGACCTCCTAAAGAATATTTTGGATACTGAATTATCCTAAGGATACACTACCATCTGTGGAATTCCCCCGAAGAGAAAATTTCGACAGTTATATAGGATAGTGATCTAATTAGTGGATGTTTTCAGCAGTCAATCATACAACTAACCTTATTTAAACACACATACAATAATATATACATGGACAACCTGTAATTGTTGTTCTTGAAGCACCGAAGTACAACAAGAATCTCCAACATATAACATACTATAAACATAACCAAACCGATGATGTGTTCTTGTGGCAACAAAATATGTTAAGAACCACCAATTTGATTATGGTACTTTGTTCAATGATTGCTTCTTCATTATCAAAATACATTTAATTAATATAACTAATATATTAATGTCTGTAACAATTTTTCTAAGATATTAATATAATTATACCACTATCGGCCTTCGAACAACTTCGACAGTATTCATATTTCCCACGGTAAGGTTATCAACAAAGTTCAGATCAACCAAATGATCGTGGAGTGCTAAGGATGACTAGGAAATTACTGCAGTGAAAAACATGTTAACGTCGATTGCAAGGTTATGCCCAACAAAATGAATTTTCATCTGAAAAGATCTTGTTGCATACCAACTACGAGAGTGGACCCCTCGACCACCTTTCCCAAATTTCAGTGCAAGAAATAGGATGATAATAAAGTGGCAGAGAATAATCTGCATTCCACCCTCCACGAAGAGGAATCTTCATTCCATGAACTTTAGAATGTTGATCAATGTCGGTTGTGTTACACGACTGCTTACGAAATTTCTCACTGGGAAACGTGCAAGAACTCTACAATGCAGAGATTGGACCACAAGATCTCATATTTATAGACCAATGATTTGAATCAGCTATAACTCCTCCATGCAGCAACCCCACAGTGCTCTCGTCAATGTCCTCCACGTGTGCACACAACGATGGCAATGGTTATTTGCACAAAAGGTCGATCAACAAATTCCCACACACAAGAATAAAAACTTCAAACAACAAACACTCAAACAAATACTTTATTCTCACATACTTAATTCTAAATATTTACAAGGAATCCACTTTGACTTCTCTCATATCTTCCTACATATTCCTGGCCCTCCCGTAAGGGATTTAAGCCAGATCAAGCTCTGATACCAAATTGATAAATAGAGGAGCAGACATGGTTCACAAATTACACACCAAAAATATTTGTATTACATTACATTTCTACATAATTACTACACAATTATATAGTTGGAATCAAGTCCAACTTATTCTAAACATAGAGAAAGGGGTTGAGAAAATCTCTCAACAACCTCCAACGGATTCAAACCAAACCCAAACCAATTCTATTGTAAGCATTATTCCAACATAAATATTATTGATTTGCTACAATAATAGATATCGATCCTGGCCTTTGGTATCCCATGTCTAAACAACTAAACATACTTAAGTTGTGATAACCAAAAAGTATTATAGTTATGTTTATCTTTAACGTACTATAGAGAAAACTAGCTTTGATTTGGTATTGACCATTTGGTTGTGCCCAAAATTGTTGATGGGAATGTCCTCATGCAAACACACTATACCATGATTGTTGTGTTCTATTTCTATTTGGTTGGACAAAGTAAGGTTATTTAAATTGAATTAACTTTCTTTTACTATATTTTTATGTTTACAAAATATGTTCTGTGGAAGCCTTTCATTTTGACTATGTGCAAACCTTTGATTTCGTGTATTTAATAAATCATTCGAGATTTGGTTGGACAAAGTAGGGTTATTTAAATTAAATTAGCTCTTTTGACATATTTTTATGCTTTGTGTAAGCCTTTGACTTTAACTATGTGGAAGCTTTTGACTTCGTGTATTTAATAAATCCTTAGAGATTTGGTTGGACAAAGTAGGGTTCTTTAAATTAAATTAACTTCTTTTAACTTATTTTTGTGCTCTATGTGTAAACCTTTGACTATGTGAAAGTCTTTGAATTTCGTGTATTTAATAAATCCTTAGAGATTTGGTTGGACAAAGTAAGGTTATTTAAATTAAATTAACTTCTTTTAACATATTTTTATGCTCTATGTGTAAGTCTTTGACTTCTTGTATTTAATAAATCTTTAGGGAGTATATTAAATTTTCCCTTCTTACACTATGACCAAAGGTGGCTTTACTTAATAAATAACATATGGTTGGGTGGTGAATTTAGGGAATCAATTGGCTTCTTTATTAGTCTCCGTCGTAGGCATAGAGATTATAGCGATTGATAATTCGTTGACTTCATATTAGTTTGTTCTTTGACCATAAATATTTGCATAATATCTATTGTTGGAACCAGGGAACTAAAAACATTGATTTTTATATAATAAAAAATACCATATATGTAATGATCTGATTGGATAACATAATGGAGGTCTTATTTTTTACCTTCGCTATTCCCAATGTTTTATATGTTAGCATATCCAAAGTTTTTGATCGTATACAGTCTTTTTGAATCATATATTTTTCTTATGCATTGCTTGAAGGTGGATTAATGCTAGCATTAGTTCGAATGTTTGTCTTAGCATTTTCTACTAGATAAATTTATCCCAATGTTTGATATGCTACCATATCCAAATTTTGTCCTTCGAATACATTCTCTACTATTCGAACTATTGTTACTAATTTTATTTTATAATAAATTATAATAAATGTTTTTTTGGTATGTAAGAGACCTGCCACACTGTATTCTTTCTTAAATGTTTACAAAGCAGTTCTGAAAGACTTAAATGTTTATCTAACAGGCTTCACAGCATTAAATGTTTACTTAGAAGGCCTGTTACAATACATTTTCTTTCATTTTTTTTTATATGCAATGTTCTTTGCAGTCAATTTGGGAAATATTGTACTTCAGCGACATTGTTGGTTCACTGGTTCATGCTTGTTTCTTGCATCTCCACTGATTTCTTATTTGTTTGTTGTTATTGTTCTTGTTTGCCTATTGGTCTTGTTGCAGTTTGCACGTTTGGGGTTATGGAACCGCGATTGGAACTACGACATTCTTGGTCGACTGATTGGTGCTTGCTTCTTTGTTCGTTGGATGTTGCTTATTGTTGTTTGATTCAACTTTGTAGGGTTCGGGTCCTGCAGTTGCAGTTGGACCTTTTGGTGCTTCTTAACTGGGTTGTTATTTGTTGCTTGCTCTTGTTTGCCTAAGATTTGCAATGTTGGGGTGATACATCTGCAGTTGGATCTGTTGTTACATTGTTTTGCAGTTGGATCCCCATAAAATACTATTAAGATAAAATAACATGCAAAATTTTGCAGTTGATGTAAATTGCATCTCTTACAGCTTCAACCATAGTTTGTCGGGCTCCAACTATATTTCATAGTTGGCGATGTTTTTTCCATGGTTTATGTCTTACTATGGTTTCATAGTTATGAGAGTAAGTATTGTTGTCTGAGCGATATAGTTATTCTCTCCCTTTTTTTTCCTCTTGTTAACTTTTCTGTTTTTTACCTTTTGTTCTTCCGCTCTATTATCAGTTTATGGTTCTATACTTTCTCACGTTTATGTGCTCATGGGTTCCCGGTGTCGCGAACCGAAAAATTGTTATCTCCATCTATATCTTCACATCACAATTCCGACCGACCACCATTCAGTTGCATACTTAGCCAATTTTATGAACGTGGTTTCGTGGATAGGTGTTATCTAACTATGGTAACTCGTGTTCGATGTATACATCTTGCACCCAAAACTTCTATGCTCTACAATTTGACCTTGCACTCCTCAAACTCGCAAACCTGCCTCTGCCTATGATGAGTCTGTCTGTCCAACCTTCCTTTCCATACTTAGTCGAGTTTTCAAAGTTTCGCGGGTTCACGCGTTCCCGGGTTCAGAAAAGTTTAAAATCATTTTGTTGCTCCCCTCCATCCCCGCTACCTTCTGCCCTTCCCAATGGACATTAAGTATGATTTCAAAAGTTACAACCGACCAGACATGTTCAAAAATATTGGATTTACTAAGCGGAAAGCTCGAGGACATCTCCCATTAAAATGCATAGACAAGCGAATATTATAGGCTCTGATAAAAAATTTTGCTTGCATTTTGAATTTGCAAAAAAAAATATTGGCTCTTTTAGTTTTTTAAAGGCTTCATCATAGTAACAGTGAAATATTGTACTACCTCAATGTCATCCATGAACATGTCATCCATAGAGGCCTTGACATCATGTCCCTCTTTAATACTGTGTATATGTTAGATGTTTTCAGTTTTGAGAATCTACTCGGATATGGGAATGTTATTACGTGCTATTAGTCACTATTCAACGCACATATTCAAAAATATTGGCATTAATAAGTGAAAATATCGAGGGAATCTTCCATTAAGATGAATTAAACCAAAATCTACGGAAGATCATAATGTCATCCTCCAACATTTCTTTTAAATACTTATTGCCATTTCTCTCTATCATCAAAGAGTTGGGCTTTAGGGTGCCTTCATTATAATGTTCTTGGTCATGGACATGTAAGACAACTTAGATATTCCATTGAGGCCCAAATGAAAGAAGAGAGAATGGTTTTATATGACCTGAGATTTGAGCCAAAAAAAAACTCTGTTATCCAATAGAAACTCAGACAGGGAAAAAAAAAAAACAAGTATCTTTTAGTTGGTGTTCTCCCTATATTTGATGCTTTGGTTGGTTGAAAAGCCTGCCTGGAGATTTGTTTGTTGATCTGCTTTGTTTTCTTGCTAGGAGTTGGAAGGGATTTTCAGGTCACCTGCAAAATGCTCCTTCATTAAAGTATATAGTTTCTTCCAACAACACAGATTTTGCAAGTGTATCGAATTCTACAGAGCACACAAGAATTTGTCTTCATCAGAGGAGTCACACTTACCATGGCTTGAAAAATGGTCTGTAATATGCGGAAATGATGCGAAATATTACTCCATTCATGACTATACCTAGAAGAGGGTAAGAGAAATTGTATGGGCGGATAAAACAACATACTAAAATTTTTCAAAGTTTGTTGAGCTACTTCTGGGTGTGGTAACAGATTTGAAAAAAAGTCATGTTCTTTGTCAAAGTTTGTTCATTGTCCTCTAGATGTAGTTACAGACTCCACATACAATCAACTGTCTATCGCTACTGCACATTTTTTATTTTACTACTCCTATGCATATAACTGGATTATGGAATTTGCAACATTTTCTGAGGATTACATTGTACTAGGACCTTTTGCAAGAGGTTTCACGTGTTCAGGTAATGATTTGGTTTCTGAAAATCACCTTTTACTACCACCTTCATGTAATCATCTTATTTCATTCTTTAGAAGAGACCTGAATGTAGTGGTGTGTTTCCAAATCCGTTTCAACCTAATGTCAATCTTCCTACTGTTTCCCTTGCGTTGGATGGGGAAAATGCATTTCTTCTGTTGCAGTTTATGCGATATTTGATAATAATAATAAAATGTTCAAACCATACTATTTTTATTTTTATTTTTAAATATAGAACAATGTATTTTTTTTACCAGATGCTTGTTCAAAAAGTTTTAGGCGTTGGTTGGGGTTCACGTCCTTCAAGGATGTTAAGTAATCCCAAAATTAATATTGTTTGTGCCAATGCAATTGAGTCGTCGTCCACTATGGAAATTGCATTAACACTACAATGTCACATAATAGATGTCTAGCATGTTCCTAATGTCAAGCTCATTATCGCACAAGACACCCAACGTCCAAAGATTTATGGACTCAAACCAACATTGTAGATTTCTTGAGAACGCAACACTAAAGTCGATGTTCTTTGTGGGTATGGCAATCTTGCAGTTTAAGTGCTTTGACAATGACAACCCTGCTTGTTCACCGCATTGTCACAGTGCAGTCAGTAGCACTGTTCCCATTGACATCGCAAATGTCAATGTCCGAGGCCGAAGCTATCTGGAGCCTGGGGTCACCGCCTATGTGGATGCCTGAAGGTGAAACTACCTGGATCGAAAGTTGATTGTATGTCGAGTCTCTTGTTGCATCCAGAGGTCGCTCAACATTATTTGACATAGAAAATGGTTGTCTGTCAATTATGTTACAACTTTGGCATAAAACATTCTGTAATTTCATAATATTGATTCAAACGCCCATATAGTTTCTCACATTCGTTGGTATCCAATGTTATAATTTCCTACTGAGTGTATTTGGGCATGGAGTAATATTTGATGTCACTTCCGAACATTCCATACCTTTCTGCAGGCCTCCATGTTTTCCACCCCTACGACGAAAGATATATTCTGATGCGATCTGCAACATTTGATACACTTTCCAGACCTGTGCTGCCGGAATAAGTCATGTACTTCAACAAAAGAACATTTTGCAGCTGGCTTGGATGTTCCTTCCAATTTACTGTAATAAAACAAATAAATTCAACATACAAATCGTCAGGCAAGATTTTCAACCAAACAGATGATCGAATACAGGGAGAATAACAGTCACAACATACTTGAATTTTTTTTTTTCTGTCTCGGTTTTTGTTTCCTAACAAGATTTGTTTCCCCCATAACCGACGTCACATAAAACGAATCCCTCGACTTTGAATTGGGCCTGAATCACATTTCTAAGTTGTCTCAGATGTCAATGGTCAGGAAAATTACAAGGAAGGCACCTTAAACCCCAAGTTTTCGACGACAGAGGAAAATTAATACTTAACAAAGAATGGAATGTTGAATAACCAACCAAGGCAAGCAAGCCATATCTAGAAGAGACAAGCTATTCAAAAAACTGGGATAGATCTAGTTGGCAACACCAATTAAGTCCAAGACCCAAAATTGATATTTAACTCGTTGTTTTTTACGAATCAAGCATTTGATCGTCAAGAATACTATAAACAAGCTTCATTATTGTACATATTTTTTATTGGTCGGCGGCATGCCAAATCGCAGTCATTGTGGCAAATAATCTCAGCTGTATTTTGTAACCCATCTTATTTTAATATAGAATATTTGCGGTTTTATTTTTTTATGGTGTTTTCCAATCTCTGGTATTACTTTTCATTTTATTTTGTACCTTTTTCCTGTGTGTCGTTAAACATGGACAACAAGATTTTCTTTCTGTTGCCCAGTACTACAATTTAAATAAAGGCTACTCTGTTCGTTCCTTACATTTTACATGGAAGAATAATTTTCCATGCGCCATACTTATGTGGCGCCTGCCCTATACTTAAAGAAAGAAATTGGAGGACCCATCTTGCTTTCATTCTTCGGGTCCCGTAAATAGAATGAATTAATTACTATTACAACAAGACAACTCAAGTGTTGACGCCATGTTCCTATTCAATATCTTGCATATATTGTAGCTTCTTCTATTTGATAATATCCGTGCATATATACTAATATGTGTACTATTGGAATAAATATAAAAACTTTCTCTTGGACAAAATTTAGCCAATTATCTGGCCACCAGGTCTCGGGTTTGCGGTATCCAACACCTATGTCCCCTATTCCTTCATATACATCTTGCAGCCAAAGAACTTCCATGATCTGCAATTTATGATTTAACTAGTGAGAACTCACCAGAGGTTCAAAAATATTGGCATTACTAAAGGAACAATAGATTTTCTTTTGTGAGATAATTATCCCTTTCCCCCTTTTCTTCTTCTCGTCTATTATCACTTTTTGGTTATATAATTAGTCGCCTTTCTATGATCGCGGGTTCCAGGGTTGGCGAGATGACATATCCTCATCTCCATCTATATCCTCATGTGGCGAATCCGACCGACCACTATTCCTTTCCATACTTAACCAATTTTATGGTCGCGGTTGTCAGGTTGGCGCTTTCGAACAATGTTGCTTCTTGTTGCGTTATATACATCTTACACTCAAAACTTTTGTGGTTTCAACGAAATTTGTGAATCGAAAAACATCCTGCAAATTCGGAGATGATTTTCATTTGAAACAGAAATAATCTATTAATATATATTAATATGAATACTATTGAAATAAATATCAAAACTTTCTCTTGGCCAATACTTAGCCAATTATCTGGCCACCAGATCCTAGGTTCGCGGTAACCAACACCTATGTCCCATGTTCTGTCATATACATCTTGCAGCCAAATAACTTCTGTGATCTGCAATTTATGCTTTTACTAGTGAGAACCCAGCAGGGGTTCGAAAACATTGGCATTAATAAATGAAAAATGGATTTTCTACTGTCAGATACTTAGACCTTTTCCCCTTTTCTTCTTCTCGTCCATTATCGCTTTCTGGTTATATACTTAGTCACCTTTCTATGATCATGGGTTGCAGGTTTGGTAGGTTGACATATCTTCATCTCCATCTATATCCTCACATGACGAATCCGACCAACCATTTTTTCTTTCCATACTTATTCAATTTTATGGTTGCGGTTGGTGGGTTGGCGCATATGAACTCGCCTTTTCTTCTTCCCTTCCATTATCTCTTTCTGGTTATATACTTAGTCGCCTTTCTATGATATCTAGTTCCAGGGTTGGCGGGCTGAAATATCTTCATCTCCATCTATATCCTCACATGACAAATCCAACTGACTGTTGTTCCTTTCCATACTTAACCAATTTTATGGCCACGGTTGTCGGGTTGGCGCTTACGAACTCAGATGCTTATTGTTCCGTGATATACATATTGCACTCAAAACTTTCGTGGTCTACAATTCCACCACAAGCTCCTCGAATACATTAACTTCGCTCAAATTATCTGTCGTTGCCTTCCATCCCCACTAACTTCGCGTCCTTCCTACTATACATTAACTATGCTCTTAGAATTGACAATTGAACACACTGGTATGAAAGAATTGGCACCCGGTCCTCCGCCATATACAAATTGACTACCGAAATCTGAAATCATCCCTTCTTCTGTGTTACACATTATGCATTTAAATGTTCTGAGATATACAATTTGGTCGTCGGGACCTCACGTCTTTTGGGGAGACCTTGTCACCCTATTTTGGATCCTCGTGTTGGTGGGTTCACAAAATATCCAACTCCTAGTCATTGTTTCATGTTCTTCCCATCCTCTTACTTCTTTCCAGATATGCAACATTGAAGGTTTAATACTAAAACAACATCATGCAACAACCATAAAGATCGTCATTAATAAGAACAAGTCTCAAGAACCAACCATCCCTACATAACTTGTCCAGAAACATGCAAAGAAGATCTTTCCAGGTAATGGAAAAGCTATTACAAATTTCAATATATTAGCGAAAAAAAGTCTTAGCCAGTGTTTCCATGTTCCATACTTGCACACTTTTTCGATTGCGGGTTCCCAGATTGACGACCTCAAAATTGTGTTTCGAATATTTCGCGAGTTGCAAATAGTGCCCAGAGTTCCGCAATATACAATTTGTCTGCTGGAATGTATAAAAACTCTTGATTTTCCCTCTTTTCTCCCCCTCTATTATCCCTTTGTGGTTCTATATTTAGTCGCATCTATATGATCATGACCTCATGGATTCGCAAATTGGAAACTCTTTATCTATATCTTCACACCATGAGCCCGACTGACCGCGGTCCCTTTCAATACTTAGCCAATTATATGATCACTGGGTCCCAGGTTTGCGGTATCCAACACTTATGTCCCATGTTCCGTCATATACATCTTGCACCCAAAGAACTTCTGTGATCTTCAATTTATGCTTTTACTAGTGAGAACTCACCAGGGGTTTGAAAGGATTGGAATTAATAAATGAACAGTATATGTTGTTTATGGATTTCAATGAAATTTGCGAACCGAACAAGATCCCACAAATTGGAAGATGATCTGCATTTGGACCATAAATAATCTATTAATATGAATACTATTGGACTACATATAAACACTTTATCTTAATTTTTCCTCTTTTCTTCCCCTCTATTATCCCTTTTTGGTTCTATATTTAGTCGCATCTATATGATCATGACCTCCTGGATTCGCAAATTGGCAACTCTTTATCTATATCTTCACACCATGAGCCCGACCGACCGTGGTCCCTTTCAATACTTAGCCAATTATCTGATCACCAGCTCCCGGGTTTGCGATATCCAACACTTATGTCCCCTGTTCCATCATATACATCTTGCACCCAAAGAAATTTCATGATCTGCAATTTATGATTTTACTAGTGAGAACTCACCATGGGTTTGAAAGGATTGGCATTAATAAACGAAAAATAGATGTTCTTCTGTGAGATACTTAGGCCTTTTTCCCTTGTCTTCTTCCCATGTATTATCTCTTTCTAGTTATATACTTAGTCGCCTTTCTATGATCGCGGGTTCTAGCTTTGGCGGGCTGACATATCTTCACCTCCATCTATATCCTCACATTACGAATCCGGCCGACCGTTTTTCATTTCCATACTTATCCAATTTTATGGCCGCGATTGTCGGGTTGGTTCTTACGAACTCGAATGCTTATTGTTACGTGATATACATCTTGCACTAAAAAATTTTGTGATCTACAATTCCACCATGAACTCCTTATCCCTTTATCCCTTTTCTTCTTCCCGTGTATTATCGCTTTCTGGTTATATACTTAGTCTCATTTATATGATCGTGGGTTCCAGAGTTGGTGGGCTAACATATCTTCATATCCATCTATATCCTCACATGACGAATCCAACTGACCATTGTTCCTTTCCATACTTAGCCAATTTTATGGATGCGGTTTTTAGGTTGGCGCTTTTGAACTCTACTGCTTATTGTTCTGTGATATACATCTTGCACTCAAAACTTCCATGATCTACGATTCCACCGCAGACTCCTCGAACTCGCAAGATTCACTCTACCACGATTCACAAATGTTTCAAAGTATCCATTGCTTCCTTCCATCCCCACTAACTTCCTGTCCTTCCTAATATACATTATTTATGCTCTTACTAATGACAATTGAACACACTCTTACGAAACATTTGGCATCCGACCCTCCGCAATATACAAATTGACTACTGGATTCTGACATCGTCCCCTCTTCCATGTTATAGATGCATTCAAATATTCTGAGCGATACAATTTGACCGCTAGGGCCTCATGTCTTCTCGGGAGACCTTTTTACCCTATTTTGGATCCTCGTGTTGATGGGTTCACGAAATATCCAATTATTAGTCATTGTTTCTTGTTCCATCCATCCTCGTACTTCTTTCCAAATATGCAACACCAAAGTTTTAATACTAAAACACCATCATGTAACAATTGTAAGGATCTTCATTAATAAGCCGAAGTCTTGAGGACTAACCATCCGTATAGAACTTGTCAAGAAACATGCAAAGAAGATCTTTCCAAGTAAAATTTCAATATATTAGCGAAAACAAGTCTGGGCCGGCGTTTCCCTATACCATACTTGGACACTTTTTCGATTGCGGGTTCCCATATTGACGGCCTCAAAATTGTGTTTGGAATCTTCCACAACTTGCAAACAATGCCCGAAGTTTCGTGATATACAATTTGTCTGTTGGAATGCCCCATCATGAGCCCAACCGTCTGCCATTCCTTTCAATACTTAGCCCCAAGTTGGATGTATTTCCATGACATTGTACATTTACTGTGTATCCCTGTTTCATACTTAGACATTTTTTTGATTGCGGGTTCCCAAACTGGCAGGCTTAGGATTGTGTTTCCAATGTTCCATGACTAGCAAGTAGTACTCAGAGTTCTACAATATACAGTTTGTCCACAGGAAAGCATCATCATGCCCGAGAGATACAATTTGACCCTCGGGCCCTCACCTCTGCTGGATGTATCTTGTAGCCCTATTTCGAAGCGTCACCAACTACTTTCGATAATTAGCCATTCCTTACTTGTTGTTATGTGTCCCCACCGCCTTCCTACTTCTCTTTGGAAATGAAATTGGTAAGATTTAATTCTAGAACTTTGTTGTGCATGAACCTTAAACATGTCATTGCGACGCAATGGGATATATATTACAAGTTTCAATATATTAGCAAAAACGAATCCGCCCAACCGTTTCTCTATTCCATACTTAAGCCACTTTTTTCGATTGTGGGTTCCCGGATAGGCAGGATCACGTTTGCACCTCCATTTTTCTGTTTCCTACAAACATTACCCAGACTTCCACGATATACAAATTTCCCTCTAGAATATCCTATCATACCCTCTTCGGTGTTATGCATATTGCACTAAAAAAGTTATGAGACATACAATTTGACCCTCATGCCCTCACCTCGAACAGTTGTACCTTGTAACCCTATTTTGAATCCCGCCTGAACACTTTCCATAATTAGACACTCCTTAACTGCTCTTTCCCATCCCTGTGACCTCTGTACTTATTTATTAATATGCAATTAGAAACCTTTCCTGCTAACAACTCACCATGCGGGAACCGTCAACATTGTCATTAATGAGCAAAACTCTTGAGGAGATCTCCCATTAATACACATTAAACCAAGATCTTCGGAGAGTTATATAGTTCCTTCTGATTGTTCATCTCAAACATGGGTCGTCGCGTTGGCCCGTTCAAGAAATCTAAAATGATTAATTGCTCATTTCCGTATCCGCCATGTTCACACTTCTATGTGTGTAATTACTAGTCTTTAATCTTAACAACGCATCATGCAACAATCGTCGAAATTGTCATTAATGAGTGAAAGTCTTGAGGAGATATCCCATTCAAATGCATTGGACCAATATTTGCGCAACGTTATATTATCCCTTCCAACTTTTCATTTCAATCATCGTCTGGAGCTAACAAACGTTCTTGTAAACTTATGGTAGCAGGTCGACAACAGTTTTGTGGAGATACAGTAAATATCTTCGGACATCAGGACTAGAACTTCCAGTGGTCTAGGGAATGCTTTTACTTCATCCCATTCCGCCCACAACGAAGTGATTTGGACCTCTGGAATCACTCGTGTAGGCTATGTCCTAGAGGATTTTTACTGTAAGGAGTTGGTCTCTTGGTGCGTCGAAAAATATATTCCAAGCCAAAGAATTATTCCACTACACGACCATTGTCCTGTTTCTTTGTCACCTCGGGTCTTCCGCAAGATGTTAAAATTGTCGGAGCCAACATTGACCTTCAGATGACAATACTGCAAGCAGTTCCTAGAAAAACATGATAATGGGTTGGACATCTTAGCCGAGTTCCTAGAAGACCCGACAACGGTTCCGAAAGATATCAGATAGTTGCAGGTAAGTTCCTTTAGAAATCCATTCCGGAAAATTGCTTGGTTGTTTACAAGAATAAAGGGACAGGCATCCACGACAAGCATATCCCGCACAATTATTTATATTTTGTACTTCACAGTCAAGGAACAATTCATTTTCGATTGGGGGAAGCTAATTTCCATTGAAATCTGTTCCCAGTTGTCACGATTCAAAGAATCGAATAAATTTTATATGTCATCCTACTTGATTTTCGCAATAGTGCATTGTTGTCCATTTCCAAAAGTGTCTCTTTCCAAGAAAATAAATTGTGGATTTGACCCAGTAACATTCTGGTACCAGGCCCTATGGAGGCACAAGGCCTCCCATTGTTTTTATGAATTTTTTAATGACTTTGTCTCAGTTTTCAAATATTTATTGTTAGGGAAGGATTCTCCCTGGATGTCTAGCCAGGAAACCAAGTTTTTGAACAGGAAGGGTACACTTGAACAAAAGGAAAATCACAGTGTACTAATGGTCTTTGGCTCCAAGGAAAATCCTACTTTCCTTCCATGCCACATCATGAACAAGATGCTTATTGCAGAAATAGCAAGGCAATACAACAACTGGTTGCATTTTTTCCATGACAAGAAAAAAAAATAGTTCATTCCTCTGCCCTGGAAAGTCGAGGACTTTGTGTGCAGAAACGTCAACAAGATTGACCAATTCGTAGGCCATTTCAAGAACTTGAACTTAACATATGTTGAAAGGCTAAAAGGGTTTAAACCTAATGGGATTTTTCGAGAACATTTACTAGCAGTTGGATTTACTAGCTCTTTTATCCATAGATGTCTGACCGAAGATAGGGAAAGTGACGACAACAATCCTTCTTCTGGCGATTGTGACGTAGAGACATTGCAAAGCGCAACTGAATTCTACAGACAACAGGGAAAAGTATCCAGTGAGAAGAGTGCCCATTCCACCGCCAACACTCCCAAGAGCACGACATCACAGATCATCTCTTTAATGACCCACCCCAGTAAGAAAGCAACCCAAAAATATTCAAATGGAGGAGGAGATAAGAACCCTCCTCGCACAAAAATCGATAGTTTTCACAAAGTTCCACTAACGAAGAAGAGAAAAAACATTGTAGGGCAGGCAGACAAACCCAAAATTGAAAGTCAATAGATGCAACTTGAAATTGAAGCTAAGAACATGCACAAAGTTGGTTCGTCCGCAATAGAAATAGTTGAGATCAACATTTTTGATGAAGATGAATCCTTCGTATTCCAAAGCGTTGTTTTTGACAACCAATCTAAAAATATGGCCATTGAAAAGAGAGATGTAACAAATAAGAAAGGAAAATCTCGCACAGAGATTAACTTTAGGAAAATGTGGTCATCCCAAATCTCCCTATTTCACCTCGTAACCAGTGATTCTCTTGATGATTCCATTGGAGGAATTGAAGCAGAGAATGCCAGACTGAAATACCATGTCAAGGAATTTGAGGAGGCTTTCATTGCTACCCCATAGTTTGCTAGTATTTTAGCAAAAAACGTGCCTGCTACCACTGCAGTTAAGATAAAAGTATCCTCCACCCTCCTTGCATCGTCTAGAGCCCTTGTAGAGAATAACATCAAGAAAAGAATGCATCTAGTTACTAAAGACTGGGAAACATCACAAAATTTAGCTTCCTTTTGAAAGAGGGCAAATGATTTGCACAAACATTTGCAGGAGAATTTTAAAAATGATCAACGTTTCTATGAATAGGTGTTGACCCCTTTTTCCAACCATGCCATCAACAACTTGTATCTGAAAAGAAGACAAGAGAATCTCCCCTCCCCAAAACAGACCAAATAATTAAAAGCATGCTGGCAAAAGAAAGTTAAGAACCTGGAGCTCATTGTTGAATCATGTAAACAAGCCATATCATAAAAGGGAGAATTATTCAAAAACCTGATCCAAATAGACTTAGCCGGAAGTACCAACAAGGTTCAAGACCCAAATTTAATTCTCAAATCCTTGTCAATGACCAAAGAATCCTTCGATGAACAACTTGATATTTTAAAGGGGTTGTCTTTTGAAAAGTTTAACGACATCCTTGAATATCATGTAGATGAGCTCAAGAGCTGGGTACTAGACTATTTGACACACAATGAAGAAATTGAACAAAGTCTACATAGTATTTCAATGGATCTAAGGAAATTAGAAAACAACCTTTTCGACATAGAAATCCAGGATGAAATCAATGTGCCCCCCATGAGAAGCTACATTAAGAATGGTTCCAACCGAGAATGGACAACCTCATCGAGGAAGGGAAACAACCGGTTGACACGATTCCAACGACTTTCGACGACAACAACAAAAACGCATCGTCGTCATAGTAATTCTATACTGATGTCATCTTGTTTTCTTTATCAATCCATTTATTATACCTCTTTAAATAGAAAACTCTAACCAAACACTCATAACTTCCAATTTCTTCTTTTCAGGTCTTCCTCTCTACCGTCGCGCACTTCTTCTTTCTACATTCCTAATTCTTGTACTTATTTCTTTTTATGGTCTGTGGGAGCCCCAATCCCAGTCTATATGACAAACACATTTAATTTCCAGAATTATGGAACAAATTCCAGAAATATGTAACATACATTATTAATTTTTGATGAATTTCAAAGAAAACTAATTCGGGAATGCTAAATTTGTTGGGTCCAGGAAGCTTTGTTGCAAGACATTATTAGTATTCTATTTTATTTGAATGTTTAATGTGTATGCTTCAGAAATATGGAACAGATTCCAGAAATATGTTTTTGATAAATTTCAAAGAAAACTAATTCGGGAATGCTAAATTTTTTGTGTCAAGGAACCTTTGTTTGCAAGACATTATTAGTATTCTATTGTATTTGAATGTTTATTGTCTATGCTTCTTGGTCCTTTTTCCCAGGAACCTTTATTGCAAATCATTTAGACAAAAGTTTTCTAAGTACCATATTTAAACTATATACACCCTAGGAAACACCCCAGGAAAAAACTTCCTCGTTCGCATATTAACGTGAGGGGTCATCTACAAGACAAATATATTGTGACTGGACAGTGGCACGCTTCCACAAAGCCATCCTCTGCATGGATACCACATGTAATTCAACTTGCTTCCCATGTGTCTGTACTCGGTCCCGTTGTAGCATTGCATTTATTCCCATTCCAACCCGACAGGGACTACGCTGCCATGCAACACTTGTCTTAAGAAATATTATGTTTCACCATGTGAATCATTTAGTTTCAATGTTAGAGCTTTGGATTTAATTATATGTAATGCTTTAAACTTCTTAGATCTACATTTTAGAACCAAATTTTATTGTGATAAAGAATTGTTGTTTATCTGTTTAATTCTATTATTGTCTCAAGAAATTTGGGAACAAATAATTTTGAATCTATATCCATATTCAATGAAGAGCAACATGTGTGTCCATTACATAATAGTATTTGAGTTTTTTGTTGAGCTTTATAGTCTAAAGATGGGTTAATTTTTGTAAAACGAAATTAAAGAAAGCATGTATTAAAGAAAGTCTTTAGTAGAAAACTAGAATTGTAAAACTTGTTGTGTGGTTTTTTCTAAGAATAGTTGATGGTAAAGTTTTGTTACTACTAAGGAAAATTTATTATTAAGAAAAAAAATATTACTATTTTATTCATTATAGAGGAGTGTTTATTGCTTGACGAAAGTCATGTTGAAATATAGATAAGGACATTATTGTTGCTCATAATTTTCTAGCTGAGGTAAAAAATATGTTTTTAGGCATGGTTGAGAATAAATATTTCACTAGGTGTTTGTTGTAAGGAATATACTACTCAAAAATAAAACTTTTAAGAGAGGACCAAAGGTTTTGATCAAGTAGGTTCTAAACATTATAATTTGACAAAGTGTCGGTGTTTGGGAATCTAGTGCTTAAACGTAAGCTCTTTGAGAAGTGAATTTTTCCATTGAACTTGTGCCAATAGAAAAAACCTATAACTAGGGATACTTCTAGAAAATGCTCACATGAACTATTAGAATTGAAGATGGGAATAAAAGAGTTTGTTAGATAAAGGTTATATTCAACCTAGTGTTTCACCTTAAGAGATCCAGTCTTTATGAAAAAGAAGAGTTGAACACTTACACATTCATTTTATGAAGTTTAACAAGGATACAATCAAGAATAGATATAATATTGACTAAGATAAAAAGTGATTCGAAATGGATCTACAAAGGTACCATAAAAAATTATTGATGTTATAGATAAGAGAGTTTGGAATTGGAACATCTCAGGGATGGTGCTTATTTTGTCAAATTTGATTCATCGACTTCCAACGCATTTTTGAGGCCCTAAATAGTGTTTTCTTGGCCATGTGACAACTTTGGATTTCCATAGGATCCCCTAATCCTTGATTAACATTTTTTCTTATCATCGATACCTTTCCAACAAGATTTCGTGCATCTAAAATAAAGTTTATATAAGAAAGTTTAATCCCTGGAAATGTAACGGTACAAATATTCCCCACATGTCCAAGTGGCGACCATGTCAGCTCACCATAATTTGAATATGGAGAGTTAGTAACATGGGGGAATCCACTAGACACTTTTAAAAGTGTCATGGAGGTTCCAAGAGTGAAAAAAACCTAACCTTAATTCTAGCAAACAAAAACCTAGCAGAAGGAGGGAAGAGGGTCCACTTTTTTATTAGTTGTTAATTGTTATATAGATGAGCAAGTGTGTGGAGGAGGCACTAATAAATATGAGAGACAAACACATTTTGTAGAGGAATATATGATACCATAATGTCTCATAGCTTCATAGTAATCTTGGAAAGCTTTGTATTATGTATTTTAATCTCCATAATATAAGAAGATGAAATGCATAGTCCTTCATTGAATGTTGGATTTTGTCATATGGTTTCCAAGGTAAATTTTGTGTTCCAGTGTGTGTGTCATGTTATTGTAGTCTATTTCATATATCAAGAAGTTAAAGAATTTGAAAGGTGTGTTTTATTTATGCTAAAGTGTTAAAAAAATACAAAACGACAGTCACACAATTGATCAGAGGCTCACTCTAATCATTTTAAGTTTAGATATGTTTTGATGAGCCAACCATTGGAATATCTCAGGCGATTTATAGGTCATACTAGTGTTAGAGAGGTTTTACTTGGGTTTTTTGTGTTTTGAGGAGTATTATATGCTTACCTGACTCAAGAAATCCAAATCTACAAGAGAGTTGTACCTTATTGATCTCGAGATCAACACGAGAAGAGTTAATAAGCAACTACAATATGCAAAAAATGATGAATATCACTAGGAAAGACCCATTGATTTTCAAGGTTGGAAGCTCAAGTAGTTGATATCTCTAGGAGCATGGCCATATTCCCGGCCACTCTTGAGAAGAATATCGATCCATTTTCAAAGAAGCCCAAATTGTCAATTTTCACATGCAACTCTATGTGACTAATTTCAGATCTGAAAATTGCTTCCTAGTGATTTAACAGTAAACCCTAGATGTTATCACTGAACAATTTTACACTGAAGTTATTGACTGAAAAATATAGCAGCAGAAACAACAAGATCATAGATGAATAATCAATACACATGAGACACAAAATTTTTGTTATGTAACTTTATCAAATTCATAAATTTTGAGGGAAAACGCCAACCCTCCTAGCCAATAAAAATTCACCAAAATCTGAGGACAACCTTATCCTTCCAAGGTTTTCTTCAGTGACAGAGGGAGAAACCAGTTAGGAGGATTGGAGTGTCCTTACAAATCTGTTGTAGAACACCTATACGACATGTTGAAATCACCTTTATTGTTATTGACGTCAACCTATACAGACCTTCTCCTGCTCAGAAACATTGTATGAATGTATGCAATTCACCCTTATGCAACCCGTGTATATACACGACTATACCCACTACAACCCGTGTATACACGATTCACCTTAATACAACCCGCATACATACGCAAATGTGCCCACTGCAATCCTTGTACATACATTATTATTCCCACTGCGACCCATGTACATGTACGTAAAATTGTATGGACACTTTCATACAATTTGCTCCACTCATACAATTTCTTCCTTCTACAACTGCCTCTCTCCTAGGCCAAATTTTCCAAAGTTACAGACATTCCCTTGTTGAAATCACCAAGCCTCCTAGCACAAGTGCTCACTCACTTATGTTAACTCCATACTTGCACAATTAATCAAATGTCACAATGAACTCTCTCCTTTATATACAAGTCCAATGAGTGAATTTAGGAACCCTTTCTAAACTCAACAATTAATTATAATATTTTAATCCTCTTTGTGGGTGTGGCACCCCCACATAAGTCCACAAATCCCATCAACTTTCCCACGAGTCCCTAGCCTCATTCTAGGGCCTATTTCACTGAAATGAAAGGCTAAAATGGTGCCAATGAATATTCCCACATGCCTGACACCTTGGCCTCTTATGGGAATACCTCTTGAATCTACAATATAAACAACACTCCCTTTTAGAGATGGAGGTATTCCATCCACCATCCTTTGGATGTACCTCTATCTCCCACACTAGAAGTGACTCTGTCTCCTCTACTATAGCTACACTCCAATCCTCCTAACTGGTTTCTCCCTCTGTCACTGAAGAAAATCTTGTTCCCAGTCCTCCGGACTGGCTGCATCCTTGGCCATTGAAGCAAGTATTGTTGTCCAATCTACCTCACTGGTTTCTCCCTCTATGACTGAAGCAAATCCCACTCTCCAATCTTCTTGATTGGTTGCCTCCTTTGTTACTGTAGCAAAATCTACTGAAACAAATGGATCCTCCATGGAGGTCTCACATGCCCTAGAAGCCTCCTGCCTTTGAACCTCTTGTCTGGCCTCTTCTACCCATGAAACCTACTTGGAATACTCTTCTCTTCCACCTATACCTAAATGTAGACTCCCTCTGGATGAGTGATGATCCCTCTGATCCTGCTAACTCCCCCTAAAGTCCAACTTCCTCTAAGTTGTCCTGGGAGGCTTCTCCTCCCTCCTAGATCATACAGGATGACTCCCTTTGAACTCTATCTCCCTCTAAGATAGAAATACCGGTGGGGATACCTGCCTCATCACTGGTGGAGCCACATGCACTTCCTCATCTGTCTCTTTTCTACTGCTAGCCACAACTCTAATAGGCTAGCACCTTAGCCTATAAAGGTTTCCCTCCCTAATTACAAGAACCACTGCTGATCTAAAGCTAGATCGTCTGGGAAAAAAAATCACATTTCCTTTTCGAAACAATATATGGTATCCCTGATCTATAATACTACAGAGAAATCAAAAGAACATTCACTAGAGAAAGATAAAAACAACACATGATATGAGTGAGAAAAATGAACCATTCATCTTATTTAGTAGAATAGGAAACCTTTATATGGGATAGGTTGAACATATAATGGTTTTGATCAAAAGTGGACCAATTCTAACTAACCAACAGCTAGAAAATGTCCCATACCCTAACAACTATCTTAGTTGACAAGTTCTTGGTCCTTGGGACTTGTGCCCAACCTCCCAGGTAGATATGCGCTCCATCTAGCCTTTGTGGTGACATTGCATCTGGAAGGAGGTGAACCTTTGTGGTAGTGCCATGCTGGTCTGCCTCGAGATGTGTGCTCTCATCCTTGGGGAGTGTGCCTTCTGGCTTGTCTAATTCATCTTTGTTTAATCCTGGAAGTGTCCCGACTTCCATGAGCAACTGCAGAAACTGCTAAGACATGGAAGATTGTGATAGCCATTTAGCTTGGGTTGGAAGTTGACCCTTGTGACCCACTAGAAAGGAAGTGTGTTATTGAGTGTGAGTAGTGGTGGTGCATGTATCCAACAATGTGTCCTAAAGGAGAGGTGGTTGGAAATATAGAACCAAATCAAAGCGATGCGAGATTATGACCTCTTCTTCTAGAAGGGGAGGCTCATAGTGTTTGAGTCTGTTCACATTTACCACATTGTGGATACCCAACTTTGGTGGAAATTATAGGCGATGAGTATTGTCTCCAACTTGTTGCAGAACTGTGTAAGGACCATAGCAAAGGGGTTTTAGCTTGTGATAACACTAGGACTAAAAGTGTTGGTGCTCCATGTCAAACCATACATTTTCACTAGGGGAAAAAGAGAGTGGTTGCACGTGCACATCATGAAGGGCCTTATAACATTATTGGGAAGCTTGTAAAGCCTCATAAAATTGAGCTTGTTTATGAGCCAAGGTTTGCAAAAAGGACGAGGCAAAGGTTTTCTCTTTTTGTTGTCAAGGAGTACCATAAGGTTGGATATGTAAAGGAAACTCATAGGGGGCAACATTTTGATACCCAAAGCAAGATTTGAAACGGGACAAGCCAGTAGAAACATGAACTACGCTACTATAACTGTGTTGGACAATGTGGAGGGTGGCATCCCACTATTTAGATTTGGTAAATTGAATGTGGAGGACATGGACTAGACTACAGTTAACAACTTCGGTTTGTCCATCCATCTACAGATGAAAAGAAGTGGAATATTTTAGGTGACACCCCAAGAGAGACCAAAGAGTTTTCCAAAATGTATTGAGGAAATGTGCATCACGATCAGAGATAATGTTGGAGGGGAGACCAAAATTAGTCCACACTTGAGTGAAAAAGAGATTTGCAGTTTGAGTAGAAACAATAGTCTTAGTGCAAGGGACAAAAATGGCCATTTTGAAGAAGCGACACACAACCACCCAAATGGCATCATGATGATGAAAGGTCATGGGAAGACCGATGATGAAGTCCATAGAGATAGATTCCCAGGGACAAGAGGGAATAGGTAAGGGTTGATACATGCCATACTTGTGGTTGGACAACTTATGTTGACTGCAAAGGGTACAAGCTCGGATAAATTTCTCAACTTGGCGCTATAAAGCAAGCCAAAAGAAGTGACACTGAAGATGTTGAGTAGTTTTGAATGTGCCAAAGTTCCCACCATAAGAGGAGGCATGGGCTTTTCAAATGAGAACAAGGAGATCGTCAGTAGTAGGCACACATAAGTTGTCAAACTTATACAACCAACCATCCCGAATGTAGTAGTCTAGGAAAGGGGTCTGGTTAATGGTAGTAGGTTGTTGCAAGGAAATCCAGATGGTACTAAAGAAAGAGTCAGAGGCATATGGAGGCTTACAATATTCATAAGAAACACAACAGACATACAATATTTGAATTATTTGAGGAGGGGGGCGGTTAAGAAGATCATCCATGCGATTGGTGGCCCCTTTCTTATATTTTATGACCAAGTGGAACTGTTGTAGATAAGAAACCCACTTTAAGTGATGTTGTTCCTAGAGCTTAGACTGAGAATTAATAAAAATCAAAGGATGTTGATCAGTATGAAGAATGGTCTCCTTACCCAAGATATAGTGGTGCCATTGTTTTAAGGCCTGGACCAAGCTATAGAAGTCATTATCGTAGGTATTGTAGTGTTGTTTGGCTTGAGCCAATGTATCAGAATGATAAGCAATGGGATGTCCTCCTTGTTTAAGAAATGTACCAATCACATGTTGAGAGGTATTAGACTCAATTTCAAAAGGTTGTTGAAGATCAGGAAAATGGAGAACGGGTGTTGAACAAAGGGCCTCTTTAAGGCGTTGGAACTAATCCCGAGCCATCAGATTCCAAAGAAAATTGGACTGATTATCCAAATAATGAAGGGGCTTGGCCAACTGAGAGAAGTAAGGAATGGATTTCCTGTAAAAATTGATTCCACCAAGAAAAATTTTAAGGGCTAGCATGGACTAAGGAGCAGACCATTGTGCTAGAGCCTGAACTTTAGAAGCATTAGGACATACACCTTCTTGATCGATGACAAACCCCAAATAAGAGACAAAAGTATGGCCAAAGGAGGACTTGCGTTCCTTGACCTGAAGGTGATTGGTACACAACAATTGGAGTACATTGTGCACATGTTGTAAGTGTTCCTCCCAAGTCTTACTAAAGACCAGAATGTCATCCAAATAGGTGACCACAATGCAGCCCAAAAGAGTATGGAATATATCATTGATGAGTCGTTGGAATGTGGCAGGGGCGTTGGTGAGGCCAAAAGGCATAACCATGCATTCATAGAGCCCAAATCTAGTTTTAAAATTTGTTTTCCAAGTGTCGGTAGCAACCATGCGCACTTCATGATATCCCACTATCAAATACAACTTTGTAAAATACTTTTCCCCTTTGAGTTGATCAAGAAAGTATTCGATACGAGGGAGAGGATAACGTTTTTTTACAGTAATATTGTTGAAAGCACGATAATCGATGACTAAACAACACTCACCACTCTCCTTTTTGGGAATAATGAAGGAGGGGGGGTGCAAGGAGAGAAGTTGGGTTGGATATGGTCAGCATTGATAAGTTGTTGGAGTTGTCATTCAATTTCCTCATCCTCACGGGGAGCCAAACGATACGAAGCAGAATTAGGAATATCAGTACCATGAATGAGGTAGCTAGAATTCTCAATAGGGCGCTGGGGTGGAAGGCCTTATGAAGGGGAAAAGACATCAAAAAATTTAGAGATAACAATAGACATATCACGTGAAATGGACTCGGGTGTCTGATTTGGCTTAATAGGGCGCACAAGGCATAAGGAGAGGAGTTTATTGAGGCTTACTTGGCAAACGACAGCTTGGCCAACAAGCAGAGGAGGAGCTTTCAGGGATGAAGTGGCAAGAACATAAGTTTTACCATATTGTTTGAGGTGATACTGATGGGTGTGATCATGATAGATGGAATCATGTTGTTCCTAGTATGGGATGCCCAAAAGAAGATTTGCACAATCCAACAGAGACACATCACAAAGGAAAGAATCATAGAAAGGTCCAATGGAAAAGGTGACAACACACCGTTGTGTGACCATGAGACAAGGTTTGTCCTTATGAACCCACCCTAATTGATAAGGAGAGGGTTGAAGGGTGGTGGGTAGGTTTAATCGATTCACCAAATATTGAACTACTAAATTCTGTTGGCTTCCATTATCAATAATGAGCCTTACAAGAGATTGCTTGATTTGGAAATTATGGGTGAAGAGAGGGGCAACCAAGGTAGAATAAGAATTAGTATCAATCAAAAGAAAATAGGGGTTTGTAGTTGTGGGAATGTCTAAAGAGAATTGGCTCAGAAGGAGGGGCCACTAAAGATGAGGACTCAGGAGTATCGACAATTTGTTTTTTGGAAGTAGACAGATTCTATAAGACACGACAATCGATGGTGTTATGGAAAGAAGACTTATGGAATGCACACCCTTTAGTATACTTAGGGTAAGAAGGATATTTTGGAGAGGAGGGGTGTACAGGATGAGTTAGGACGAGACTGAGGGGATTTCGAGTGAGGGGATATCTTACGCTCAACTGCTAGAGTGCGAGAGAAATCCTTATCTAGAGAACTATTGTAAAAATATCCACCTCCTTGCGTAAAAAATTGAATAAACCATAATTAAACTTTACTATGGGTACCTCTTCAGAGTCCTTAATATGAAGCTAGATGGGGATCCTGGTGAATATTTAAATGTATTGTTGCATGGACTGGCAAGAGAACTGGCGGAGCTGCAACCAACGAGTCAGGAGATTTTGACGGTAGTCAGGAGGATAGAATCTTCTACGGATTTCTTGACAAAGAAATTCCCAAGTGCCAATAGGAGGATTAGAAGATGAGGCAAATGCATGAAAATCCACAATGAGTTGGGTCCCAATGGCTAGAGTATCCCACCAGGCCTAGGCAATGCCTTCCATTTGTAAACTATCAATTTGAAGCTTCTATTCATAAGAAATGTCATGATGAGTGTTGAAGTATGTAGAGAGACTTCAAATCCATGAATCTACAATGTCCCCATTGATCTTCCCAGAGAACTTAGGAAGTTGGAAGCATGCAACTAGTTGCAAAGGAGTTGGAGTCAGACACTGCAATCTAATAAGCTCATGAAGAGCCAAATCCAACTCTTGGATAGAGGAAGAGTTGACAGAAGAGGCATCATCCTCTGAAGTGTCCCTTCTTGGAGACATTATATTCATAAAATAATGTTTATCCTATCCAGATATGAAAGATAGGCCACTAATATAAATATATGAGGAGGGGAAAAACCCTAGCGCACCTCTGGACTGCAAACTGAGCAAAGAGGAGGAGGGGTTTTCCCTAGTGCACCTATGAAAATCTTACGCTGCGAGGAGGAGGGGGTTTCCCTAGGGCACCTCTTTGGAGAGAGAGAGAAGGGTGAAAATAAACCCTAGTGCATCCGTTATCTCCAAGACAAATTCCAAACCTAGCACATACCAGGAAGGGATATGGGTTTTCCTAGATCTACCACTGAAATATCTGACTAGTGGAGTAGAAGCACCTTGGACTGATGCTCTGATACCATTTGATTTGTAATACTGCAGAGAAAGAAAAAACAACACAGGATATGAGTAACCAAAATGAACCATTCATATTATTTAGTAGAATATGTAGCCTTTATATAGGATAGGTTGAACATACAATGGTTTTGATCAAAAGTGGACCAATTCTAACTAACCAATAGCTAGAAAAGGTCCCAAACCCTAAAAACTATCTTAGTTGACCAGTTCCTAGTCCTTGGGACTTATGCCCAACCTCCTAGGTAGATATGTGCTCCATTTGGCCTTTTTGGTGAAGTGTGTCACATCTGGAAGGAGGTGCACCTTTGTGGTAGCGCCATGTTGGTCTTCCTCTATATGTTTTCTCTCATACTTGAGGAGTGTGCCTTCCATCCTTCCCAAGCCCTTCTTCTCAATCTCTGAGACCGAGAGAACACTCCTCCTGAGTTTTGGAACCCATAATACATTTGACACCCTCAACACCTCACATGAATCCAATCTGAACGATATCATACCAGATCCTCGCACTGCATGCTTGGTTCCCATACCAAGCTCCACACACAAGTCTGATCCAGTCTCTGTGAAGCTATTAAATAACCCATGTACACCTATCATATGCAAAGATGCTATGTTATCCACCAACCAGGTCCCCCTACTAGAGACTATACCTGAAATGGAGGAGACCAACAAGATCTCCCTCTAAAACATGTCTGCAACCTCATCAACCTCTGTTGCTAATGTATGTTGCTTTCTTCCCCTTCCCTTCTAATGTGGACATTGTGAAGCATAATGACCATAATCATGACACTCAAAACATATGATCTTGCTAATATCCTTCTTTCGTCTCAACTTTGGATATTCTTATCTCTTGAGATTCTCCCTAGTGAACCTCGTTTTCCCTTCCTAGTGCGGGTTGCAAGGTCCTGGTTCTCATAACTACTACTATTCACCATACCATCCATACCATCCCTGAACACTAATCGAGTCTCCTCCTGGATAAAATATGTTCATAGTCTATAAAAGGTTGGAAATGTATCTCATGCACATATCCCCAGCACAAATGGTCCCCAAGACCTGGAAAGACCTCTCAATGCTACATTCACCAACTCAACATCGCCAACTATCTCATTGATCGCTACAAGCTGATCTCATATCTGAGTAATATTCATAAGGTAGCTCATGATTGTATCCTCATTGGACATCTTGACAATTTGAAGTTGGTGCTTCAAATGCAACTTCCTACCAATATTCTTGTTTTGGTGTAGACCTACCAAACCATCATACATATCCTTGGCAGTTTTCTTCTATGAGATGTGAGGAATCAAGTGATCCCTTATAGATTCTAGCAATACCCGCTTGGCCTTCACTTCCTTCTTCTTGTGTGTTTTCAATTCTTGTATATCAGTGTGAGTTGCAAACACACCCTCAACATAATCCTTGAGGACATTTTCTTCCAACAGAAGGAGAGCCCTAGCCTTCCAATCCCAAAAGTTAGTTGCCCCTTCCAACATGTCCTTAATCTTCAATGTGTTTACCATGGTGAACTACCCTAAACAAGAACAAGAACACCACTCTTCCAATGTTGTAGCCAAGAATGTGTCTCAAGATGATCCCCTTCTCTTCAGATCCCAAGCCTTGAAACCATGTCAATTTTCACATGCAACTCTATGTGACTAATTTCATATTTGAAAATTGCTTCTTAGTGATCTAACATTAAACCCTAACTGTTATTACCGAAATTTTTTACACTGGAATTATTAATTGAAAAATATAGCAGTAGAAACAATAAGATCAGAGATGAATCATCAATACACATGAGACACAAAAATTTTGTTCTGTAACTTAATCAAATTCATAAATTCTAAGGGAAAAAACTAGCCCTCCAAGCCAAAATAAATTCACCAAAATCTGAGGACAACCTTGTCCTTCCAAAACCACAAAATGTCAGCAAAATACTTGGGACAAATCACAACTTACAAATATGTTGCAGACCACCCATACGACCTACTGATGTCAGCCTATACAGACCTAATCATGCTCAAAAACCTTGTACAGATGTATGTGATTCACCCTTATGCAACCCACGTACATATGTGATTTTTCCCATTGCAACCTATGTATACATGATTCACCTTAATGCGTCCCATGTACATACATGATTGTGCCCACTGCAATCTGCGTATGTACACGATTGTTCCCACTGTGACTGGCGTACATGTAAGAAAAATTGTTTGGGCACTTTTGTACAATTCACTCCACTCGTACAGTTTCTTCCTTCTGTAGCTGCCTCTCTCCTAGGCCAGATTTACCAAAGTTAGAGACATTCCCTTGATGAAATCACCAAGCCTCCTAGCACACATGCTCACTCACTTATGTTATCTCCATATTTTCACAATTAATCAAATGTCACGGTGACCTCTCTCCTTTATATACAAGTCCAATCAGTGAGTTTATGCACCCCTTCCAAACTCAACAATTAATTAGAATATTTTAATTCTCTTTGTGGGTGTGGCACCCCCACACAAGCCCACAAATCCCATCAACTTGCCCATGAGGCCCTAGCCTCATTCTGAGGTCGATTTCACTCAAACGAAAGGAAAAAATGGTGCCAACGAAGATTCCCACATGCCCGACACCTTGGACTCTGGTGGGAATACCTCCTGAAGATAAAATATCATAAACACACATATCATGATAAACCAAAAAATTATGAGAAATTCAGGGAAGAGAAGGAAGAACTAAATATTAAAAAAGGTGACTCCAATATCCAATATTCTCAATAACTATTAAAAATGGAAGTAAAGGTTGATATCAATCCCTATGAAGGTGAGGTAAACACACTTAAATTAAAACATTGGTTGCAACAATTAGAAGTCGGTTTCAATGTATGTAATATACGCGAGGATTAAAAAATAAAATTTTCTAAACTAAAGCTAGAAGGATATGCATAGACTTGGTGGGAAAGCCACACCCAAGCCGTCAGGTTAGGGGGGTACCCATCAATAATTAAGTGGGAAGTATTTAAAGGCCTCATAAAGTCCTAATTTTACCTTGTCGAGTATGAAGACAACCGAATAATTTGATGGTACTAGAGGTAAGGAAAAATCTTATAAGAGTACAATATAAAGTTATAGAATCAATCCATCTAGTTGGGAATAAATATTCGAGAAACATATGTGGCCATCAAGTACCTATGGGGGTCTTCATGGTCACATAAGAAGGATAGTTATGTCATGTAATCCTAATACCATAGATAAGGCATGAGTATAGGCCCAACACATTGAATCTAACAAGAAGAAGCAATAAACAAATGGTACAAAGCATATATATCAACACAAGGCTTCCAACAAGGACAAGAAGAAGAAGGGAAAATGAAAAAATAAGAAGACTGTTGCCACTGCACACGTATGCAAGGACCCTAATCACCATTGTGACCACTACAACATTGACGGTAACATAAAAGAAGAATGTTCAAAACTACATCCAAAGTATAATCCTAGGAGCCACAAGTAGGATAATTCCAAGAAGAAGAGTCTTCTAATGGAAGTAGGAAAGGAGATAGAAAACAACTCAAATGTGGACAAAAATATTGTCTACACAACATCACACAAGGAGGTGAACTTGAGTATCCTTCAACCTAAGGAGAAGAAGGAGATGAAATATTTATTCCATATCAATATTCAAATATGAATAATGAGGTAGATGCTCTATTCAATTATGGGTCACATGAAAACCTCTTTGCATAGTACCTAGTAAGTAAATTTGGTTTAGAGATGCATGATCACCCTCATCAATACCCTTTGGGTTGGGAAAATAAGGATGTAGAGTTAAAAGTTACCAAATTATGTAAGCTTAGGTTTTCTATTAGTGCAAATTTTATTGATGAAATAGAAGTCGATGCAGTACCACTTGATGCCTATAGTGTGTGTTTTGTAGCCCCTATGTGTATATGAGGGATATTGTCTTCATGAAAAGGGCCAAACAGTACCACCTAATCAAGGATGGTAAATCATCTATCACCAATGTATACAAGGGGAAGTATAAGATCTCTTTGGTGAGAACACACCAAGCTAAGAGATCAATTGGCTCAACTAAGAAGTATGTACTTTTCTTGAGATAGAACTAGAAGGATGCCATTTTTGCAGGTGTGAAGGCATCCTTTGAAGGATGTGCAAAAGAACATAAGTACCAATTTGAATATCTATTGAAGGCATACAAAAGAGTGTTCCAAGATTCGAAATGAATGCCACTTAAGGGGGAACTAGAGCATGAGATTCAATTACTACTAAAATATCCTTTACTAAATATAGGACTATACATACAATCCATATTATAGTTAGATGAAGTGAAGGAGTAGTTGTAGGAATTGTTTTAGCAAGGATCCATATGGCCAAGTATATTTCCATGTGGTTCCTTGGTTATATTGGTTCTAAAGAAGGATGAGCCTTGGAGAATATGACTTGAATACAAAAATCTAAACAATATCACTCTCAAGAATCGAGATCATTTTCTCTAGATTGATGACTCGTTATATGCAAAGTACTTCACCAAGCTAGATTTCAAATCTAGATATCATCGATTCTATATCAAGGAAGAAGACACTTGGAATAAAACCTTCAAGACAAATTAAGGTCTTTATGAGTGGTTAGTAATTCATTTTGGTTCAATTGAGTAATGCACCAACTACTTTTATGCATTTAATGGATGATGTGTTGCATCCATTCCTAGACTCATTTTTCATAATCTATTTAGATGACATTTTGATCTTTAGTTATACTTGGGAGGAGCATGTCTTACATATAAAGTAGGCTATAGAAACACTAAGGAAACATTAGATTCTAGAAAACATAAAGAAGTGCGATTTTTCTAAGCGGTCCTTAATGTACTTGGGGCATGTGATTGGTGGAGGTGAGTTGAATATTGATACTAAAAAGATAGAGGCCACACTCAAATGGCCCACTCATACTAATATCACAAAAGTTAGGAGTTTTGTGGGAGCTACCCAATATTTAAGGAAGTCCATAGCATCATTTTAGCTATGTCAGCATCACATCATGCTTTAATAACCAGTGGTAAGAGTTTCCAGTGGGGTAAGAAGTTGCACACATCCTTTGAAGAATTGAAATAGAAGATTAGTCAAGCCCCAGTTCAAGCACTACCTAACTTGTACAAGTCCTTTGAAATAGAAATTAATGCTAGTGGGTATGCTATGGGAGCATTATTAATACAAGGAGGAGACTAGTTTGCTACCATTCAAAGATATTTGATGGAGTAGTATTGAACTACACTACATATGACAAGGAGTTGTATGCCTTAGTTCAAGTAGTGAATAAGTGGAATCCCTATCCACCAGATAATGAGACCATCATCCATATTGATTACCATCCTTTATAATACTTTCAAACTTGGCATAAACTACAATAAGTAAGACACTATAAATGGATGGAATTTCTGCAACAATATAATATGGTGATGAAATATAAGAAGGGCACAAACAACAAGTTGGATGATTTTCTATCTTGGCCACTAGCACCAAAGATTCTAAATTTGGGATCCATTATGCACATCAAGGGATTCACTTATGAAGCATATAGAGAAGAGTATGTGGAAGATGAAGACTTCAAGGGGGTGTATCAGTGGCTATAAGGAAGAAAAGGAAAAACATATGTTGATTACCATCTCCAATATGGGCAAGATTTGTGTACCAAAAGAAGAAATCGTACAATTGACAAGGGAGGCTTAAACCTCTAAGGTTGTTGGCCATTTTGGTGTTGGGAAGACTATGACTAACTTGTAGGGTTATGTTTATTGGCCCAACATGCAAGAAGAATTAGTTAGATTTATCAAAGGTTGTATTTTATTTTGCACAAGCAAGCCTAGTAATAGGAAGAAAGGATTGTATAGTCCACTTCTAGTATCTACAAGGACATGGGAAATAATATCCAAGGACTTTGTTGATGGTTTTTTGTGGACAAGAAGAGGGCACGACTAATTGTATGTGGTAGTATAAAAATTCAACAAGATGTGTTTTTTGATGGCTTGTAAGAAGACTATCAAAGAACAAGAAGGTTGCAATATTGTTCTTTGAAAGGGTAGGGTGTACTTTGGGATTCCAAGGAGAATAATTTCTGATAGAGATACTAGATTCCTTAGCATTATTTTAAATTTAGTATGGGAGAAGTTGGATGCCAAATTAAAGAGATCCACTACCTTTCACCCATATATTCATGGGTAGACATAGGTAGTAAATAGGATTATGGTTCAAATTTTGAGAGGTTACAATCATAATCATCCAAGGACCTAGGATAATAATTTTGTTTCCATACAACATTCTTATAGTAGAGATATCCACACTTCCACTAGTAAGTCTCCTTTTGAAATTTGTTTTGGATATTTTCCACCAACACCATTGGATATTGTATATGGGAAACTTGAAGTAGGGAAAGAAGCCTCAAGTGATGCATTGAAGGCATAAAATTTTATAGGCAAGATAAGGAAATTACACTTACAAGTTGAAAAGAAGCTAAATTAGTCTTAGGAGAAATACAATACCAAACATGATAAACACGGGATTGAAAAGATCTTCCAAGTAGGAGACAAAGTTTGGTTGTACTTTAATAAGGAAAAGTTACAAGGACAAAGGAAGAGAAGGAAACCCCTAATATATGGAACTTATGATATATAAGGTAGGCAACAATGTTTACAAACTCAATCTTCCACCAAATATGCACATTTACTCAATAGTAAATGAAAAAACCTAAAACTCTACAATCCATCCATGCTTGATGAAGGTGAAGGGGGCCAAGTCTTACCTTCCATTCAATATTTGGCACTAGATGCACAAGAAAAATTACTAGAGGACACATTTTTTTTAAGAATACCAAAATTGACCCAAAGTTTCAACAAGAACTTTGGAAAGAGGGATTGAAGGGTTAGATACCAACGGAGGCCAAATGGTAATCCAAGGAGAAAACTAAGAAAATTTTTCCTCATCTACTTAAAAAATAAATATTTTGGAGACCAAAAGCCTCCCAAAGTGGAGGGATGATCCAAAATGGATCTACACAAGTACCATATGAATTTATTAATGCTATATATGGGAGATATTAGAATTTGAAACATCTCAAGGATGGTTTTTATTTTTTCCAATGCATTTTTAAGGTCCTAAACATTCTTTTTTTGGGAATGTGATAGCTCAGGAATGCAATAGGATTACCCAAGCCCTGACAACATTTTCTCTTATAATTGATATATTTATAATGAGCTATCATGCTCCTAAAACGGATTTCATATGAGAAATTCTAAGCCCTGACAAGGTAATGTAATCCAAAATATTCCCACATGTCCAAGTGGTAACCATGTCATCTAACTATAATTCAAATATGGGGAGTTAGTAACATGAGGGGATCCACTAGAGATATCTAGAAGCATCATCGAGGTTACAAGAAGGTTTTGAAACCATAAACCTAACACTAACCCTAATTCTAGCTATAAAAAACCTAGCAGAAGGAGAGAAGAAAAACCTAGCAAAAGGAGGGAAGAGGGTTCACTTTTTCACTAGCTGCTAGCTATTTCATAGTATGAGAAAGAGTGTGGACGAGGTGCTAACAAAGTAGAGAGATGTAAACATATTTTAGAGGATTTTAGAATATGATAGTGTCTCATATTTCATAGTGATCTTAGAAAGACTTGTATTCTATGTTTCAATCTCCAAAATATAAGAAGGAAAGAGGCACAATCCTTTATTGAAAGCTAGTTTTTCTATATGGGTTTCTAAGGTAAATATTTGTGTTCCATTATGTGAGTCTTGTTATTGTATTCTATTTCATATGTCACAAAAATAAAAAAATATGAATGATGTGTTTTATTTCTACTAAAGTGTTAAAAAATACAAAAGGATAGTCACATAGTCAAGCATGGGTTTACTATATTTTCTTTAAGTTTAGATTTATTTTGATGAGCCAACCATTGGAATATCCAAGGCGGTTTACAGATCAAAACAAGAGGAGATACATTCTTTTTAATATTGAATTGATATTTGAGTATATCCATTCCCATATAACATATATATCTATACAACTACTTTTAGTCATGTTATGGACAATATGAGTTTATGGTAGTGTGATCATTTACATTAACCAATCCACTTTCTACTTTTCTAATCTTCGTTGAATAGTGTCTTTAGCAAATATTTGTACAAGTTGAATTTTGTATTTTGAGATTATAGTTTGAGCTACTCTAGGCCAATAGAAGAGCATGCAGAACACTTCCACCTTGTATTACAAGTGCTAAGAGAACACAAGTTGTATGGAAAATTGAACAAGTATGAATTCTATTACAAAGTCCAGTATTTGGGCCATATCATTTCAAAAAAAAGGATTTATAATAGATCCTTAGATGATTGAAGCTATCATGGGATGACTTACTCCAAATACTATTTCTCACATTCGATCTTCATGGGTCTCTCTAGATATTACATAAGGTCTACCTAGGGATTTTCTAAAATTTCATATACCATCACTTCCCTTTTGAGGAAGGGAAATAAGTTTGAATGGACATAAAGGCATGGAGTAATACTCCAAATTTTGAATAAGATACATGAAATTGCACTCATTCTAATAATTATTTGTTGAGATGAAGACTTTATTGTGTGCACAAATGCATGTATTGAAGGCATCAAAGTGATTCTCAAGCAAGGGAACATTATTACATTTTAGAATTATAATAGTGTAAAATATATTTCCAAAAGTGGAATTTGATGATGATAAACATATTTATTGCCATTAAAAAATCTCCCTGATGTTTTTGTCCACCATTGAAAAATAATATATCCATAATGCTCAAAGTACCATTATTAAAAATCATGTTTATTGCAGTAGTCTCTAAAAACCCATAATAATAAAAGACGGTGATCTCTAAGAGACCATCATAATCAAATATAATGGTCCCAAACGACAATGATATGAAAGTGGTTTTCTACATGGATTTGCTTTTAAGGTTTACAAAAAAAAATTATTAGAGGCTTTTGCAAAGGTTTTTTTGAAACCTCCACAATTGGAAGGGAATATAATAAAGTTTGGAAGGGAATATGTTACACATTATTTTCGTCATCCCTATAATCGTTAATGATGTAAACCCATCTATTGCCTTCAGAGGGGTCAGTGGCCTGAGTTCCTAAAGAGAGAAGGGAGAAGAACTTCTCCTGAGAAAAGAAGTTGCTTTTTCCTATGTAAAAACCTTATAAAAAATGAAGTTTGCAGGTTGTTATATAGGCAGGGTGCGAGAATGACCCATTCTCGCAGGTTGCACTATAGCCAGGGTGAGAGGTGTTCGCAGGTTTCTCTATAGCTAGGGTGCGAGAATTCCTGCACGTGGGAAAAAATAGCGTTTTCTTGAATCTTCTAGAAGGAGAAGCTTCTATGGTGAGGTGGCATCCGAATGGTTTGGATCTTACTCGCTTTCATGATTTAGTGGGATCATCCTAATCTCCTCACCTTATCATCTTCAAATTATAAAAGGAGAGGAGCTCTCATGGAGAAGAGGTTCTGGTTCTTGAGCTTGTTAGCTTTGGTTTGGTTAGAGTGGCTTTAAGATTTGCTTTGTCAAGATAGATTGTAAGTAACTATCAGATCTATGCTCTCATAATTCTTGGAGTGAAAGTGTGTGGGGAACGGAGGACAGTTGGAAGGGACCTTACGACATCAAGGCCATGGTTGTAATCTCTCTTTCACATTTAATATGATACAGTAATATGATTCTTTCCTATAAAGCTTGTTGTGTTTTATTGTATGATTCCTTGATCACATACATAGGTTTTTATTGAGTTTATGCTATTGCTATCACTTTGGTGGGTTTGTGTTGTCTTGGTCTTGACCTCACGAGAGCACCAGAGCGAAGCTAGAGCAACAAAGAACCTAGGAAGCAATACTAAGGTATGTTACTTGTTCCTTCCTACTAGTAAATTCAATATCTAAAACTTAAGGAAAGTGTCATGTTCTGGTGTGTTTTGTTCTAGATCCAGGTGGATCTAGGGAGATCGGTTAGTGTCCGCACCTACGGATTTATCC